>OX419340.1:24779066-24801566 GCA_948470475.1 Galaxea fascicularis | reverse complement strand
GATGCATTGCCGAAAACTACGGATTCCATAACTAAAACATCACCTAAAAGATTCACAACCAGGGAAATCAAGGGGGAAATAGTCCCTTGGACTTTTGGAAGGGATATTTTTGCAATTTTTGGCTCTTCAAAAGGTCGCCTAGCATTTTCGAGTAAGCAAACAGTCCGCAGAGAAGTTCTTTGAAGATAATGTTCAGCTCTAGCAATTTCTGAAATGAAGATTTCATTCCCTATAATTTTCGGGCACTTCAATTTTCAGCTAAGAAATCCGAACAGATCAAATTTTTCTAGCTGATTTAAACAACTCTTTAAACAGTCTTTAAACATAAGGAGCCTATAGCTAGAAATATCCCTCAAAGGGGTTTTTGCTTAATATGCTCGTTGGGTACTGTGCCCCTGACATATCCCAGGCTAAGGGTAACAACCAACAAATAAAATGTGTAATTTATGATTTTCTTGAGAAGAGACAAGAAAAATTAAAGTAGTTCTCGAGTAAGACTTTTCCCAGTAATTAAATAAAATCAGCTATAAACAGCAATCTGCTTAAAATTTACCAAGAACTCATTTCAGGGTTGCCACTGTACTGCACTGGGAAAGAATAAAATGCCTACCGGTAACATTTCTCTGGCTTAATTTTCACAGACGGCAAATCCTTGGGCAATAGAAGTGGCAATTAAGCCACAGAAATCAATTCCTTTGCAATAATTTTGAAAGGAAAACACTTTTACTACCAAAGAATCGCCTTCTCAAACCAAATGGCAATAAACCAAAAGCAAAATTCCCTGACGTTTCACTGACTTCAAGTAGAATTTAGAAATTCTCTGACTTGATACACGATTCCCTAGCCTGACTGTTCCCTGACCTTGAAAAAATCTGTTTTTCCTTGGTCATGGCAACCCTGGCCTTACATTTTATTCTGTACCTGATGGTTTCAACATTAATCTTGCCAAAAGACTACACTAGAGGCAGGGGTTTCAATAAATTTCGAAGTAGGCAGCTGGTTAGAGAAAAGTAACTGACTTTAATTTAATAGAAAGAATATTTCTTTAATTACTTAAATTTAGGGGGGAAAGTAGCCGACCTCTGTAAGCGAAGTAACTGACACTTTTCATCGGCCGTTGGTGCTTACTGAATTTAACACTGAGAGGACAGATAAACAGAAGGTGCTGATCATGAACAGACAAGATCCAAAAGTTCAATCCAATATGGCAATTACACATAACGGGAAATATATACAACATGCATATCCAAAGGAAACAAGAAAGTCCCAATTTGTTTGTTTGTTGAAACAAGAAATGTGTTCTTTTCACTTGACAGGTCTGATGTTTTAAAGAACAGCTTATATTAATAATTTTACAACTGAAGGTATATGTTTGCAAGACGTCTGTACAAGCTCAATTACTCCAATTTCAGATTCAAGGGTCTAAACATTTCACACTGAGCTCACATTTAAAACTTTAAAGTCTTGGTCCCACAATACGGAAAGTGAAAGTCTCAAGCTCCCAAATTGCTAATCTTGAAATTACACAGCCTTGCAGGTAAAATTTGCCACCCCTAGAACTTGTGGCTTTGATCTTGATTGACATTAGGTGTGCATGACTTGTGTAGGTAAAAATTAAAAATTTTCAGAAAAAATTTTTTTAACCAGCTGTTTGAATTTCAATTTCCTTTGTCTTCTATATATATATATAACCTAATTATTTTACCTGAATTTAATTTTACCTTCAACATACATTTGACTGTTAAACAAGATATATATAGCTCACCTCGTCACTTTCTTTGTCCTTGTAGGTGTTCAGAATAATGTAAGAGTCTCCCCCGAAGAATTTTCCATACTCCTCCTTTGGCCAGTCTGTAACCTTAAAAGATTATTTCAAAGTGATGTCATGGGTAGCCAGTGCAGAGTTTTGGCATAATAATGCTAATGCAGTTTTATCTTTGTTCTTTGTTCTTAGTGCTTGGATCTTGCTAGTGATCATATAAATGTACCAGTCAATCTGGGACTGAAGAAAGCATGGGAAAGTGAGAGAGTTTACCTGTAGACAGGTCATTCATAACAAATTAAAATTAAAGATTAAATTTGTCAATTATTGACTGTTGGCCACTAGGTGAGTAAGTAATTTGATTCTTAGGCCAGGTTGCTAAGCCAAATTTGAAACAGTTGGGGCATGAGACATTTGAATCAAGCCTCTTCACTGGCTCCACATGGAAAAGATTGTGGAAATAATTCACTCTCCATGATAATGGTCCTCCAAAGCCTACAACAGACGTGTTCTGTTACTATCTGTCACGGTCCACTTGTAATTTCGAGGCGACTGGAATCTTTGGACCAAATTTATCTAATGATCCATCAGCGGATCTGGTCGCTTCTCTGTTGCACTACCGAACCTTGAAAACATACATATAGAGAGAAACCGCAGGAACTGATGCTCCACGAAATTCCTTCAAATTGGCCCAAGAACCACACAGGACACAAAAAGTACCACAAAGGAGTTCACGTGGGACGTTTTTAGTGAAAATCATTGCCAATTTTTCCTACAAATCCAATATGTTCCACACACCCCTCCATACAAAGCCTTGTAATTTCACCATTACACTGGTGTTTACATTACAAAGGTCAACATGGACCGCAGAGCTTGGACTGCCTAAGGTGTCCCGTGCCTCTGATATCATCGTATTCAAAAACTGTCCACACATATATGATAAGCCGGCATTTTCTTAGCCTGTGTAGCAGGCGTATAAAAGGTTGGGAAGGGGGTGGGAGGAGGGCCGGCACAGGGCTGGAATAAAACGTGGCAGAGGGGGACTAGGGGAGGAAAAGGAGTGCCTGTAATAGGAGCTGCCTCTTTTGCAATTCTACCTAATTCATTTGCATAATTGGGTTAAATCGACTGTCATTTCGACATCCAATCAACATAATGTGTGTGCTTTTCCGAATGACTGATTGCACACAGGAATTTATCACCAAGACGTGAAAAGAATATTTTCCGAAGCAGTGTTCTAGCCATGCCAAAGTAAATCCTCACAAGGATGTCAACTCCAAGAAAGCCTAGTAAACAAGGAAGAAAACCCAAAATACACATTTAAAATAACAACTACAGATTTTGTGGAGTGAGTTTTACCTCTGCTGCTCAACAAGATGCCAACTTTCTGTCTAACTTTTGTACTGTTTGTGTGAGATTCATCAACCACAACAGCACAAATGTTCTGATGGAGCAGTGAACTTTGCTTAATTAGGATTTGTTGGAAGGTCTTCTCCTTGACTTTCTCAGCACATGCAAACATAACTTTGAACTTACACCGACAAATTTCAGACACTGTTTAACCCATTGACTACCAGCCGTTTTTACGTTTTCGGAGTGATTTTCCAGCAAAAATGATGCATAGCATTTCATGACTTTATATTTGAAGCTACCACAGGAAGTGGTGCTGCCCTAAAGTACTGAAGGCTCAAGGTTTCTGAAAACGTCCTTGTGACGTAGCTATTTTTCAATCGTGGAGCTCAAGAACAGCCCAAGTTCGGTTTGTTTGCGAATTTTGCTAAGTTTACAGCCATTTGTCATCTTTAGTGGCAGCCTGATGAGCATCATTAAGCGTGACGGTTGCTTCGAGTCCACTTTCTCAAAGAAGCGAGCAAGGTGATGTACTTTGTTGTCAAATTTGGCTGTTACTCCACGAACTGGGATTTCGGATCGTCAGACACTTAGTACCTTTGGGACTCGACTTTGGATGAATTTCTCGACCTACCGCCGCATATTTTGGAATTTGCAAGCACTGAATATCCCCACAAGCACCAATTTTTGGCGGTAGGTCGGAGTGGCTAAGAGTGGCTGAGTTTATATGTGAAAAAAATGGGGGAAGGGACGGGTGCTGTCAAAAATTCTCGTTATTTCCCAGCATGCAATGTGGTCGAGATGTTGAAAATAGCAGCAAGGCTGGATTGCACTGGAACAAAAGGCTGTCTCCCCAGGTTGAGAACCTTGTCAAGATCTTGTATGATCATGAAAGATCTTGGATGATCTTGTCAAGATCTTGGCAAACCTGGATCTTGGTAGGATCTTGCCAAGATCATGCCAAGATCCTACCAAGATCCTGTTAAGATCTTGAACAAGTTGATGTTTGCAAGATCTTGACAAGACACAAACAAGATCTTAACAAGATCTTGCTAGCATCCTGCATCTGTTTTTTTCAAAAGTCGAGTATGAAATCTTAGCAAGATCTTGACAAGATCTTGGCAACTCTTGAGCAATTTGATCTTTGCAAGATCTTGACAAGATCTTGCAAAGATCTTGGCAGCATCCTGCATGATTTTTTTTTTCAGTCTTGGCAATAAAATCTTAAACAAACTGATGTGTGCAAGAACTTGACTCACAGGCAAGATCAAACAAGATCTTGGGAGCATCCATGCAGTATCAGCTTTTTTCAAAAGTGCAATATGAAATATTGGCAAAACCTTGACAAGATCTTGCAGCTGTAGGTAGATTGTCAGCAAGTTCATCTTTGCATGATCTTGGTAAAATCTTGACAAAAAAAGAGCAAAATCATACATTAACTTTTGAATAAAGTTTTTTAGCATAGACCTTCAGAAAATGCTTTGTATGATCAAGAACATGTCTTGTTAGCAAAATCTTGACAAGATACAAACAAGATCATGCTAAGATCTTAGCAAATCCTGACATACATCACTGAATTAACAAAATCTTGGAAAGCCCTTGGCAAAATCTTGCATCATTAAATGCGATGACCACAAAATCTTGGCAACTACTTTGATCCTGTATATTAAAAGCACATTAATTTTAATTATGATAAAAAATGATTATGCCAAGATCTTGGAATATGTTATGTCATTAATGTTATAATTCACAATCTTGGCAAGAATTTAATATAATTAACACCTTGGAGATGTTCTTATCAAGTTCTCACAAAGATCTTCATTGGATCTGAAGTCTCCAGCCAAGACACTGGCAGGATCTTTGAATTTCACATACTGAAAGATGATATTATCTTATCTGCATTTATATATTAAGAAAATTATGTACCAAAATTTCAATTTATTTTCTTTCGAAAATAATAGCAGTTTTCTGGTAACTTACTGTACAGACCAAGAAAACGATGTTATTAATCAAGCGTGCAGGGAAAAAAACTTTCCCAAAAATAACTAGCGAGCCATATAGTAGAGTAATAATTATTGGCCCACAAAATTGACCAATCACAGTGCACGTACCAAATGAGATATAAGATAAAATGATGTCACGAGTAAAAGAAACTAAAAAATGCAAAAAGCATATTCCATTTGTCAGTGTGTATACACTGATAACACATGGATGTCAAAATGTGTAGTATGATGAACATCAGTCATGTGCCTCACCAATGCCATCCACATGCATGCACACACTGCCAATATGGAATGTAATAGTTACTACTTAATTTTGGACATTAAGCAAAATACTGTGTTTCTGACAATAATCTTGCCTACATGGTGTTTCCTTTTGGAGTAGTTATATTCTTCCTATTGTACTATTTATCTTACAATGTAAATCTATGTGGCAGATTACAAGTAAGGTACAGAAAAAATATTACACAAGATTGTTATAACTTGTATTCCAAATTTAATTTATTGTAAATGTCTTTGGCAGAGAACCAGAAGGGTCTGATACAAGAATAATTATCAATACATGTTAACAATTTGCATAATACATTTTTGAAGAATACCGTATTTATTTGTCTATAAGCCTAGCGATTTTTTCACAAAACTTTACCAAGATCTCCAACATTTGAGCTTGGTATTAAATCTGATTCAATATTTGTGTTCTGAACCTTGGCTATTACACCCATTGACAAAGGGGATTAATTTACACTTGCTTGGGTAAGCAGGCCAATGATGCACTAATTCAGAGTGAATTTAGTCATACATGTAGCCTTCACTGTTTGCATGTGCAGACTGATCAAAGTAGGCTACAGCTTATCTACAATTTATGTCAGTCACTGGTGTTAGACATGCAAACACATAAGGCTCATCTACCTCAACTTTACACATTTTGGCTACAATATTCTCACAGAAGATTGCACAGAGATGAGGCCTAGGTGGGCCAGCAACGGGAACATGGTGGCTTCCCAACAATTTAGCATCAGCATATAATTTCACAATAATTATTTCATTGCTTGGTGGACTTATGTTTAAACTACAGATAGCAGATGCCAATATAGGGTATTGCTTTAACAGAGCCAAATGAACTGATCCTGTAGTTACAAATGCCTGCACTTCACCAAAGATGTTCAGGTTCTGTCACTTGAGAAAAGAACTGCACAATTTTACTGCAAGATTTTCCTGCCCTCTTGTATGCAGTTGAATGGTACACTGTTCCATTTACTGATATTTGTTTTGCAAAACTGTATTCCTTAAATTGATCAATTGGCAGCAGTCCATTATCTGCACACAGCACATTTACAGCAGCAACCTCATCATCAGACAAAGTCCTTAGTGATGCTGGCCATGAGAATGCCACAGAACTGGACAGCTGATTCCACTTTGACCTAACAGTGGTATATTTGAAATAAATCAAAGTGTTCCCTTCAAAAATCCTTCACTAAAATGGATGGCTCAACAGTAAATACTACATCAACCACTTCCCCTTCCCTCACCCCCGTAACTTCCCGTGTTCACTGTTGAATTCAGAAGCCACCATTATTTAAGGGAAACTTAAACTGAATTGGGGGAGAGGAGGCTTTTTACTTGGTTGTTACTGGGCTCATGTACAGATACGACTCTAAGTTGTCTTAATGTATATAATTTTGTGTATTCCTGATACATGAAACTCAGTTTTTGTCCCCTACCTAGGTTTGGATACAGCCAATCTGGCAGAGAATTGTTTTACATCGAGAGACATCACAGTAGTTTGAAGTTCTTGTTGTAAGGGATGAATCTCTTTGTTGATTAGGTAGTTCACTACCATCTGCAAAGTTGCAAAAATAAAAAAGTCAAACAAATGCTTAAGTCTGTGATTAAATATATTACTTCATAGTTATACTGAACTTGGTTCAGTAAAAGAAAAACATTCCCTTACTTGTTTGTATGGCCAAAACACTAACAAAAGTAATTCTTCCTTTTCTTGGAAATTACCACATCATTTTTGTTGCTCTGAAGATTTCCATGTTCAATTCTCACAGCTTGTGTTCTTTATAGTCTTAAGTTTCCATTTCCCAACTTGACAAGGGTATACTTTGTCCAGTTGGAGACTCTTAAAGGGTTGTAAAAAGGACCGGCGACCAGTGATATTGCTAGCTTCTTTCCTAGTTTCATCGACTACAATTGGCCGGTAAGAAGGGAAAATGTAGGGGAAAATGGTGTTGTTACCCACTGAGTGCTGTCTTCTTTCCTAGATTTTCCTTTACTGAAAATATTTTTGACAACCCTGCTCTTATAGCAAACACAACATTTAAACTTGTCTTGGATTCCCCTAATAATGCAAATATAGCTCATTTCAGTGGAAATCTCATTAAGCAATTATTTGATAATTCAATTGATATAAAAATATTATTAACTGATACAAATTTATGACTGGGGGCTTGTTAAAGCGAGGGCACAGAAATTTTTGTCAAGACAAGGTAAAAGCAACAATTTTCATTTCCTAAGATAGCTTGTGACCTATAAATGAAGTCATGATGTCACCAGTGAAGAGTACTGAAGCAACAATGAAGGCTCAAGTGGTAAGTGCCGACAAGGACATGCTACCATACAAATATCAATGGGTCTACAACCAATGCCTGTTTGGTTGGGACACTTCGTGATGCTCACATGAGGTATGCAGAACAAACACTCTGGTGTAACTCACACCCATGCCATACATGGCTTGCATGGTTTGCTTCCTTGTAGAGTGTCTATGTTGTGGTTCAATTTTATCCTTGGTTCAAATTTTATTTTTCTTTGTTTTTGTGTATGGTAATGTATGATAATGAGTTGAAACAAAGAAAAATAAAATTTGAACCAAGGATAAAATTGAACCACGACATCTACACTCTCAAACAACTACGAAATGACTTTTATATTTTTGATTGGCTTATGAACTATCAAAGAATTTGGCCAGTGATTTGTCAATTAATGTTTAGGTGGGTCCCAGTTAAGTTTGTTGCAGTGCATATAAGTTTTTTAAACCTCAACTTTTTTTTGTATTCTAAAATCAGGGTGTACTCTTCTAAGAATTCAAAATAGCAGGTTCAGCTGTATATCAAATCATGATCAGTGAGCCTCACATTCAAACTGCGTTGTCACAACTCAAACCTCGATTCCTCCCTGTCGCCCTGCCCTTGTGATTCACAAACAGGAAAGGCAAGAGCTGTTGACAAGTTAAAATTTCATAGTCGCAATTGATTAATCTATGGTGATGTAAAGTTGTATCTAACTAGAAAGCAATGATCAAAATGCTACCTTCAATGACCATTTTCATCTGTGGCTCCAGGGGTAATTCAATGAAGTATGAATCCTCTTTAGTTGGCCTACCCACAATATGTCCATCTTCACACTCCGTGGCATCCTCTTCAATTTTTTTCGTGGAAATCGAACTAACCCGTACTTTCAAAATGTTGGCCAGTGATGGCATAGTCTTTTTTAACAGTTCTTTGTAGGTTTGGGGTAAAGCAATTTCAACCCCTTCAGGACAATGTACCGTTATTAAAGTGAGTAGATCATTCTGAGCTTGACAGGGGAGTTTGTACTTGCGACTAAACTGCGTAATGAGAGTACAACTTGCACCTACAGACAAATAAGATCCTTCGTAAATGCTCTTCGCAAATACGTTTACGCGATCACCTTCATCGTCCGAGAGAGAAGACTCTGTCACTTTAACCTGAACTGCTATCCTTCCCACTTGAATCGTCACACGAAACAAGTACTTCACCGCTTGAACTGCTAGGGTTGGACTCCAAATATATATGCGTTTCATCTTCTGCTTTTTCATTCACAACTGCAGCATTGATCTCTGTATGATCACCACAATCATCATCAACCGAAAAAGTTGACAACTGCTCGTTATCGGTATCGTGGGACGGAGGAGATCGCCGATCGCTGGTCATTTCGTTGACATGCGGCAGATACGGACGTGGAAGATCTGCTAAACCACTTTCACTTTCATTTGAAGATGTAAACCCATCTTTCGATGCTAAAACTATTTTGCTACAAGGTGAAATAGTTTTGTTTGAATCAAAGAGCCTGTCATCATCCGAGGAATCCTCTTTGTCGCGATGTTTACATGAAGGAAAACGAACTTGTCGTGTCGGTCTTCGCCTCAGTTTTGGTCGTCTTGTTTTACTCTGACATTCATCAGCGTCGCTTGTGTCGCTACTGTTTGAAAACTTTCGCTCGATTTCATTACTAAGCGAATTATTACAAGATTCTGTTTGTTTTATACATCCACCAAAACTGTCTTCATCGTCAGAATCCATCTTCAGGTGTTTTTACGTTTAGGGGGGCTTATGGGAAAGAAGCTGCAAAGCGGGAAATCTGTGGTCACTCCATTGGATGATACAACTTTGACTGACAGTCACAAGAAAGGCGGGAAATTTCACGCTTCCTTATTGGCTGATACACAGTGCGCTACAGTCTGGCGGCTCGAGAGTTTCTTCTCGACATTATTTTGTATTTTTTCAAGGCTGGTCAATTTTTTCTTCGCCGATTCAATACTCTGTTTGCCTTTGTTTGTCGATCATAGAAAATGACGTGTAGGACTTTAATCAAGCGGACACAGAAAGGTAAGAAGATTCCGTGTACATCTTATTTGATCAAAGTGCACCAATCAAACGTGAAAAAGGAGCAGTTAGCAGTTTCGCTTGAGTTTGACTTTAAGTCCAAAATTACGTTTTTTGTTGCATACTTCTGAGTTTTGAAAAGAATGCTCGTTTTCGAAGGTAAAATTAGTTGTCCCCGTTGCTTAGTTCAAAAACTCCTTCCAATTTTCATTCATAGCCTATTTATTAAATAACAGAATGGCGTGCTTTTTTTCATTTCTCAAACACCATGAAAGTAGGTTTACGACTTTGTTTTCTTGGACGCTTATACAACGCGACGGCAACGAAAACGTCATTTCAAAATACAACTTCTCGTTTGTGTAACTCTTTCGAGATTATTCCAGTTTGTTTAACATGAAAAATGCTGGTGAGCTGTCCAGGTCTAAATTACTGTGAACGATGTTAAAGCAAAGAAAGAGAAAAAAAAAACTTGTCACCATACCGGTCACGAGAAAACCCGAAATTTGGTCATTTCACGTTGTTGTTTCGCAGAGGACGGCAAAGAAATGTACCAAAATCTTTTTTCTTTCTCTTTCTTTGCTTTAACATCGTTCATAGTAATTTAGGCCCTGGCCAGCTCGCCAGCATTTTTCACGGAATAATCTCGAAAGAGTTACACAAGCGAGAAGTTGTATTTTGAAATGACGTTTTCATTGCCGTCGCGTCGTAGAATCTTAAACTCCCTAATACCAAATGCTTGTCATGCATGCTATGCCTAAAAGGACCTGTACTATAAACTAGCATCGGCTATAGATCACCATGCAAATAACAGAATCTTTCTAGTTAACACTATTTTGCTTGTTACACAAATACAATGTAGGACCCGAGTAATAACTAGATAGAATGTGACTTTGTTTGCCTTGCCCTAATTAAAAAAAAGACTCATCATAAATTTTACTGCCACATAAAGGGGAGCAAAAACAGTATAAAGACAGAGGGCAAACAGCAAACAGGACAATGGATTATGCAGCTTCCACGAATCAACTTGACCATCAACCCAAGAAACGATTTAAGGCACTAATTGAAGAAGACTTTATTGACAACAGCAGTGAAAGCGATGACAAACCCATGAGAGCTGAACAGGAAAAAATTGAAAAACTAATCTCAAACCTTGGCAAGAAGGCAAGTATATTTACTGGTATGGAAACAAAGAAGAACTACTCTGGGAAATTGACATAGATTATATCCATGAACCATATTTTCATGCTCTTAGCTCATCTGAGAGCTTGAATTCAATGAAATTGTTGAGTTTTTTTTTAATGTATGAATGTAGCTCATCTGAGAGCTTGAATTCAAACAAAACTGTTGGTTTTTTTTTTCAATAACTGCAGCCACTCTCCAACATACCAGCCCCTGCAGCTGCCATAACTGGTCAAATGGAGAAAAGACTCTCAAATGTGGAGCGGGAAGTACAAGAAATGAGGCAACCTGCAGCATTGGGACATGTTCCCCGACCAATGTAAGTTCACTACTGTTATGACTAAGACTTCAATATTGCCTACTTAGTTCAGATTTTTCTTTAGTTTATTTTATATGCTATATTGAGCCACTTGAAGATACATTTTTGTTGGTCCCCAATGATACATTGACTCCACAGAAGCAAAATATACTTAAAAGTGCTTGTAAATACCACTAGGTTAAAAGTTAGAGAACGGCAACTCAAATTTGGAATAGTTACATTTAGTTTGAACAGAGTTTCAGTGGCATGATGGAATTAATCTCCTCACTGTGAAAGCGCCCCCTAAAGAACTTCAGAAGTGTGCTTTGCACCTTCTGGACAAATTGTTTACGAAAAGGGAGCTTTGTGAGGGGATCTTATTCCAATCCAAAAGATCCCCCAAGCCACCTCTTGATGAGGCTAGAGTGTCTAAAATGTTTGGTAAGTTTATACCTGACACAGATGGTTATATTGTGGTTATTCCCATCACTGATAGGTCATGAACATAATTTAGGAGCTTCCAGAATTGTATAATTAAACAGAAGACAAAATACTACTGAATAAACAGACAATCAAAAGCTTTGCAAAGAAATATATTCAGGCCATCAGCTATAAAGTTATTATATTGTGCTTTAATTTTGACTAAACTAATGATATTAAGTCATATTAATTGTAGTTCTGACAGTGTATATTTTTAAGCTGTGGCCATTGGTGGTGGACAAAACACTGACCCCTAGTCCATGGACTATTCTAATGGACTACCTAAATGGACTACCCCTAAAAAATACTATTTCAGATGACTGGTATGTTATACATGTAAGAAGCTGTGATTATATACTTACATTGCACGGATGATGACCAGTCTTATTTGTTTTCGTTCCACATCGCCTTCAGCCGCCATTTTAGTCTACGCTTTTTGTGTACAGCAGTTGTTTTATTCAGTATAGTTATTCAAAATGGCGGCTGAAGGCGATGCGGAACGAAAACAAATAAAACTGGTCATCATCCGTGCAATGTAAGTATATAATCACTGCTTCTTATAACATACCAGCCATCTGAAATAGTATTTTTTAGGGGTAGACCATTTAGGTAGTCCATTAGGGTAGTCCATGGACTAGGGGTCAGTGTTTTGTCCATCACGGTGGCCATTATTCATCAACTGATTCCATTTCACAATACGTGTGTGCATGTACTCAGCTGATAACACAATATTGGAGAAGTCAAAACATAGTAAGAATTCAAACAAAGAAGTATGCTATGTGTGGTGGCATGCAAGTACATGTAGCATGACATCGGCCATATGTTATCAGTGTACACACACAGTTGACAAGTGGAATCTATTTTTAAATTTGTCTTGAGGGGTTTGGTCGACAAAACACTGACCCCCTACCTACCCCCCTTACTGACCCCCACTAAAATTCACTGAAAAACTTAAAACAACTAAATTAAAAATACAATGAGGCTGAATTAAGTTCTTAACAAATAATTTCTGGCTTACCTTAAATTTCTATGATGGTGGATTGAGGTCCCAATTCTGACTTATTTCATTAGATGTACCTGATTCTCTTCCCTGATAAGTAGCACGAATTAAAGAAATTCAACCATCATCAAATATGTTAGCTGCTTCCACAAAAAATCGCAACAGCAACAAAGACAGAAAGAAATGAATTCAAAATAGTTTGAAGATATAAACACAATAAAGTGAGCAACACACACACATCACACAGGAAACGGAAGTTGCTCTGTCTGGAGCAAATTTATTCTTCCATTTTTCAAAATCAAGACAACAGCAGGCTATCAAAAATGAAACGACAGAACATTTAGCAATGTGAAATCAGGCAAAAAAATATCGGCAAAATTAACGCAAACATGGAGGACAGACTAAACCAAGAAGTACCAAGCTCCAGGGAGAGCAATCTCCGGTTGCTGTATCATTCGTGCTTGTCGCTCGATTGTGTTTAACTTCCAACTGTTTTTGTTTCCTCCTGTCTTTGTTCTTGTTGTGGTTTTTCGTAGAAACTTATAACATACTTGATGATGCTTCAATTTATTTACTGTTCATGCATTTACTGGAGAAAAGAACTGTCAGATATTACTTGTAATGAAATGAGTCAGTACCTCAGTCAGCCAAGTTTCTGCCAACTTTGAAATTCAAGGTTAGCCAGAATTTGTAAAGGAACTTGATACAGCCTCAATGTGTTTTTAATTTTGTTGTTTCAATTTTTTCAGTAAATTTCAGAGGGTAGGGGGTCAGGCGGGAGTCAGTTGACCTGGGTTAGTGTTTTGTCAAAACCCTGTTTTGAGTTTTTTTTTTAACCTTTCTTCGAATCATGTCAATCATGCTTCTAAAATTTAATTGCAAACAACTCGTCTAGACCAATCAAAGCTAGAAGTTTACACCATGCACTGTGTAATAAAAATACCTAAAATTGATGCAAGGTATTATTTTGAGCACAAAACATTGTTAAGTAAATGAACTGCATGGTCATGCATGTCTTTAATTCGCTTTTGGGATGTGTTGGACCATTATATTAATTAATATTCTTGTTTTATTTTGCTAGATGTTCTCAAGGCACAGTAGTACACCACTGACAAAATTCAGAAGTACAGACAGGCCATTATTGATGCATGCAATCAAAAGTGCAGAGATGTTGATAGGAAGGAAGCTGGCACTATTTTGAAATGCACCAATGACACTGCTAACTTTGAACTATAAGGGCCTTTAAAATGTCAAGCCCACATGTTCCTTTACTTACATGTAATTCATGCCTTCTCAGTGAATTTGTCAATTTGAAACTTTAAATATTTCCTCAGCAAAAAGAGTGCTGTCAGATGCAGTTTTGCAATGCTGAGCCAGTTAGTTATGGGCATTTAAATCATACATGAAAATTAAAACAAAATCTTGCCCAAGAATAGCTTTTAATTCTAATGGGATTTGGATGATAGCGGGAAATTTAGTGCTTGTCATGGCTATGTGATCAGCATTTCAAATCTGTTTAAGAGCTGTTTCACAAGTGGAACTGTCAGTTTAACTGGGAGTTTGATTTAATAAACAATGTCATCAGTATTTCAAATCTGTTTCACAAGTGGAACTGTCAGTTACTGTGAGCTTGATTTAATTATCAATGTGATCAGCATTTCAAATCTGTTTAAAGGGTTGCTTCATAAGTGGAACTGTCAGTTTCTGTGAATTTGATTTAATAATCAATGTGATCAGCATTACAAATCTGTTTATTTGTTTCACAAGTGGAACTGTCAGTTTCTGTAAGTTTGATTCAATAATCTATCATCAGCTTTTCAAATCTGTTTAAAGAGCTGCTTCTCAAGTGGGACTATCAGTTAATTACTGAGAGTTTGATTTAAATAAAGATTATTAACGAAATGAAGTCAACTTGTGTATCATTAACTTCTCTCACTTCACCAAGAATTTGGCTATCATATCATGCAAGATCATCCAAATTTTCCAGTATGATAGCAACCAAGAACTTGCAAGTTCTTGTTTTCAGGTTCTTGTAATATTATTGACCAAGATCTTACATGATCTTGCATCACCTTACAATTATCTTGATTATCATTACTAAGATCTTAAAAAGATCTTGCGGTGATCATCGAAAGATCTTGAAAAGATCTTGCCAAGATCATTGTACAGTCATGTAAAATCTTGTCAAGATGTTACCAAGATCCTGCATGATCTTGCATGATCTTTTACAAATCTTGATCGGATCATTACCAAGATCTTGCCAAGATCATTGAAAGATCTTGTAAAGATCTTACCAAGATCTTAAAAAGATCTTTCCAAGATCATTTGAAGATCTTGTCAAGATCTTACAAGATCCTGCAGCTTCTTGCAGGATCTTGTCCAAGATCTTACATGATCTTACCAAAGATCTTGTCAAGATCATATCAAAGATCTTGCCATGATTTCACCAAGATCTTGGCAAGATCTTACCAAGGTTTTCAACCTGGGTCTACGCTCAGGAAAAGAATATGAACAAAAAAAGTCATTTCTAAGCTAGAACAAGGATTGAATTTTACTATGATGGTCGAAGTTTTGTTTTTCGACGATAATTTCTTTAAGAAACGTAACAGTAAAAGGGGGCATTTTCGTCGTTTCTGTTTAACGCTAAAAATGGTCATTTTTGTTCTTGTCCAAACTCAAAAGGTCATATTTGGTCTACGTACTACGTTTCTTGCGTTTATTGGATATCCAAATTTAAAGGGCATCCTATTTCATGCTAGCAACTGACAGTTGAGCCAATATTCGCGCGATTGAGAAAGTTGCAACGTTTTGAAGCATGGGAGTGTTTTGCGGCCGGTTTTGGCCGGCACGGTGGTCAATGGGTTAAACTCGTTGATATCAATGGCTGAATACCTGATTGACTTAATGTCTTGTATTTGATCTTTAATGATGCTAACCAATGGAGAAATGACAAGAAACATTGCTTTGCCATTCATTTGATAGTCCATGGAGAATACAAACATTTGGTATATTCATGCTTTTGCCATATCCTGTCGGCAAAACCACTACCACATCTTTTCCATCGAGTGGAGATCTCGCTGCTATCTCTTGTTCAGGTTTTAAAGTAGATTTGCGAGTGGCGACAACATTTAAATCTGCTAAAGCTTTCAATAATACATCCACTTTGGTCGCCATCTTTGATACTACCGCACGAAGCCACTCTATTGTCTGATTGACCAATTGGAATTTTGTGGCTGCCAGTGACCATAGAATTGAATAAGTAGGGGTTCCTATAGCAGGCACTCCTTTTCCTCCCCCAGTCCCCCTCCGCCACATTTTTTTCTGGCCCTCCTCCGGCCCTCCTCCCACCCTCTCATGCGCCTGCTACACAGGCTAGCATTTTCTAAAATCTTCAGTCAGGAGTGCAAGAGCATATTTGAAAACCTCCATTTTCAGTGTCTGAAAACGCTGGTTACATGTGAATGAAAGGCGAAAAAGGAGGAACCACCTCCAATTTAAAAAATATCCAGATGTGGATGGGGCCTAAGCCACACTATGACCTTGAAGGCATTGAAGAAGAGTTGAAATTAAAGATCTTAAGCCACTTTTACACGTTGAAACTTTCAGCTGAAACTAATGTGTGCAACAGTGCTGCAAAACAGGTTTCAGCAGGTGTTGCACGGTGTAACATGGTCAGTTTCCTGAAACCTTTTTGAATTTCTGCTGCAAGACAAGTTTCATGAAAAGTAGAGCCACTTTCTACTTCTGCAACGGTCGCAACGATCCCAGTGATGATAAAAACAATAGTTTCACCGTGTAACACCACTTAGTGAAACCTGTCTTGCTCGGTCTTGTTATGCTGTGCTGCATAACCCAATCAGCAACCTGAAATTAACCCATTGACTACCAGCCGTTTTTACGTTTTCAGAGTTATTTTCACTAATAAATGATCCATAGTATTTTGTGACTCTTTATTTGAAACTACCATGGAAAGTGGTGTTGTCCTAAGGTACTGGAGGCTCAAGGTTTCTGAAAACATCATTCTGACGTAGCTATTTTACATCTGTGGAGCTACAAGAACAGCCCACGTTCAGTTTGCTTGCGATTTTTGCTACGTTTACAGCCATTTTCATCTGTAGTGGCTGCCTGATGAGCATCATTAAGCATGACAGTAGCTAAGAGTTCACTTTCTCAAAGAATCGAGCAAGGTGATGTACTTTGTTGTCAAATTTGGCTTTTTACTCAACGAACTGGGAATTTGGCTGGACGGACACTTAGTACCTTTGGGACTCAACTATTAATGAATTTCTCAACCTACCACCACATATTTTGAAATTTGTAAGCACTGAAGATCACCACGAGCATGATTTTTTGGCAATAGGTCGGAGTGGCTGTAGACTTAGTTTATATGTGAAAGAATTGGGGGATGGAACAGATGCTGTCAAAAATTCTCGTTATTTCCCAGCATGCAATGCGGTTGAGATGTTGAAAATGGCAGGAAGGCCTCAATGCACTGGAACAAAAGGCTGTATCTATGCTCTGGCAAAGAATATGAACAAAAAAAGTCATTTCTAAGCTAGACCAAGGACTGGATTTTGGTTTTTTGATGATTATTTCTTTAAAAAACAAAGGCAAAAAAGGGAATTTTCGTCGTTTCTCTTTGACGTTAAAAACGGTCATTTTCGTTCAAGATTGTCCAAACTCAAAAGGCCACAATTGGTAAAAATCGCTACGTTTCTTGCGTTTATTGGATATCCAAATTTAAAGGACATTCCATTTCGTGCTCACAACTGACAGTTGAGGCAATATTCGTGCGATTAAGAAAGTTGTAATTTTTTGAAGCATGGGAGTTTTTTGCGGCCGGGTTTGGCCGGCACGGATGTCAATGGGTTATAAAGTAATTTCAAATTGCCAAAATGTTTCGACCTTTTATGTTACACGGTGTAACGTGTAACCTGCTGAAACTTATTTCTCAGCGCCGTTGCACACAAGTTTCAGCTAAAAGTTTCAACGTGTAACAGCGGCATCAGATGAAGCCGTGAAGTATGACGCACTATCTTAACACACCCTTGTCACGCCCGTCTGAAAAGAAAGTTCTAAAGCGTTCGATAATCAACATTGATGATATTGTACTTGACATTCTACAAATTTTTTTCTACGATTGTTGCCAGACAAACTTTAAGACCACAAGTACATTTGTGGGACAACCCTTTCAAGAGATAGCTAAACAAAATGAAAAATTAAAGTAGGATTAAATAAGAGTTCATTTGTTTCCGCATAAAGCCCTCTTAAGGACGAGACTCTTCCAAACACACAGTAAACGTACCTTGAATTTGACTATTCGCCAAATTTGCAAGCCAGGGTTTTCGCCAGCTCCTTGCCAGGCTTTCTCTGTCTCAGCCGCTGCTTTTTTCACCTGTGTGAAAAGAAACGATGAAATCACATACAGGAAACTTCAGTAAACAACAGCTGTAGGTGAAGAAATTCCGAATAATGAATAGCTTATATTACGTCCGGGATCACTGACTGCAACTGCGATTTACGCTACGTAAAACCAAAAGCGGCGAAATATTCGTACATTTTTCTCCACATCTGAGCCAAATAAAGATAAATTGCTGTCCTTCCAGTCATAATGCTTTGCCTTTCTCAACCCTGACATGTCTTCGAAGAAAATACGCCCGTGTGCACACCAACAGGTACAAGCAGACTTCGACAGAGAAAGTGAAGTTAAGAACACACCTTCCAGAATATTTTATTACCAGCCCGTTGATGCAAAGCCAAAACACCACTTGTGATTGGCCAGTTAAAAGGAGCGTTGACAAATATTTGTCACGCAATCCAGGCCTCGTCCGACGACGTTTGAAAGTTGTTTTTGTTGTTCAGCTTTTGACAAAAGGGGGCAGGATTTCGACACTGCTCCATACATACATGCATTTTGTGACTCAAACTCTACTGTTTTTGAAACAGGTTGGAATGACAGTGGTGCGTGTATAATTAATGTGTGGGGCTGTAAAATGGATCGTGATCTTAGCCTCCTACACAGCGATTGTGTAACGAGCCAAACGTCTGCGTTATAGGCTACAATCTCGGTCAAAACAAATGAAAAATTTAAGTCCCCCCTCCCCTCCCCCCCATTTCAATGATGAAAAAAAAGGCGCAGTTTGGTTTGCGCGCGAATTCAACATTGATATGGGGGGAGAGGGGTTTTATTTCTCATTTTATTCTGTCCAAGATTGTAGCACGCGACGTGGTCCGCGACGCGATACTGGGCCCGTTTCTCGAAAGTCCCGTAAACGTTTCGGGCCCGAAAAGCCATTTCTAAATTTATAACAACTTTATTTGCATATACAACTGGAAGAAAAAAAGTATAAATGCAAATAGTGTGCCAACAGGGGGGAACTAAATCCTCATATAGAAGCTGACCCCCACAACAAAAAATACATATACATGTGTGTAAATATTTATTCACCGGCTGGGAGGTCCGTATAGGGAAAAACTGTGCCCAACGTCTTGAGGCCGAGAACACAGTTTTTCGCTACACGGACCTACTTAAGCCGGTAAATAACATTTAATTATTCTTTTTTTGCGCATTAAGTCAGCGTCCGTAAACCTCAGACAAACTGTAGGCGACGGGTAGTACGATAAATTCTTGAGCCCAATCGACCTACAGAGTCACGTATAGGAACGCACACAAATTCTTTATTGAGGGGGGAGGAACAGGGGAGTAAATCTCCCTTCTCCCTACTTTCTGAGCCAATTTCTCCCTCCTCCCTACTCATCCAGGTTCATCCAGTTCAATTCTCCCTACTCCCAACTTTCCTTTTTCTCTCTCCTCCCTACTTTTTGCCCCTATTTCTCCCTCCTCCCAACTTTTTTTGGGCTATTTCTCCCTCCTCCCTATTCTGTTCCTCCCCCCTCTTTATTCGGTGACTTGCTGCAGTGCTAATGTCTTCGTAACAGCAAACTCAGTTGAAATGTCGATAGATTAGATGATCAAAATTAACGAAGTAGAAGTTGCTATGTGGTAGTGGTTGAGAGTGTGATTCAGAGTATGGTTCGAACTAGAACACAAGAAAGACAGAAAACTACTTAACAATTTAAACTCTAAGATCTAAGACTAAATCACGCAATAGACAAAATGAAAAACAGAACTAAACTCAACCGTGAAAAGAAAACTACGAGGATGTAAACAAAATAAAACTGACTTACTTTAGTCTCCGGGATGCGAAGGGTTCCTACTTAAGCTCTGGTAATAGCGAAGTTACTGGAGTGATCTCTATAGCGTGTCGATAGTACTGGATACTCTTTCGTGATAGTTGAACAGAAAAGTCTAAAAGGCACGTGGCTTGATACAATTGTGTTATTCATAAGTGAGAAACAACAAGTGATTTGTGTACATAAGACATGTAGAAACTTGAAACCAAAAAATATAAATTTAGAAATTAGTGTAACGAAAGCTAACGATTATTGGCGTGCAAAACTAACACAAACAAAGATGGTCTTAACGATAAAAAATAAATTCAAATATAAATTCAAGCAATAACTAGTGCAAAGAAACAAAACGTGATATTTCGTAGAAATCATAAACCACGCATTTCTACATCTACATGATTTCAGCACTTGACAAAGTCCCATTGACTTATGGCTGTTACGCGTGTGGCCTCATACACCATAAGCCTTTTTGGGATATCACGCCAAGCCGGCCACTTTGCTGAATAGGGGTGGTCACAGCCAGGGTTCGTTACGTCCCTAGTGGTTCTTTAACGTCCCACAGAATCAGTTGTGAAGAATTGTGAGACGGGACCTCCGGTTTATCGTCTTTATCCGAGAAGACTAGAAAGTCTAACCATTTGCAGATGTCCTTGCAAAGGAAGTTCCTCAAACACAAGAAGGGCATCACATCAGTATGGCTTATTTAAGTAATTGTGTTTGCTTTTTCCGTCAAGACATTCACACGGATAAATGCTAAAATAAGAAAACTTAAGGCTACCGCACACTAGCCGATTTTTTGTCGGCCGACAAAAACTCTTCACTTGTCGGCTAGTGTGCGGTGAATAGCCCATTTTTTGTTGTGTGTTGAGTGACCTGGCCTTTGAGTAGAAGCGAGGCTGGGGATGACCTTGTTTTGATACAGACCTCACTGCTTTTCTCATGTAAATCATGTTGTTGTTATGCTAACTAGTCCACGTTTGCACGAGAAAGACAGAGAGGTTTGTATCAAAACAAGGTCACCCCCAGCATCGCTTCTACTCAAAGGTAAGGTTACTAAACACACAACTGTAAAGTGGGCTATTCAGACAAGTCTGCGACAAAATCGGAGCTTGTCGGGCGATATCTGACAGTGCTAGATCTCAAAACGTCTTGTCGGGCCTTGTCGGCTAATGTGCGGTGGACCAAGACAATTTGTCGGGGCTCGCGCGTACCTCAACCAATTAAGAAGCGTCATGAGAGTCACGTGAACAAGCCTCTTTTTAAACTTGGCGGAGATCGACTCGACCCCAAGAAAAACGCGGTTAGTCGGGACAAAAAATCGGCTAGTGTGCGGCAAGCTGACGTCTCGACAAATTTTAACCCGATTTAAAGGAGAACTAGCATGAGCTGCGCATGCTCCCGCTGACGCTCAAACTTGAAAAAGATTAGGCTAAGATTTTTCAAGTTGAACCGTGAACAAAAAAAAAATCTTCAGCTCTGCGACAAAAAATCGGCTAGTGTGCGGTAGCCTTTAGCGAGAAAAACACGTTGTCATGGTAATTTATGCCAACGACACAACTTTGCGAGGTTTTCGTTTGACTATTTTAGCTAATAATTACATTTCTTTCAGTAAAGGAAGTGGAACGAGATAAAAAATTAAACTCCGAAGGAAATAACGAATATCTGGCGAACACCTTAGTTCTGAAGTTAGTCGTATACAGCTAAACGTATCAACAGAAAAACAACAACCCGGCGGAATACAGCAAAGAGGCAGCAAAATGTTGTTAACAAAATCAAATGATTACTCGCCTTTTCAGGAGAATTATTAGGCTTTTATTCCACTGCTGATGTTTTCCTCACTCCACAATGTTTAGTAAGTCTAGTAAGCGAAAGGTTTTATTTTAAGGGGAAAAATGTACTCTTTCGTCGCGCCGGTGTAAAAAGATTTGACTTCAGGGTTTCGCGCGGATTCCGTCATAGAGAGAAAACGTTACCGTGACCGTGGGCAGGTGGGTAGAGATAGGGCCTCTTTACACGACCCCGGGTTGCTTTTTACTTCGGGTTGAATCACAGCGGTGGGTAACCCTTTTGCAGTCAAATGTTTATAAGCGTTTACATGAAAGCACGGTAGTCAAACTGGGTCATCCCCCCTTGCGGGGTAACCCTTCTCGAGACTTGGGTTCACCCGGCTAGAAAGGTTGAAATTTCTTCAGTTTCTTCATGTAAACACTGGCTGATCTGACCTGGGATAGTTTGAACGTCACTCTTTTTGCGGTTGAGCGTTCTTTCCCATGCGCAGCCTGTTCAGCCTGTAGCAAAATTGATGATGATTAGTAGTTACCAGCCCTTTCAACCGAGCGAAAAAGGAACTGACCCGGGTCAGCCCCGGCCCGATCTTTCGATCAATGCATAGCACGCTAACAGCGCTGCTTGAGACAACGAACAACTGGTCAATTAATATTGACAACCGTCTCTTAAATGGTGTGCTATTTATTGATCTTAAAAAGGCCTTTGACACAATCGATCACGAAATAATTTTGCGGAAACTTGCGAACTATGGGGTTGATCAAAGTGCTCTGCGATTTTTTGCGTCTTACTTAAATAATAGATCCCAAAAATGCAGTGTCAATGGA
>OX419340.1:24774066-24776566 GCA_948470475.1 Galaxea fascicularis | reverse complement strand
ATTAAAAAGAATCGGTAGTGCCCTGGTGTAGTTATGCGAATAAAGTACAAACAAACGTGTTTGGTCCAGGGATTTTTTTGGGTTTTGCTGGAAGCCCTTGGGAATTTTTTGGGTCTTGACTTTTGGCTCCATTCAATCATCCCCGGCACTTGAAATCCCGAGTACCCCCCCCCCTGGAGTTTAAGAGTGGTTCGAAGCACAAATAGTGGAATTCTACCTGTTTTCTCAAACATTTCGAACAAATACATATATTTCCATGTAATCATCCTCGCAGCGCATATCAAATTCATCCACGTCACAAAATTTTTTGAAATTATGTCTTCTGTTTTTTTTTCCTTACTGCACGTGATGTTTAAACATTATTGAACTCTCTACTTATTTACAAATTCAAAAATGAGGACAGACTCCTTGATTCCGGATCGCAGGGCTTTTATCCGGAACAAAACAGTGTGACCTTTTCATTGTCGCAGGACTGTAAATTTTGAAAAAAAAAATGATTCTCTGATACAAAACGGTTTAAAGATTTGCTCCTCAAATAATGCGGCACTTATTACAACAGTACTCATGTTCTGAGAGCTTTCTCTCAACAATTTTTAAATCTCTGTAACACAATTGTAAATCACGGTGCTGTTTATCGTAAATCTCTTCATAAATGTTCAGCGCCTTCAGGAAGAACTCTTTAGCTGCAGCGTACTGATTAAGGTCACCGTAAACAGTTCCTAAATGGTAGTAACTGTCTGCTGTTTTGCCATGTTGTTCACCGTAAATCTTTCTTCTAATCTCTAGTGCTTTTTCATGTTGTTCTGTAGCTAGACTGTACTGTCCAAGACCTCTGTAAACTCTTCCCAAATTATTGTAACTTGTTGCTGTATCAACATGTTGTTCACCGTAAATCTTTCTGTTAATCTCCAGTGCTTTTTCATGTTGTTCTTTAGCTAAACTGTACCGTCCAAGAGCACGGTAAACAGTTCCCAAATTGTTGTAACTCACTGCTGTGTCGCCATGTTGTTCACCGTAAACCTTTCTTCTAATCTCTAGTGCTTTTTCATGTTGTTCTGTAGCTAGACTGTGCTTTCCAAGATCACTGTAAACAGTCCCCAAATCGTTGTAACTTGCTGCTGTATCGCCATGTTGTTCACCGTAAATCTTTATTCTAATCTCCAGCGCTTTTTCGAGTTGTTCTTTAGCCAGACCGGGCTGTCTACGAGCACGGTAAACAAGTCCTAAATTGTTGTAAGTTGCTGCTGTATCGCCATGTTGTTCACCGTAAACACTTCTTATAATGGCTAGCGCTTTTTCATAGTGTTCTTTGGCAAGACTGTGCTGTCCAAGATCCCTGTAAACAACTCCCAAACTGTTGTAACTTGTGGCTGTATCACCATGTTGTTCACCGAAAATCTTTGTTCTAATGTCTAGCGCTTTTTCATAGTGCTCTTTAGCTGATTCATAGTTGCATTGCAAACACAACGCGTTGCCACGTACAGACAAAGCCGTTGCTTTTAGCAAGTCGCCTTCCTGAGTTCTGCTCATGTACTTAGCAAACTCAAGTGCGGATGAAGAAAACATATCTGCAGCTGATACATCATGAAGTTCAGAGCAGACCTCACCAATTGAGGTCAACCAAGAAACCACGTCTTCAGGGGTGATAAAGTGTGACAATCTGACCGTATTTTGATCTGTTTGTTTAAAGATGGTGGTAAGACGTTCATGAAGTTCTTTGCAGTGATTCGTATTTCTCCGAACTTTGATACATATTTGTTCACTAGATGATAAGTGATTACGCTCAGCGCTAATTAGAGAATGAAAAGTCCTTATTGCGACAGCTAGACATTCAATAGTATCTTCATTCTCCAAATCGTATAACAAGCTTGTCTTGCAAACATCATGAACAATTTTATGTACCCTTAGGTACGCGAGCTCGCCATCTTCGTTGTACAAACAAGAAATCAAGGGCGATTTTAAAATCTTTGCCTTGATTAATTCCCCCGTTTGGCCTCTTGCACGAGATTTCACGAATTTTACAGCTACTTCGGTTGGAAGAGAATCGGCAGCGCACAGTGAAAGGAAACAAAATACTTGACGGAGAACTTCGTCCCTTTCAACAGCTCTCGTTATTGCCATTTTAACTGCAAAAGTCATTGTTTTTGAGTAAGCCAAGTTCTGTTGGGTAAAAGCTTCTTCTGTTGCCTCGCGTTTCCCACTGCGAAGTGTTTCTAGGTAATTTGTCCAACTAAATCCAGGAGAACCACTGCTCACAACTGTTTGTGCGTAAAACGCAGCGGTTGCTAGTGCAAGGGGCTGATAATTGAGTTCCTCAGCGACTTCCTCAGCCTGTTCCTGATTCGCAAGGTGGGATACTTTTTTCAATAGCTGCACTGCATCATCTGGATGCATTCCTCGACTAAGAGATTCGTGGTAGGTATGAGGAGCATTGAAAGGTATTGCGTCACCATCTTGAGTGGTAATTATTACCTGACCATGACCCCATTCCTTGCTGCCG
>OX419340.1:24766566-24769066 GCA_948470475.1 Galaxea fascicularis | reverse complement strand
ACAAGAAATTTGTAAGAAGCCATGTTCTGAATGGAAGCGAAGATGCGAGTAACGTCTTTACGTTTATGACTTTTATGGTCATTATTCCATACATTTTATATACTTAACTTAGTAGATTATCAGGTTTTCCATGTGGTGTCTTAGTTTTAAGGCCGATACACACGAGGGGTTTTGCTCCAGTGCTGCCAGTGTCCTTTTTTTAAAAAATGAAGATACAGAAGAGAGATTTAATTTTTATTTTTGGATCAATATCTTGCAAGTTTACGCCAAGTTAAAGCTGGGGGATTCGTTTTTTTTTTTTTCAAAACAGCTACCAGGAGGTGGTATTTGTTCAATTCGTATACTACTACTGCCCGAACACTGTTTTCATCTTGGCGACCAAATCTAAAAACTTAGGATCCAGCTGGCCTTAAGGTTTTTTTCAAAGTCGAGCTCTGCAAAAGGAAGTTTCTTTGACCAGACGCCATGAATAATAAGACTTACTTGCTCCTCTTAAGTTACGCTGTTTAAATGGTCAACACTGTTTTAGAAAATACTACGTTATGTACTCACAGTCACGCGAATATTTTCATTTGGCAAAACCGTAAAAAACACTAAACCTGCGAGCGGCGAATTTATTTGCACATGTCGAGCACGAAGAAACTGTGATAAAATTTTAAATGTCAGCAAAAGCAAACAAGTTCTTTTATGGAATCCACTCACTCAAAAACAAAGCCAAAGATAAGCTAAATTATTTTTGTCTCTAATCGAAATAACGATAAGATGTTTACACAGGTTGAAGTATTTTGCATGTGCGATCGGCTCGGTTTATAGCTATGAATAAAGGAGGTAGTTTCTAAAGAAACTGTGGTGCTGCGTAGGTGGGGAAGTAGTACACAAAAATTTGGTATTATCAACAGAGTTGATAAATATAAATTGACCACCGTACAGGGATTCTAAAAGCTGACGTTTCGAGCGTTAGCCCTTCGTCAGGGCAAATCGAGGAATTATGGGTTGTGTGTAGTTTTTACAGTGGAGTAGGAGCTACGCTATTGGTAGCCTCCGTAGCAAGCGTTTCCGTGGCGTTTCCGAATTTCGGGTGCGGGGGAAATGAGGCGAGAGCAAAACCAAGATGCAGGGGGGTGAGGGGGGGGGGGAGAAATAAATGCACGAAGTTCTAGGAGTGGTGATAATACGATTAGTTGCAGTGTTCGGTAATTCTTGATTTGCGATAAGATTCTGAATGGTGTATTCATTGTCACATCCATAACATGTTAAGAACTCCATTCCCTTTTCCCAATTTCTTAGACTTCGACGTCTATGTAGTGGTAACTTTGATTTTTCCAGCAAATCAGGGATGTGCCAGTTCTTCGAAAAACTTGGCTATCCTGCCTCTGTAGTCAAAGCGGGCCATCATCGCGTCCAACAGTTTGATCGACAGTCACCACTACAAACGTCACTCGCAAAAGGATAAGAATGACAGAATTCCATTCATCTTCACTTTCCATCCTCACAGTCACGCAGTCAAAAGTATCATTCTTAATAACTTTAAATTACTCCAAAACATAGTTGATCCCGAGACTGGTAGTATCTTTTCGCAACCTCTACTAATTTCATTCAAACGCGACAAAAACGTAGGCAACTTTTTAGTTAGAAGCACACTCAAAACTAACGAACAACCCCGCACGCTCACGATGTAAGCTTGTCCGTTCATTCTTTACACTAGCACAATATTGCGTAACGTAAGATGATCTGTGCGCTACACACCGATCGTTTCACACCTGTACGTTTTGCAATAAATTATACATAGGCGAGACAGGAAAACGACTAGGCGACCGATTCCGCGAACATCTCCTCCGATGTTGAGAAGAATGACAGGGATGCATGTAAGCCAGTCGCCCGCCATTTTAATCTCCCTAACCACTCCAAACAACACATGGCTATCTGCGGCCTTTCCCTACACCAAGACGGGTGATAGATAACGAAGAATTTATACTGTTAAATCATTACAGTGCGACTACTTCAACCAAGGCCACCCAGGGAAATTTTCTGCAAACTAGCCACTCAGAGTCACATCGGAACAATGGATTTTGACAAAATTAATTATGTATGAAAAATTTACCCACAGGGGTTTCAATGAAATTTGAAGTAGACAGCTGGTTAGAGAAAAGTGACCGACTTTACTTTAATTTAATACAAAGAATCTTTCTTTAATTACTTAAATTTAGGGGGGAAAGTAACCGACTTCTGTAAGCGAAGCAGCCGACGCTTTTCGTCGGCCGTCGGTGCTTAAAAAAGCACTGTACCCACTATATCGAAGTACAACAAAATTCAAATTGAGGCTACTCTGTTGTTTCATCACTCGAACATTATTGGCCAATTTGTAAAAAGAAATCCTGGGTGGACTTGGTCGGAGAATTTGTACTGTAACAAGTGATCAAATCCTGACAACAATTTTTTATGGTGTTCAATCCATGCCAAAAATCAACTTTGGTACTCAACATTCAACTCTGTCACTCAA
>OX419340.1:24756566-24764066 GCA_948470475.1 Galaxea fascicularis | reverse complement strand
TACTTGGCTGTCAGTTAATCTGTGACTTGAGAGATTTTTAAGAAATTTTTCGTTTGTCTCCCTTTCTTTGTTATATCTTTTTTGTTTGGCGATTTTTATTCGCCTTTTGCGTTTGCCATTTTTTGACAGTCGTGCGACTGATCTCGTATTTGTGATTTTTGTGGTTGTGTGGGAAACGATTGCCTCCAAGAATAACGATTCCCCACGAATCTCACAAAAGGAAACACAAATCAGGGCGAATAATACTCACAGATCCACAGCGGGTTTATTGGCTCACAGGCTACTTCTCAACTGGTTAACACAACTGGTTTGGCAAACTTCCCTCGACTGGTTTACAAGGTCAACTAGCTCTCAACTGAAACTCTCGACTGAACTCAAACACTGAATGCTTATCTGCTATACTCTACATAGCATGCAATGTTGCTTGAGAGCGTACTAAAATTTGATTTCCGGTCTTTGACACATATCATCGTCGGCTATTTAACAAAACTACTTATTGCACGAAATTGATATCCCACATGGGTTTCCTATCATCAAGTTAATTCTGCTTAAATCACGCAATCTCTAATGCTAGCACCAGTCTCCGACACACTCCCCCCATATATTTCTTTCTAAGGAATATATGTTCTCTTTCGAAACTGGTCTGTAACAAATCATGTCCGCTTTAAATTAAACATGCTAAGTTAAAAATGCTCATTGTTCGTTGTTCCTTTAATTGTTACTGGATTGTTCTGAATGGGCAATTTCCTGGATTCGCAGATTGGCGGCTGCAGCTGCGGCTCGTTTTGGCCTGAAGGGTGGAACCTCTGGGTCTAAGCTTGAGCTTGCGTTGGGTGCACGATCGACAGATAACTCCAGTGGGTAGAGATGCTGCACGGCTCGCTCTATCTCTCCTTTCCCAGCTCGCACCTTGGCTCCGCGGATCATCCCGTCACGTCCTACAATTAACCTTTCCACGATTCCCAGTTTCCAAGAGTTACGATTTCGGGACTCGTCTTGTATGATGACTACGTCTCCTACCGAGGGGTGTGGGGTCTGCTCTCCTCCGCTCTTGCTGTGCCGCTCTCTTAGACTCCGTACGTACTCTTTCGTCCACCTGCACCACATGGCTTCCTTACATCGAAGGAGGTACTTTGCTCTCTTCCTCAGGTCTCTCTCTTGCAGGTGATTGGGACTTAATTCGGGGAGCTGGTTTGGCCGAAGGTGTAGCATAGAGCTTGGAGTCAAAACCGGCATTTGAACATCTTCCTCTAGGTAAGTCAGGGGGCGACCATTTATGGCAATTTCTACATCAAGCACGACCTCAGACAATTCTCCCCAGGACAAGGTTCCATTTCCCACTGTCTTACGAAAAGCCGACTTGAATACGCCTATGAGCCTTTCGAACTGGCCACCCCACCACGGAGCTCTGCTGAGGTTAAATCTCCAAGTCAGGTCAAGTTGTGTGAGGCAGTTGTGGAATTTCTCATCATTCCTTACGTTACTCAGCCAATCAGCAGCGGCTTTAAAGGTGCTTCCATTGTCTGAATAGATCACGCGTGGACGACCGCGTCTGGCGATGAAACCCTTTAAACTTGTGAGAAACTTGTTTGTTTCTAAGCTTGGAATGAGATCAAGGTACACTCCTCTGGTCAGACTGCAGGCGTAGAGGACTAGGTAACCTTTTCCCTCAGTTTTCTGTGTCATACGATACTTTATGGGGCCAGCAAAGTCGACTCCAATAGTTTCGTAGGGCGTCACTCCTTCGGTGCGTGTGAGAGGCAAACTTCCTGGTGGTGGGCACTGGTAAGCCTGGGCTTGAAATCGCTTGCAACCCCAGCAGCCTTTGATGACCCTTTTCGTCAACGCTCTCAGGCGAGGGACCCAATGTGTTTCTCTGACCTTGGTCATTGTAAGGGTAACTCCCCCGTGAAGGGTCGTAA
The DNA here is from genome assembly GCA_948470475.1 of Galaxea fascicularis. NCBI lineage: Eukaryota > Metazoa > Cnidaria > Anthozoa > Scleractinia > Euphylliidae > Galaxea > Galaxea fascicularis. The sequence goes on along the minus strand of OX419340.1, from coordinate 24,762,144 downwards.
GGTGCGCTTGTTGAACGAACTTGAAAGTAAACAAGTTGTCGTCTGGAAGGTAGATTGGGTAGGCACCAATGAGTCTTCCTCTGCACTCGAGTATACCACTATCCCTTGGCTGAAGGTTAAGTTGAAGTTTATCCGCTGAGAATTTCTTCGAGCTTGTGGCTTCAGCTTGCACGCGTTCGGTCCACCAAACTTCTTGGGACTTGATCTCATCTGTAGTCAGTGGTCCGTTGGCTCTTATTGACTTCGGTCTTTTGCAGTTGGCGAGAAATCTGGCGATCCAAGCGCAAACGCGCAAAGTTTTCCACAGGCTAAGGTTCTCCAACATCTCAGTGAACGCATCTTTCTTTGGTACAGCTATAGCCAGGATTTCCTTAGCTATCTTGGCTTCTGCTCGGGACTCGGGCGAGGCCTGAACTTCAATATTAGGGGGCCAATGATCTGGATAGGGCAACCATGGAGGTCCATTTATCCATAGTGGTGCGCTGATTACACTTCCCCCCCTGCTTCCCAGGTCAGCAGGGTTCTGATCGGTGGGAACGTGATGCCAGACAATTCCTTGATGTTGCTGTATTTTATTCACGCGGTTAGCCACGAACTGGCGGTACTCTCCACTTCCGCGTATCCAATAGAGGGCAACAGTACTGTCTAACCAGCAGTAGATGAGTGGATCACAATCAGGCAGCAAAGCTTCTCGAACGTTAACCGCTAGGTTCGCCGCCATATGGCCGGCAACGAGCTCCAATCTGGGAATGGTCAGGTTTTGTTTGGATAGGCGCGACTTGGACGTGATGAGACCCTGGGTGACACCTGACTCTTGATCGACCACTGCGTAAACTGCGGCACATACGCCTTGCGAACTAGCGTCTCCAAAGGCGTGAAGTTTGATTGACTTAATTGGCTCTTTAAAGGGTGCCATTGCTCGCTTCACGCTGACGGTGTCTGGTAGGTTGCAACGCCACTTGTGCCATCTCTTATCTAAATCGGCTGGGAGGGGCACATCCCAGGGTAGCTTCCTCTCGCAAATGTCCCGGAAAATGAACTTTCCGCCAAGCGTCATGGGTGAGACCAGTCCCAGGGGATCATATGTTTTCGCTAGATGAGAAAGAACTCCCCTCTTGGTTGTTTCCACTTCTTGTTGGGGAAAACAAACGCTCAAAGTGTCAGCGGCTGGCTCCCAGGGTAGTCCCAGTAGCTTTGTCTCGGATGTCTTGGTACCAAGTTGTTGTTTTGCAAAGCTCTGCTCTTCGTTGTCGTGTTGTTCAGCAGGTTGTGTTAACTCAATGGCGTTGGACTTCCATTTGTGGAGGGTGAATTGAGCGTCGCTGAAGATCATAATGGACTTTTCTTTCTGCTCTTGAGTTTGTTGGACTGTTGGTGCTCCCGTGATTAAATCATCGACGTATAGGCTCTTCCTAATTTGGGCGACTAATTCTGGCTCGCGCCCCTCCCATGTCTTCAAATGCTGCTGAATCACCCCTCCCAGCAGGAAGGGAGATGACGTTAGCCCGAACAGGGCCCGCGTAAATCTTAAGGTCTCAATCTCAGAGTGTCCCTTGAATTTCCAGAAAAATCTGAGTGCGTCACGCTCTTCTTCCTTAATACGTACTTGTAGAAACGCTTTCTGCAAGTCTCCGGTTAGCAGTACTGGATATAACCGAGCTCTGATTAATACGTTCCATAGCAGATTCTGCAAGGGGGGTCCCGGATGAAGACAGTCGTTCAAAGATGGCTGGTTGGCGCTTTCTCTGGCAGACGCATCGTATACAATTCTTAACTTCGTGGTTTCTGCATTTTCACGAAGTACTCCCCTGTGTGGTATGTAAAACTCGGTTCCCTTGGGTTCGGCTGGAGCTGACTCGACAATTCCTTCCTCTTTTTGTTCCTTGATTATGGCGTCATACTGGTCATAGGCAGAGGTACGTTCGAGTTTTCTCAAGAGCTGGTGGAGTCTTTTAAGGCTGCCAGACTTGTTTGTGGGCAGAAGTGGATGGCTTCCTTTCCAGGGAAGACCGGTTTCATAATGTCCGTCCGGATGACGAGTCAACTGTTCTTTGAACTCGGAGTAGACCACATCCTGGTCGTTGACTGAAGAGTCGGCGAGGCCAAGAACGTCTAAACGACAGAGCTGTTCGAAATCCACGTTGGTTGCCTGGGTGAGGAGAGTAGTACTGGTTTCGTTTTCGAGACCTGGTGACATTATTGTCCAGCCGAGTGTTGTTTTCTCTGCCACAGGCTGACCTGACAATGCTATCTTTGGAGAAGTGCTAGTCTTGATTCTTGCGTACTCCGAAGCACCTAGTACAAGATGGATTGGAAGATGCGGCTTTGTATCCTTGTCGTCCATGTGAACTCCACGCAGATGTGTGTACTTTTCCATTAACTCTTCATACTTTGGGTTTTCCAGGGTCATAAGCTCAGGTTTGTTGACTTTGGAAACTGTCACGCCCATACTAAAATCGCCACCAAGAGATGTCACGTTGACGTCATACATTTCCACTTTGGTTGTCATGGAGCCAAGCATCATTTCGATTCGTTTAGTTTGGATTTCTGCCGGTTTGATGCGCAAGGCGCTGATTAGCTGAGCAGAGGCGTATGAGCTTCCAGCTCCAGTATCCAATAGGGCTCTGGTTTTGATTCCGTTAACGTTGACTAAAACTACGGGATACACCACTTCTAGTTTGTCACGCTGATGGGCTGTCAACAATCCTTCGGACCTTTGAATACTTTGATCGCTGTCGCAAATTGAGGTGTGGTGCTTCTTGTTACATTTCTGACATGCCATTTTGCTGCGACAATTTTCAGCTTTGTGGGGGCCGGTGCAATTGAAGCACAACCTCTTTCGAAGTAGAATCGACCGTCTTTCAGCCAAATTAACAACATTGGTGCAGTTAAAAGACTTGTGCTCTGTCGCGTCACAATACACGCAAGATGGCTTGCTTGCGCCATTCCTTTGTTGCGTGTTGTACACACGGAATGGGGGCTTATCTCTCTTTCTGTCATCGCGTCGGTTTCTATCATATTGCTGATTCCTGTCATCTGGTTTACTGATCGGATTTCTTCGAGTCCAGAGTCGCAGTGCTTCAGCCAACTTGTCAAAGGTCCAATTTTCAAACGATGGGTCTGTTCGCACTAAGTCCCCTCTGATCGCCGGCAACTTGTCCAAAGTCATCGCCACATAGCCATTAACTTGTTCCAGTTTCCCCATTGTTTGCAAGGACTGCACTGAAAAAGTTAATTTGTCGCAAAATTCGTGAATTCTGTGAGGGTTCTGGCTAGGTATGAAAGGCAGGTCAAATATTTGTTGGGAGTAGGCCTTGATAATCTCCGAATCTTTCCCGTATTGGTCCAGCAGTATGGACTTGGCTCTGTTGTAACCTTCATTTGTAAATGGCAATCCTTCTACAGAATGTTTCACTTTCTGGTCGAGGAAAGACTTTAGGTAGGCGAATTTTGTCACGCCGGGCATTGTTGCTTTATCAATGATTTCCATAAATTGGTTCCAGAACCTGGGCCAGTCCTCATAAGTGCCATTGAAACGAGCTATTTGGAGCTTGGGTAGTTTCGCCGGTAGGTCATGGCCTGAGACAGATCCACCATCGGTAGTCCCGTTCTGAATTTTCGCTCCTTCACTCTCTTCTTTCGCTTGTTGTAGCTCAGTCTGGAACTTCATCTTGGTTTCAAACAGCTTCCTTTCGAAATCCAGTTCTTTCTCTTGCTTCTTAAGTTGCATTGTTTGACGGAATTCCTCGATACTGTCTTTTAGGATCTTGACGCTTTCATCTGCAGCGAAGATCTTGGTGTCCACACTGTCATTCCACTTGTTAACTTCTTCAAGGTCCTCTTTCGCTGCGAGTTTTTGTTCTTCGACCGCTCGTTTCAAATTGTCGGCCTCCATAGACAAGGTTTTAACGGCGGAGAGATGCCTTTCAATTGCTACTTCGTTTTGCTGCGCTATTATCGATTCGGTTCTGCTCACAGCTAGCTTTAGCTGCTCTAGCTTGGTAGTTAAAGCTTCCATGTTCTTGCTCTTGATTGAGCGGGTCCCGTCGGAGGTGCCAGGTGTGGGAAACGATTGCCTCCAAGAATAACGATTCCCCACGAATCTCACAAAAGGAAACACAAATCAGGGCGAATAATACTCACAGATCCACAGCGGGTTTATTGGCTCACAGGCTACTTCTCAACTGGTTAACACAACTGGTTTGGCAAACTTCCCTCGACTGGTTTACAAGGTCAACTAGCTCTCAACTGAAACTCTCGACTGAACTCAAACACTGAATGCTTATCTGCTATACTCTACATAGCATGCAATGTTGCTTGAGAGCGTACTAAAATTTGATTTCCGGTCTTTGACACATATCATCGTCGGCTATTTAACAAAACTACTTATTGCACGAAATTGATATCCCACATGGGTTTCCTATCATCAAGTTAATTCTGCTTAAATCACGCAATCTCTAATGCTAGCACCAGTCTCCGACAGTTGTTTGTTCAGAGATCACACTGTTATAGCTTTCAACATTTTTATTGTTGTCTAGCAAATGTGTACATAGCATCTCGGAAAGTTGCTTTTCCAGGTTGTTTATCCTATTTACATCATTGTTGACATTGTTTGCTATGTTCGCCGAGGGCGATTGTGACTCAGTTCTAGAGGAAATAAACCTCTTGTTTCGGTGTTTGGCATATTTTGCCCTTTCTAGTTTTTTCGCGTGACTTTCGAGTCTGCGTTGATGGAAGCGCAACAGAGCTTCCACGAATTGTTTTTCGGCATATTGTTTTATGGCGCTTATGTCTTTTTGAAACATGTCATCGGGCGTTATATTTGCCCGCGCTTTGTACTGAAGTGACTTTGGACAAGTCTTTTGTTCTAAATGTTTCGTTAATTTGAGGATTGATTCCTCAGTTTTTCTCTTGAATTCAATAGCGCTAGTTATTTCCTCTCCTTTCCTTTTTGAGGTATGCCGTAAGTTGGTAACTTTTGGCGGGCTTTGCCTTGGAGGATTTTTCCTTTCGTTTCTTTGTGTTGCTGTTGCAGCAAGTGCAGCGTGGTGTCGTTGCTCTAGCTGTGATGCTGGAGGGCTTTCCTCGTCTGATTCGAGGTTTGGTTCAGCCATATCATCGTCTGAGTGACGATACTCTGGTGTTTTTGGTGGAGCTGGCAGAATTGCTTCTGCATTGTCAATATCTTCATTGTAACGAATACAATTTATATGTATTGCGTTGTCTGACATCTTGTCTCAGCATATAAACTGAAATATAGGGCAGCGCTGGACATATGATACTTGTTACGTGACCAAATGATATTTGATCATTTTTGGCAGACATTGAACGCCGCCCGCAAAACGATGTCAACATTTTGCAACGGCGTTGATTGTGTAGAGCTCAACTTGCAAGTTGGATGCGCGAAGTCAACATTACACCGCCGTATATCAAATTGCGGAAAATGAACTTGTACGCATACATTTTCGAAACTAACTTGGAGAAAGTTTGTTGTCACGTTTTTGTACAATTACTCAAATTAAAAGTTGGTTGCTCAAGTAACGTGCTGCGTGCTCAAGTTGAATGTTGAATAACAGGA
>OX419340.1:24721566-24751566 GCA_948470475.1 Galaxea fascicularis | reverse complement strand
TTATTTAAATGAAGTTTAAATAAAGTTTGTCAAAATCACAATCAAACTAGATTTCAATCTGGCCAACTCGAAAAGATACACACTGAATGTTCTTATATTTCTGTCAATTTTAGGATGGAAATATTCTCCTGTAGGTGGTGTTTGCATGACACCAGCGCGAGATGAAATTCATTCCGGGGTGAGATGAAAAGTTGCAACGTGTTTACATAAAGCTGTGTTAATTGGCGTGTGAGTCTTATAGTTGCATAAAATTGATGAAGCTTCAATGAATATGAAATGAACAGCCATACCATGTTTACATGACACCGGGATGAATTTTCGTGCCTGAATCTCACTCTGGCACAAGAACCGGGGTGAACTCATGCCGGCATAACATTTTGTGGTGCTATCATGTAAATGAATACAAACCGGGGTGAACTGGTGCAAAGATGAAAGTCGCCCTGGTATCATCTAAACACCGCCTTAAGGTGCGTCTTTTTGGGAGAATCTAAAAAAGGATTTGTGATCACGGATGATATGGATTCTTCACCACCAAAAAAACGGAATATCCAAAAAAGGATCATTTGCCACGACAACGCACGCGCACGTTTGTGTTGTCTCTCACAAACATTTCAGCTGTTTACAAGAATAACACCAGTTATAATGATATCATGTGAATATTTTCTGCTAATAGGAAGACTAAGGGTCTGATTTAGTTGAAAATACACCATAAGAAAAGGTGATGCAAAAAATACACACCAGCTAAACTACAAATTGATGGCTCATCAACAGTATTTTTCCACTGTAGGAAAGGTGCTTTCAGTTCTGTAAATTGCCTTTTTCGTGTAGTCTTTTCCGTAAAATTTGTACAGAAACCTTACTATCTCCACCTCCTTGTGATTATTAAAATGACACGATTAAAGCACCAGCTAAACTACAAATTGATGACTCATCAATGGTATTTTTCAACTCACACTAACATAAAAAGTAACAAAAAAAAAATACACTAACCCGCAAATAGCAAAGGTTAATCTAGGCGGGTAGTGTAATAGTATTGATTAGTCAAAATAACTCATGGAAAAAAACTTAATATTTACAAGATGTGAATAATTTAAAGATATACCAGTAATTAATGTATGATAGGCTAATTAAAAATAATGACTGTCTAAAACTGTTTCATTAATCACACCACATTTGAAGTTTTCAATCAGAGTGTTGATGTCAACATAAATATCCTCTTGATCAAGAAGGTTTAGTAAACTGATCTGAAGGCATTTCTTTAAGGATGTTTTGCACGGATAGATTCTGGTAATTTATTCCAGATTTTACAACCAATTCTAGAAAATGAGTGGTTCATTTGTGTCAGCTTTGAAAATTTTATATGAAATTTACCTGTGGATGCAGACCTGGTTCTATACGAGTGCACAGAGTTTACTCGATCAAAAAGATTTAATAGGTTTAGGGGAGCGCTTTGGTTATTGATATCGTACATAAGAGTGGCTAAAGATCTCAAATAAAGCATGTTTAGTGGAAGAATATTAGAACATACAAATAATGGGATGGAATGCTCTCTGTTATTGCGGAAGTAAATTAAGCGTAAAGCTCTTTTTTGGAGGAGTAAGATTTTCTCCAGATTTGATTCTAAAGTTTGGCCCCATACTGAAAGACCTTAAGAAATGTAGGGATGGATAAGAGAACGATAAATATGAAGAAGAATAGAACTGGGTAGAACATGTCTCAACCGTGATATAATACCAATTGTTTTACTTATCTTAAGCACAATATAATCAATGTGATCTTGCCAAGAGAGGTTGCATTGCTGTCAATCAACACACCGAGATACTTAACAAAATTTCTTTGTTCAAGGTGTTCAAACACATTGTGTTCGCGGTCGAATGCTTTTATGTTAAGGTGAATTGTTGTCACTCTTTGGGGGGAGGGGGGGGGGTGAAATAATACGTAATTAGATTTTTGGGTATTTAAAGTCAATTTGTTAGCTAACAACCAATCACATACATTTTCCAATTCTTTGTTTATTATATATAAGCTCCAGGGACTTAAAACATTTGTCAGCAAATGGCAGATTCGTGTCACCAGCAATTAAAAAGAAATCCAGTTTTCTAGATGAAGCTTGAATGTCGTTAACATGTAAAAGGAATAGTAACGGTCCTAAAATTGACTCCTGAGGAACGCCACATAATACATTCTCTTTCTCCGACATCACAGAACCGATTTGAGTTGACTGAGACCTCCATGACAGATATTAGTGGAACCAATCAAACAATTCCTCGAACACTGTAGTGGTTGAGCTTATGGAATAGTATTTCATGATCAACTGTATCAAAAGCCTTTTGCAGGTCAATAAAAATGCCACATGAAAAAAGTTTATTGTCCATGTTTGTTTGTATTTTGTTAATTATGTCTAATAGCTCATGTTCAGTGGAATGATGTTCACGAAAACCGTATTGCGATGCGGACAGTATATTGCGGTTTGCGATGAATTTTTTAATTCTGTTGTACAATAGTTTCTCAAACACTTCACTGATAATAGGGCGATAATTTCCACATTCAAGTTGGTCGCCGGTTTTATAAACGGGGATGACTCTTTGCATATTTTAAATTATTAGGAAAAATTCCTATTCTGGCCAATGGACTTGATAATATAAGCTTATGGCTAGCGCATTTCAGTATATTCGAACTGGGAATGAGTATAATCCCGTATAATCCGTGAGCCTTACTGCATGATAAGGAAACGATCTTATTGTTAACTTCTGCAGGTATAACTGGATCAAAGAAGAAAGAATTTGAGTTTGCGGGCGACAACCCCTGGAGGTATGCGCGAATTTCCAAAGCCAGTTAATGGCCCACAGTTGAGCACGTTCAATACATCCTGTGCCTCAGAAGTCACTCTCTTGTTGCTCGGCGCTCTTACTTAAATTGTTCAGCTGTAGGAAAGGTGCTTATAGTTTCTTTAAATTACCTTTTTCGCGTAGTCTTTTCCGTAAAATGTGTACAGAAACCTTCCTTCCTCGACCTCTTCGATCGTGATATTTTAAGATGACACGAATAAGACGGTTCGGTTCGCACGTACGGTAACTGAACCAGTTTTGTGCGGAAAACCGCTTGTCAAAAATACTTTTTTTTCGAATCCTATCCCAAAGAAAATCAACATCGTTCCCAGGGCTTTTCAAAGAGAAAAGCCCTGGGAACGAGGTTGATCCGGATTTAGAATCCACCCGGAGGGTTCCCGGAGGGTGGATTTTATGGATTCATGATCCGTTTTTGGATTTCACCAAAAAAAACGCAAAATCCAATAGCATGCCCCGGTGACTGCAGAATCAGACTGAAAGAGGAGGAAAAGGACAACAAATATCGTGATCTAGCCTTTGAAGTCAAAACCCTATGGAAGCTGAAAAAGGTTACCACTACACCAATTGTTATAGGAGCATTGGGGACCTATACAGACAGACTGGAAAAATACCTAGAGGATATCCATGTTCAGGCCCACACAATGCAGACGACCGTGCTGTTGGGCTCCGCACGGATCCTGAGACGGGTTTTGGATTGCTGAGGCTGCTTGTTGCAGCTTGCGCCAGAACCTCCAGCATGACAGTGTTCTGATCTGGGACATAACAAACATAATAATAATAATAATAATACTCTCTCGGTGGCACCTCAAGGAGTCTGAAGGAAGAAGTCAAGACGCTAGGGGGCGCAGATAGGTACCGAGAGGTACTCAGAAGGATGCAGAAAGCCGTCCTGAGCCACACCCTTCACATCGCTAAAACATTCAAAGTCATGTGCTAGCCACTTGGACACCTTTGGGGTGCTAATGAGACAACACACAATTAGCATTTAGCAGTTGGATAGCTATTTATTTTATTGATTTTACGCAATTTTATTCCTATCTTATGTGAATTTGTAAATTTTGAGATAATACTGGCTACGTTTACACGCCCAGTATTTGTGACTAGGACCTGGCATTCAGGAGTTTTAAACTGCCATAATAATAATAATAATAATAATAATAATAATAATAATAATAAGCAAAGCTTGACAGAGTACTCAAGATGACAAAGGAAGCGATGAAGGACATTGGGCTGCAATGGAAGCCAAAGAAATGCAATGTGCCCAGCGTGAGAAGGGGTATTCCGGTTGATGTACCTGAAGGGTTCAACTCGTGGGAGACGATCATCGATAGCCTAAAGGAAGACAGAACCTGCCGGTTCCTAGGAGCACCGGAACGGCTACTTCAAGAAGAGAAGCTGGCTCTGCAGTGTACTACTAAGACCCACCTGCAGCAGCTCTCGGTCCTCTGGTCAAGCCCACTGTCAGACATCAACAGAGTTCAAGCGTCCAATCAGCTTGCCATGCCAGTGTTGTCGTACCTCATGTGGTCCCAACACTGGTGTCTGACAAACTTGTGCGACATGGATAAGCAGGCACGGAAGGTCGTGTGCGAGAGTGGTGGCAAGCATCCACTAGGGCTGAAAGCGACTGTCTATCTGCCAAGGGCTCTGGGAGGACGTGGAATGAGATTAGTAGAGGAAGAGTACAAGATGACTAAGATCAAGTCAGCCATTAAGCTGTATAGCAATGAGGACTCCACCATAAGCCTGGTGCGGGCGTTTGAAGAGAATGCGGCACATCAAGGTCACCAGTCCCTCGTCAAAGAGGCTAGAACGTTCGCAGAGGAATTGGGGATCACCCTTGACCTGAGTTTTCTGCACCCCAAGTGTCGTGACAACACAGATGGAGCAGATGTACCTAGAGATAAGATCAAGAGGCACCTTAAGAAGGCTGCACTGGAACGGCGGAACACTGAAGTCAAGGAAAAGAGATGAGAAGGAAAGCTTCTCGCAGCTAGATGGGAGGAGGACCAGCTGAACCAGCGGGGATGCTTCGCGTGGCTGAAGAATTGAGTTACGGCGCCTACACACACCATCGCGGGGATGCTCCAACTTTATGAACAGCTAACACAGACAAAGGTCTATCACGCACGTAAGACCCATACCAATCAGCCTAATGACACTCTAAGTGTAGACTCTGTGGCAAAGCTGCTGGCGGAGCTGCTGTGCTGGCGCAGAATAACTACCTCGCTCGTCATAATGCGGTCCTCAAGGTACTGTTCTGGGAAATGCTTAGAGAGCTTCAGGTCTCTGATACAGTGACACCGTGGCGTTCTCCGGTCGTTCCCAAGCCCATCTACGAGTCTCCCGAGGCCGAAGCATATTGGGATTGCGATATCCCAGTAAGTGAGCGAGTGAAGCAGAACAGAGCGGATGCGAGATTTATAGATCACGAGAAGAAGAGAGTCCTGGCGGTAGAAATGAGCTGCCCGTGGACGGAGAACAGAGAAAAGAAACAAGAAACGTTGAAGACCACCAAGTATGTCCTCCTTCGCTGGGAACTCAAGCAGCAGTTCCCAGGATATACCATTCAGCAGTATAAAATACTCATAGATGTCCTAGGAGGAGAGATTCTACTCCGGATATAATTGCAGAGAGCCGTCATCTCGCACACCCTGAACATTACCCGCACACTGAAAGTGATGTCTTGAGGATAGCAGAAGAGCGAACAGAGACATTTTTAGTATTTTATTCATTTATTTTTTATTTTTCATATATATTATATATTGTACTAGTTACAGAGTTGTTAGCCTTAGGGCCTCCTTGGTTACGTTCGACGCACCAGGTTGGCTGGATAGGGATCCATATGACATCCATACGTTTCACTGTCATAACAACAATAATATTAATAATAATGTCTTTAATCACCAAAAGATAAAAAGTACATATCTTTTGTTACAATTAAGTGTATGAAATTTAACGTCTAGTTAAAGTGTGTATATGTGTGTGTGTATTTCCTGTTGATGTATATTTTTTACCTTCGTCAAGGGCATGGTATTAGTTCGTATTTTTCCCCCTTCTCCTCTATTATTATGTGTTTAATTTTCTTTAAATTTACTGTAAACTTGTGGATATAAAAAGGATAATTATTAGGACTTCATCAAAGTTTTCAAAGACCCATTTATCGGTGGTCTCATGGGCTCCTGGTGGTCTCCACCCGCACGCATTTGGCAAGTCACACTCAGTTGCGTGACGTGCGCGACTGTCGTGCAGCTGTCCATGTGACTGCATGGTCGAACGCTCATTGTGCCACGTTTCAGAAATCGACAAGCGGTCTTTCCCTTGATTTGATTTCTCTGGCTGAAAATTTAGGTAAATTGTTAAATTTGAGTGGATCAGAGACACAAGTCATTTATTTTTCGATTTCCCTGGCGAGTTTGTCCAGAAATGTGGCAAAAGCCAGCGTTGATTTCTATCGTTCTCGTCGGACTGGCGGTTCTTTGCGTGGCGCCTCCAGTTCGAAAGGATCAGAAGAAAGAAGACAGTGAAGCAGAGGGAAAAGGCGACCCAGAATATGCCCGATACCTGAAGCAGGTTATTGAAATTTTAGAAAATGACGATGAATATGTGAAAAAATTACTGAACGCGTCTGAGGAGGAGTTAAGAACTGGCCAAGTCGCTGATGATTTGGACTTAGTAAAACACGATGTTAGAACGAAACTAAATGAACTGAAACGGCAGGAAATTGAACGGCAAAGGATGATTCGTCGGCAAATGAACGACCACATCAATGGAATCACGGAAAGGGAGTATTGGAATCCTTTATTTGATGAGGAAAATCCTAATTTCTTTAGACCTGAAGATTTCAAGAAACTTCTTTGGAAGGTAGGTTTAATTTTCTTACTGAACACTGAATTTCCTTCGAGCACACGTACCATGGTGGTAACAGAAAAGCTAAAGAAAAGCTGGACTAATAAATTAGAGTGAGTTTGACCTTCATACACTTTTTTTCGCAAACAGCCGGTCTTTGGAAAACACAGATTTATTTGACCACTTTCTGAGTAAAAATCTGCTTGGCATAACAAAGAAAGCGGGACGTTTTAAGTTTTTTGTCATGACTGATCACAGCTACCCTTCTTTGTAAATTTAGGGATAAGCGAATGATTTGTTATTGTCCCGCTGAACACTTCTTACTCGAGCTGAGATTTGATATCCTTTGTGAACTGTTTCGTTCAAGTTAATGCACAAGCAGCTATTTCATAAAAGCTATGCACAAGGCAATATATGACTTTGTATTTTGCTTAATTTTACACTTGTGAGTGAGATAAGCCCAATAACTTCTGGAATATGAATGAAACGTGGCACAAGAAGAGTAAAAATTCTTTTCTTGTGCCTGTGCCTGTCTAATTCGGATTCAGATATGACAGTATAATACACGCACTCTAAAGCTGTACTTATTAAATTAGTGGGGAAATGCTGTTGTTAGGAGGCACAAGCAACATTATTTTGTTACTGAACTAAAGGTTTTCTCTAGGGAAGACAAATACTATATGACCAAATTGGGAGATATAGCTTCCTCATTAAAACCGTGAAATACCCAGTTATGAGCAGGAACAGGAAGTGATGGTTCTGTTCATTGTGATCTACATCTACATCTACATGATTTCAGCACTCGGCAAAGTCCCATTGACTTATGGCTGTTATGTGTGTGTGGCCTCATACACCATAAGCCTTTTTGGGATATCACGCCAAGCCGGCCACTTGCTGGGTAGAACAGGCCAGCACTAGGGGTGGTCACAGCCAGGGTTCGTTACGTCCCTAGTAGTTCTTTAACATCCCACAGAATTAATTGTAAAGAGTTGTGAGACGGGACCTCCGGTTTATTGTCCTTATCCGAGAAGACTAAAAAGTCTAACCATATGCAGATGTCATTGCAAAGGAAGCACTTTCTCCTCAGTTATTTAAAGACCCTGAGTGTTGGTCTGGCTGGGGCTTTGAACCCACGACCTTCCGCACTGTAATCTGGCACTCTACCAACTGAGCCAACCAGTCAGGAATTAACACGAGAGACAATAAAATGGTTGTCATGTTCTTATCTAACATACTTGTCTGTGAGTAAATAAGATGTAAACAACTAAAAAGTATGCCCCAATGCAAGTTAAAGCAGCAAGAGTTTTTTATCATTGTGGCTTTTTGTGTAGTAACAGTATGGTACTTTCTTTTGGACACAAACTTTATAGACAACAGAAGGAAAGTATTAGTATTCTTCACCTTTCCGTTATTGTCTGTGACAACCAACATTTTCTTGAGTGAAAGAAATAGTTGTGTCACTTTTAACTAGCTGACATAAAAATTATAAAGGTGGACCCTGACGATATATCTACAAAAGGTCTCCTACAGCAACTTAATTTAATCATAATTTAAAAAAATGTATATGTACACAAAGAAAATACACAGTGTTTGTACATGTGGATTTAAATCTTGTGCAGAAAGTGAATATTGAATAAGAGAGTAAAAAGTAAAAATTGAATTGTAGAAAATACTAGCAGTTCACATATTGCGAGAGTTGTGATGGAATGAACATGAAGTGCCCTATATGACAGTTACTGGCATTTTATTATCTTTGTTGTTGGTATCTGATATGTACCTGCAGAACTTCTGCATTTCATATTGCTTTACGTGTGTCCCTTTAACCCCTTCGTGTAACTATTGCTCCTTGTGATAACACTGCTCAATCAAACAAAGGTTTTGAGAAAAAGGAAGTGATCAACAAGTAGCAAAGGTCTTGATTGTTTAACAAATTCTCCTCATCATTACCATAGAAAACATATGGAGAACAGTGAGGAGAATAAACATGCTGATATTAGAGTTTAAAGGGCTTGGAGTTTAAATTTGTTGAGTTAAAAAATCTGACCTGTTATTTGCCTGTCTTGTAGCACCATGAAGAAATGGACAAGCAAGATAAAGAACGCAGAGAAGAATACAAAAAGCATGAAATGGAAAAAGAGCATAAACGAAAGGAACACCTGAAAGAACTGGATGAGAAAGCACGGAAGGAGGAAGAACTGAAATATGAGCAACTACAAGAGAAGCATCGCAATGCATCTAAGAACCTTCACCACCCGGTAAGCTGATATTATCACAAGACCAGTTCTTATGTATTAATTTACTGATTTAGCGTGTTGCAGCTTTTTTCCATGTAGTCAAATTGTGCAATTTCCAGAAAATACATTTATCTCTACCTCCCCCATGGAAGCTGGTCAATTCCAAGGTGGAGGGGGAGAAAATCATTTATTAGTAACACCTCACAGTCTAGGTGACTCAATTTCGTGAATATTTCTTATTTAGGAAAAAAACAGTTTGACTGCCTGGGTTGCAGTCAAAAGTTACGTTCATGGCTGGTGAAAACTACTGTAGGTTGTGCACTAAGGCCATTATTTTGATTGCAGACAGTTATACATGTAGATAGATTACTGATTTGTCAATCATTTGGAAATAAGTTCTTGGTCATTCTTTTTACAATGAATGTTTTAAAAGGAAAATTTATGATAGAAAGGTTACATGACGTTTCGACAATCTCGTGTCATCATTAATTGTCGAACGTGAGGAAATTAATATAAATGACAAAGATGACATGAGGTCGTCAAAACATCATGTAATGTTTATATCATTAATTTTCCTCTTTAAATGTTCTTCAAAATCCATTTATATCAGCAGTGAATGTTAGTAGTATTATCATAACCTTACCATAGTTTCAGGCTAAATATAAAATTAGTACAGAGCATTGTGAATAAAATCTGGTTGTACTGTATTATTCTCTTCCTGGCTTCACAGGGCTCGAAATTAACGCTCGCAAACTCGCAAAATGCGAGTGATTTTGATAATCTGCGAGTGAGAAAAATATCCACTAGCAAACGTTTGCGAGTTAGAATCATCCATGTCTCCCACACATTTGTACAAAGCTGTTTAAACGCAAGAAGGAATGTACGGACGACATCTGAGGCAAATAAAACAGCGGACGCCGCTGAGAAAAGCACAATTTTTAGCCACTCAGAGCTGCAGTAGATAGGTGGTAGCTCTCCTAACAATGACAAAGGAGGCCGAATTAACAATTATTGGATGAGGTTGAGCATGATAGCGACAATTATCAAGGCCAAAGTTTGTGTTATCTGCCGAAGCCGAAGGCTGAGGCGGATAACACAAACTGAGGCCTTGATAGTTATCGCTATCATGCGAAAGCCGAATCCAATAATTGTTTTATTATGCATATTCTTGAGCTGCACTGGCGACTCCGCCATAACAAAACTGATCAAACTGCTGGTTAGTGTATTAGTTGACGTCACTTCTGCATGCATAAAACTATTGTCTGTAGGGATGACGTAAGAGAAACAGAGCTAGCAAGAATTAGCTGCGTGCTTATAGCCAATCAAAATCCAGCTTGTGACACCAATGTATAATAATAATATTTAATACCTTGGTTACTGAACTGTTTTCAGCTCATAAATAGCTAGACTGTGCGAAATATCAATTCTAATCTTTATATCAGATATGGTCACTGACATTTCAAAGGGAAAGAATTTGCTAGTGTTGTCACCAGTTTGCTGGTGGAAAAAATGTTACCAGCAAAACTTTGCAAGTGGCCTAAAAAGTTAACTTCGAGCCCTGCTTCAGCTAATTAAGCCATACATCACAATGTGCTTGATATGTTCATCCAATAAAAAATTATCCTCCCTTATGCTAGGCTATATGTCTTTTAAAATACAGGGAAGTAAAGCTCAATTGGAGCAAGTGTGGGAAGAAACAGACGGACTTGATGCAAAGGATTTTGACCCAAGAACCTTCTTTAAACTTCATGGTACATTGTTTTAGAAATTGAACATTCTGAGCAAGAGTCCATGCTTAAGAGCAATTTATAATATTTTCTTTGAGTCACTTTGTTGGTACTTGAGTTCATGGACAAATTCTACAAGTTAGGGCAAGCTACCGGTATTTATAGTAGTTTTATTTGTAAGGTAATTTATGGTAATCTTCAACTGCAGAGACCCTTGTAAATACATAAAAAAAAAAGGGAACAAAAATTAGTAACAATTTTCAACATAAAGCAAAAATCACATCAGTCACAACCTGTACAAACAGTACAACAAGCCCAATTCTTGAAAATACAACTCATCTAGTTTGTCAGACGGTCCTTCTGTGTGGTGTCTTTCATTGCATAGTATCACTCATGTTTGGGGTCATAACAGTTTTCTGGCATTGCACTGATTAAAAGGTGATGGTGATGACTATGAAAGAAATAAAACCATTTGTTTACAGTTTAACAAACAGAATTCCAATCAATAGTTTTATTGAATGAAATGGGTTTTTATTTTATATTAATTTCCCCTTTTTCTTTTTATTAGATACAAACGGTGATGACTATTTAGACACTTCAGAATTAGAGGCTTTGTTCATCAAGGAAGTAAGTTGCAATGCTGCCATCCAATTTAAATTCTCTGATTACATGAGCACTTACATGTATGTTCTACATGGCTAACCTCTGTACAAAAATGAATTGAAACTATTACTGACAGTGGGTTGTTCTTGGGAGGGGCTTGTTATTCTTTAATTGTATTTCTCTGTTAGTTAGTACATACACTGTGATTAGTCAATTTTGTGGGCTGTATTCTACTATACAGCCACTAAATTTCAAAGTGTCCTTTCCTGAATGCCCAATTATTAACCTCAGAGATATAATAAATATCTTTCTAACCTCGTTTTCTTGGTCTGTATGGTAAGTTATGGATCATTGTTTTTTCCCATTGATGTATGGCCCGCGTGCTTCGTGTTTTTGCCATAAGCAAACAGGAAAAAACTTGATTGGTAACTTACAGTACGGACCTCAAACTTAGTTAGTTAGAAGTATTTACTGTTAAAATCTTTCTTTTTGATCTACTGAACTATTACATTGAAGACATTTTCTACAACATTCTACAGAACCCAAAAGTCATTTAGCCATCCCATATACATGTGATTGACTGCTTAGTGATGTGTAGCATTTTTGTCCAACATTAAATATTAATTTTTTTCTTTAACCACCAAAATTATTTTCTAACATCCAGGCCCTTCTTTTAAGAAGGAGCCAATAACAGATGTACATGTATATTTTTCTATCTTACCATTTCAAGACAGTAGTTAGAGGGAAAATTCTTATTTCTCAAGATAGCAATGGGAGTTATTCTTATCTGACGTACAGGTGTATGCATCAGTATAAAATGTTTTGATTTAAGCACAAACTCTCATAGAGATACTGGTGTAATTCCTAGATTATTGAAATAAATGTGCAAGTAGAGATGCTTGCAGAATAAAAGAAATAAAGTTTATTGTAACAAAGTGTGTGGCCCTACTGTGTAAATCCAAAAACCATGAACACTTTGATTTGATTTTAACATTTCCCTTTGTGTAGCAACCAATCAGAAGCAACATGAAACCACATGATACTGTTTCCA
This sequence comes from Galaxea fascicularis, assembly GCA_948470475.1. Taxonomy (NCBI): domain Eukaryota; kingdom Metazoa; phylum Cnidaria; class Anthozoa; order Scleractinia; family Euphylliidae; genus Galaxea; species Galaxea fascicularis. The sequence goes on along the minus strand of OX419340.1, from coordinate 24,739,253 downwards.
GTTTAGTTTTCTTGCGCGTGATTGGCTTTTTACTTGAAACACAATAACATTCCATAAATATTTTTAGTGTTTATGGTTTTCCGATTTTCACAGTAAATCAGTGGGAAAAAATGAGGATTTATAACTAACAGTAAGGCCAAAAAAGCAAGGTTAATTGGGCACACAGGAACCAAAACTAGTAGAAGTCAAGTGGCCACTTTCAAATTTAGTGGGCAGTACAGTGGAATACAGTTGATGAATGGCAACACATGTACTGACTGAGAGATAAAATAGAATTTTAAATTAGTCAGGGTTTATCTCCCTTGGTCCCATGATTGTGTCTAACAAAGTGAAAAAATTTTTTTATTTAACCCTCTGTCAAGATGGTGTTCAGGGCATTGTCAGCAATTCATTAATGCCTCAAATTAAGATTTTGTGTTTTTCTTTGATTAAATGTCTGCAGTTAATGTTCTTTGTTTTCAAATGGAAATTCTCGCTATTCACTAAACCAATGAAGCTATCACTCACTTGTTTCCAAAGACAGGACACAATTTGAAGATCTTTGCCATAATAACTAAGACCTTTTTCGTGTATTTATTTTTCTTTCTTTCTTTCTTTGTTTCAGGTTGACAAACTTTATGATGAAAAAGATGAAGATTATGATCCAAGGGAAAAAGATGAGGAGGTTGCAAGAATGCGAGAACATGTTATGTCTGAGGTAATTTGTGTGCACGTCTGTGGAACTGTAAGGCACATCCGCACTCAGAGGATTTTAGTCTGCTTTGGCATATTTGGCAGCATCCTAAAGGGCCATCTAAAAGCTGGCCTTTCTCTCTCTCTCTCTCTCTCTCTCTCTCTCTCTTGATAGACTATTTCAAGATCTCAAAGCTGGTTATTTGTTTAAACTGCACACACACATTGCCTGTAGGAAGAAAGAGGAGGCAAGCTTATACTTGAAGGGGTGATGCTCCGTCAAATTATTAGTAGCTCTCAGTCAAACTGCAGTGTATACATGCACCTGACTAGTTCCATAACTGAATTTTACTTCAGAGAAGAAGAGTCACTCTTGATCAAAAACGTTTGAGGAGCTATTTCTGATTGAAGAAAAAAACACCTAGTGACTTTTTGGCCTTTAACTCCACTCAGATTGACAAAGATAAAGATGGATTTGTGTCTTTGGACGAGTTTATGAGGGCAAGTAAAACTGATGACTTTGAAAAAGATGAAGGCTGGAAGAGTGTTGAAGAGGAGCATCCATACACTGATGATGAGCTGGCAGAGTTTGAGAGGCAGCTTGAGGAGGAACAGAAGAAACAAAGAGAGACAGCAGAGAATGTGGCAAATGTTGCCAATAAACTTGTGCAGGTACACTTGCAGGAGTGTTTATTTGAATGGCTTTTATCTGGTAACTTCTGATATTAATATACAAAATCTCATCACTGTACAGTTCCCATGCATCTAGCTGGGGTAATTTAATATTCATCTTGTTGACCATTTCCTTTATTCTTGTGACCTGTGTGTATGATCTTCTATTGAAACTGAAGGGAGAAATTAGGTGTTGGTCATTGTTAATGCTTGAAGGGTTAACTGAGCGAAACAAATGTCTGTTAAGAGTTCATAATTTCGCTGTTTGGCGCAGCCGAGATAGATATGCATGGGAAACCTGTAGACTTGCATTGCATACAGGTCATCTTTCAAGTGCACATCAACTGAAGTGTTATTTTACAAAAAGCCTTATGGACATTTTGCTGACCCTGCCTTGTTTGCCACACCACATGCCACAAATTTTCCATAGTTTTTTTGTGCAATTCAGTTTATACAACAGTGGCAGTTTAGGGTTGTTATCAGAGGGCAGGACCCAGGTATCAGCACCAATGTAATATGAAGAGTGACCTGCCTTTCCTATTAAGAAATGGAAAAGGCAAACCATATAAATCTCTGGATGCCCACCTATATACCTTCCTATTTCTATAATGAAACCTCTGTAGTTACTGTTACTTTGTATCTTGAAAGAACCATCTGTGCCATATTTGTTGTGCCATGTTGATGTGTTGTTTTGTTTGTTGGATTGATAGCAAGTGGCAGGTACTGAAGCAGAGCACAAGGAAGGAGAGCCACAGCAGACACATGACGAAACACAGCAGCAACAACAACAACAGCAACACATGACATGAACACAGGAAAGTGTGTCTTATCTTTCAAGATCTACTGTATGGAGTTTACAGCTTCAGTGCTCACTTCACAGCACTTCAGTGCTCACTTCACAACTCTTATAAATGACTTTTTGTTTACATGTGGTATGCAAATCATTAACCCATGCCAATGATGCTTTCTTTTTAAACATTGTGTGAATAGATTGGGGTAAAAGTGGTATGATGTTAGAGGAATTAAATTAAGGGAAAGCGAAGAAAGTAGGCAGGTCTATTTTACAGTTCACATTCCACAGGTCACAGATACAGGCCTTTGTTTGATCGATTGGTAGCTAAGCTAAACAGTTTCACCTCGATCTATTGTAAAATAAAATTTTGAGTATTGTTTAGGACTAGGAGACACTTTTGGGTTTGTTTATTTATCTGTAGCATGGTAACCTGTGCTTTTGATCTCTGGAGTGTGTCCTGTAAATATATAAAAGAGACCTGCCTGAAGAAAACTATGATTGATCATTGTTAGGAAGCCAGCTAATTGTTTATGAACAATTTTTTCATTTAAGTATTATTCATGACACTATAGTTGAAAAAAGTGGCATTCTGTTGAGGTAAACTTATGTATAATTTAGCTGCAACTACAGTACCTAAGGCATAATTTATAGCCTGCACAGGCAATCTGATGTCTTGAAAAGATTTACTGTCACCATTGCATATTGAAGATCATACAGTACAAGTAGTCACCGTCTAAGAGTAATGTTTCAGCAAAAAAATAATAATCACATCAAAAAATTTAGCCACTATTAATAATTTATATTTGGTTGGCTCTGCATAGTTTTCCAGGTTTTTGAATACGCATTGTTGGAGTTAACCCTATTTCAGGGAATTAACCCATATGCCATAACTGTGTGTTGAAATGCAAGTGATTTCCAGGCCTGATGCAGTAGATCCAATAGTAGTAAGCTTAGTTTTTATTAGTGCAGTGCAGTGCAGTGCTTTCAAAGGTGCTTCTACAATTTGTCAAAATGACTCCATTGAGAGACGAACAGAAAATAGTTGTTTTGTTTCATTAAAATTCAATATATCACTTGTCTAATTATGCTTGCTTCATCTTCAAAACTGATAAACCAATTTAATAAGTTGTATATTAATCTATTTTTGTTTGCAGAATTCATTATAGTTCTAGTCTTTATATTTTTATTCCGCATAGGTTGATAAAATGTGGTCATTTCCTTTGACTCTTTTCCTGGGGCTGACGTCGTAAGCAAAGCTGTTTGTGAATACAGGTTACGAAAACTTGCAAAATTAATGTTTACTGAAGGTCGTCAATCTGCGTCCTGCGATATATTCTTTTCTGAAGCTTCAGAAACTAGCGTCTTTACAACTTGCCTAGTTCCCAGACCTCTCTCTGTTTTCGTGGCGGTCAATTCGTCAGGGTTGCTTGATCCGCGCATCCGCGAGAAAAAGCCATACAGGAATTAGGCAACCTTTGTAACCACCTCTTGTAAGCCACCACCAATGATTGACATTCTGAGTGGCCGCTTTCAAGAGGTTCGACTGTAGACTGTAGTAAGAAAGGGCAAAACATATTGTACGTTGTGTTGAACGCCCGGCGTATGAAAGATTGCGTATTCCCCCGCCAACCCCCACTTCCCAACGCCCGAATTTAAGCTTCTGTCAAGTAGGATTTATCATGTACGAAAAGTGTCACGGGAAAAAGCGTGGCTGAAGGCTGTTCAGTAAAATGTAAAAAAAAACTTAGGAAAGAGGCAACTGGATTGCAATGTTCATTAATTTATTGTGAATTAAATAGGTTTTGATTTATTTAGATACATTGAAATTTCAGCTCAGATGTATCACACTGCACCGATGGAACCGATAATTTCATTAAAAGTAGAAACGCGTCTTTTGGAAATGTAGATGTGATTATCATCAGCTTTCTAGAAGTAATGGCTGCTGGACCTCAAAAAACGATTGTTAATACTTTTGATCTGGTAAAACGTCGGTTATATTCAAGTTGGTAGTTATAAGCCACCGAACATAGAATATAACCAGACGTCAATTAGAGGTACGCATGACAAGATTAGAACTTAAAAAAAAACAATGCAGCAAAAAAAGTCAGTTTTTAACATCAATTCTAGGCATGCTTACTGATACATCTGGTTGCATTGTCGATTATTTTGACAATTAAGTTTACGTTTCATTTGTTTGTTAAATGTATAGTTGTTATGTCCTGATTATATTTCTAGTATGTGAAAGAGTGTTTACTTTTATTGAAAAAGAGAATTGATTGCTGAAGAAATCTCAATTGTCCCATTTATCTAACTAGCAGTTTTCGCTTCCAATACGAACAGAATATTGGTTTGACTTCCAGAAGACACCACTAAAATTAAAACCTAAAAATGAGAATTGTTGAAAAAACTGAAAGTAAGTTCTTAAGAGGTAAATAAATTGGTTTGACTGGCAAAGGAAATCTAACTTAAAATTAGTCTTTGTTATCTAAATTTTGACATTTTAAATTCTTACTTATGCTATACAAAGAAAAGTTGTTTCGGGGAAAAACACTATTAAAGCGTTTAGTCTTGAAATAATAAACTTTTACGAAAGTCAATGATTGTCGGATTTTTGTCAGACAGTTATCGCAGATTAATCAAGGGTCTCGCACCAGCATTCAAGTTCATCTTCAGGGATGAGTTGGTTTGGAAAGCCTTAAAAAAAATTCGAAATAAACATAATCAATTGTAAGGATTTTCCTAGAAAGTGTGTCATGTAATTAGTAAAGAAAGGTCCAACCTGAGAACCGAGCGCTTTTCATTCGTTTGCGCATGAAACGTAAATGCGTTTTGCTTTATTTTCTTAATGTTTGCTGGTTAAGTCGTTGGTGGAAACACAATGAGGCATACAGTGTACGTCGGCTTCGCGCTCTGATTTCTCCATTGCATTAATGGGGGGGGGGGGGCAATGTGGAAGGTGAGGGTGCACTACCCGGTAGCTTATGGCAGTGGCTGTCTTACCTGTAGCCTTTGCAAGTCTTGTACAGTTCTCATCGGCTACAACTAACTCGAAGAGAAAAATGTATGTCAGATCAAGTTTGTGCTTGGTGTAGCCATTCCATCAACCTATAAATCCTACCAGGTTTTCCCCTATTGCCCTTTGTACAGACTTAATCAGTCTATTGCTTTTGTTCTCGGGTCACTTTTTAATTTTTCAACTTGAGATAAACTGAGTAAATTAATTCTTTCTCGACGTTCTTGACGCTGGGTCAAACTCTAATCGCCAATCATGTTTCGAAAATATGAGCCAAACTGATTCAAATTCAAATATCCAAGTATTTGATCAGTGAATGATTTAATTGTATTTGATGGAACTGGAGGATGTTGCTCTCTCACCTGGAATAGAGAAGGTCAAGGCACTAGGGATGCCAGAGATCACGTGCTAACAGACCTGCTGGTTTATAAATAACAATTCTCTCGAATGCATCCCCAAACCTGCCAAAAGACAGCATTACGAGTGTTCATATCAGCCCTTTCCTTATGTCTAACGTGCAGATAATTACTAATGATAATTTATGATTCGACGCAATTAAAATTGCATGAAACCGTCTCATAATGGTGATTGACAAAACCGAAACTAAATTAAACATTAAGAAAGGAAAGTGAAAGTAAACAAAATTAAGATTGCCAGATAGGTATTTAAATGCCATTGATGGCCAACGGATATAATATATTGTCCCACGGTTTTTTCATTACTTTTAGCACTCTTTTGTCGATCGATAGAAATTATACGAAATGTGTGCTCAATTTCTGGCTAATTTCCCCCGGGTTGGTCATAACTTGCATTTGGCCTAGTTAGTGGGATTTCCTTATGACAGGGTAAGACTGCTGCATCCGTTAATTTATCACAGTACCTGTTTATCAACTTTCGGCAGATGGTTTTGAGCAGTCGAACACACATTTCACTGCACCCTGACATGTAGTAGATATCCCGGATCACAAGAACAAAGGGAGCATTGTTTGCCTTTGATGCGATCGCAGCCGGGATATATCTGTGAATTAAAACAGGAAAGAAAGACAAAACCGTTAGAGTCCTTATATGATGCCGGTACGAAGGTATGTTGGGTTGCAATTCTGTGTAAGCCAGTGGAGCGCTTTGTGATTTTCAGCAAGGTTGGTTCAATAACATGCGTTCGACTTCGTAAATGCATGCTTTGTTGGTTTACAGAACACGTGAGCATGTTGTCTCTTCTAAATCTTTTTTATGATATACATTAGATCTCAAGGTCCACTGAAGAAATTGCGAGAAAGTGAATGATGCGTCACTGAATTTACCTTTCTTTCTTTACGGAAGCCCACAGGCAACCCAATCGTGGTGTGTGGCATCAAAAGTTTAAACAACAGAAATTTACCGTTCAAAGCTAGAATTCCAACGAACCGGATAGCCATCGATTTTTTAAATCCGAGTCCACAGATTTAAAAAAAACCCGATGGTATTGCACGTAGACGTCCCAGAAAGTGACAAGAAACAGTTGAGTGAAGGTAGGAAGGCTTTGTTTGTGTAGAATATCAATATTTCCACCACTATTCGGTTCGTTGGAATTCCAGCTTTGAACGGTAAACTTTTGATGTCACATACCACGATTGGGCTGTCTGTGGGAAGCCGCATTGAAAATGGCGAATTTGCTTCTAAGCTTTGTGTGCTTCTAGAGTAACATTAGATTGGTACTGATAAATACATACCTTAATAAGAGGTCCAAGGCCGTACAGGACTCCCAAGCAAGAGAATACACAGGTTCGTTATCGGTGTTTCTCATTCCAAGGAATGGCCTTGGAGTCAGGGTGAACATATGGAAACAACTCAGGTTTAAACCTTTATACTTCAAGCAGGATTCAATGCATGCGCTCAAATGTTCTTTATCATACAGCTCCACCCACTCAGATAGTTTGTCCGTCATAGAGATCAAAGGTGTTAAATCATGACAGATATCTGTGGGTTGGACTTTAGAGGGTCCGCGAACTGGAGCGGTTTGGGCAGTTTTGTTATGTGGCAGTTGTTACACACATGGAGGACTGGATACAGTTTCCTCCACATACCAATATTATCTCCTGGTCGCCTAAGAATCAGAATGGAGGAAATTAGAGTGGTGGTGTTTTGGAAGGGGGATTGTGAGGATGTTTATTTGTTGCGGGCAAATAAGTAGGACTTTGTCATTTTGCACGCTGTTAAAACCAATTCAACAATAATTAACTATTGAATTACCTATTGCCATGGGCTGAACACTTGTAACTCAACGCTCTAAATATTGGAAACTGACTAATGCGTCCGTAAAATTCTATTTTGCTGATATATGTTGTGCCGCGTAGCACCATAAACACATACAAGTGATGGAACAGAGAATTAACTCTGAAGTGTAAATTAAAGTGCTAATAGAAACCCATGAAAAACCCACTGGGCGTTAGCCCTAGTAAAGGGTATCAGGGAACCACTCGAGGCAAAGAAAAAATTCTTATGACCTCGGTGGGAATCGAACCCACGACCTCCGGATTAGATCTACCGTTGCTCTGCCGACTAAGCTACGAGGTCGGACAGAGAAGTCTCTGTCTTTGCCTCGTGTGGTTCCCTGATACCCTTTACTAGGGCTAACGCCCAGTGGGTGTTTCATGGGTTTCTATTAGCACTTTAATTTACACTTCAGAGTTAATTCTCTGTTCCATCACTTATTTTGCTGATAGTTTATTTACCCGCAAAATCAGTTTGACTGATTTTACATGTGTGTGCCGTTTTAACCGACAAATTTTGTTTCTTATCGACTCCAATTTCAAAGCAGCAAAGCAGATTTAGGAAACCTAGTACATTTCATTTCTAAATTGATTTCTGTCTGAAAGTGATCTCCGACATTCATTTTCAATAACTGTTTTTTATTTATTTCTTTGATCATGAGCGGGCGGTATCCTGAGAATCCTGCAATCTGATTGGTTCCGGGAGCGGGCAGTATTTTCCTATCTCCTGACCACGGTCATGGTTACCAACTACGCTAACCGCAGAGTGAAGTTGCGAATTGAAAGAGCGAAGTTTTAATTTCTCTTAATTGTTTTTTGTTGACTTTTGAAAGCGAAACTTCACACAGTGTAAAATATTCCTGACCAATTCATTTTATTGAACATTTGTTGACACGTTGATGGGACAATGTGTAAAATAAAAACATGACTTTTACAGTTTTTCTTACAGTAGTTTCTCCTACCTTCTAAAAATAGAATTTATAAATAAATTAAAATGTTATTCACCGGCCTTGGTCGGTCCGTATTAGGAAAAACTGTGCCCTCTGTCTCGTGTGCGGCCCTCCCGGCCGGTGAATAACATATTTCTTTTTGTTTCAATAAAGTCCGAGCAGCGAGGGTGCACGGTTGACCTGGGGATAGTGCTTTTTGATTGGTCCGATTTGTTGTATTCGCTTCCATTTGTTGCGAAGCTGACGACATGAAGCGAGAGATCTGGGGATAATGCTCCACGCACGCAACAGTTTTTCGTTCACGGTGCACAAGAAAAAAAAACAACAACAACACAGAAAATCGCACGATTTCATGATTTATCGCTAATATTTGAAAACCACTAAGTCGTTCTTATCCACATCCTCTTAAACACTCGTGTGATTCTCTGTTTTAATTGACTGTAATTCATTTCAGCTCAGTTTTTTTGTCAACTCTGTCAGGCGCAGTGACACAAGTTTAGCACGCTTTGAAAGTCAGTGAAAATGACGAATTTTGGAGATGGCGTGCGGTTATATACCCTTTATGACGTCATTGATGGCGCGTTTGGCGTTCTGATTAATGATTGGTTAGAAATTTCAATCTCTAAGCCTATAGTACATGGCTTATGGCTATTAGTTGGGAAAACCGGAGTCGAAAACTGAACGAAAAGAATAAGAATCGCTTTCAAACGTCATAAATGTGTAAAAACATGAACAGAAATAACCATGGACGCTCAACTTTTGTTTTGAAATATTCGGAGCACCAAGAAGTTCGGGGTTCCTTTTTGAACAGGACTTCGTGTAAACGTCGGAATATGTTCGGCGATAGACGGAGTTACCGAAGAGTTGGAATGACGAAAGACGGCAATACTTTGTTGTGACAGAACTCTGTAGTCTGTATTAACAATTTTAATAAAGTCTATCGCTCCATTGAAAAGAACTTTAAACGGAACTTTACTGCACACGAGGTAATGGATACCACTGTTTGTTGCTCTTCATCGGTGAGTAAATCTTTTGTTAAGTTATCGATGATTCTCAATTTGCCTTGTGACTGTTCAACATCACTATCTGTGATTGTGAACACACAGGCGCCCCAAGCTCAAAGTGACGCGTAAACATGCATGGTGTTGTGTTACACAGTTTGAATAGACACTTAGGCGGGAAAGTATCACACGCGAGTATTTGTTTTACAAAGCAGAAAATACCATACTATCTTAATAAAATCAACCAATTTCGATACACTGTTGTTTCGTTTGATGTATAAAAGTTTTCCATGCTGGTTTCAGGGCATTTCAGCCGGATTTCTCAGTTTCGGTTTCCTACAGAAAAGTGAAACGTTTCACAAAAACAAAATACTCGCGTGAGATACTTTCTCACCCAAGTGTTTATCCAAACTGTATAACACAACACCATGCATGTTTATGCGTCACTTATGTTGAGCTTGGGGCGCCTGTGGTGAACACTGCATCCCGAGCTTCAAAATTAAGTTACTTCTAACTTTCATGTAAACTATCCCGTTGTTGCTCTTGACTAATCGAACATTTTTTGTTTCATTTGATTTTGTTATGAAACATATAAAGCGGGGTGTGATAGGCTTAAGAGCTTACATTACCTACAGTGAAGATGAACATAAACTTATGCGGCTAAAACCAGTTTCCAGCACCAGACAAAAAAATCATGGACCAACAATTGATGCAAAATATTTTGACATACACATAGATCACAGCAACAATATAACCTAGCAGAAACACCCCTACATCTTAACCACCTAATGAAAGACTGGGTGAATGGAATGAAATGAAATGAATCTTGTCCTTTTTTCCACATACTTTCATGGGGACAAAAAGTAAACAGACCACTCAAATAAATGGGGCAGTTCTGTGGAATGGTTTTGCTTACTTATCGTGCTAAAATAAAGTTCTCAGTCAGTGAACAACGCTCCATACACTAACTTCACATTTAACCATAAGCCATCCTCAGATTTCCAGATGAAACAATTAAATCTACTCCTTTTGCATATCTAACAGTCTCACAGCTCTATCAACATTGTAGCCACTATCAAATCACCTCCTGTCATTTTAAACTTCATGTATACCTGGTAGACTGCTACATACCTGTCAACTCTCCCGGTTTTACCGGGAGTCTCCAAGTTTTTCATCAAATCTCCCGGTCTCCAGGTTAGAGCACCAAATCTCCCGGGAAAATCCGCGGCTTCTTTCGAATTCTTTTTTTTCATTAATTTCGTTGTTTTCAAGATGTCACATCGGGAACATTCGGAAAGCCTTCGGGTGATTCTCGGAGAGTATTCGGACATTGTCGTAAAACGCATTCTTACAACGCGAGGATTTCGAGACGTCTCCAGATTTTGGAACTCCGGGGGTTGACAGGTATGCTGCTAGGTTGGCCATGGCTCTTCAGCCGTGAAAACTTCATGGTTGTAACATGACAAAGCAAGTTTTCCACTTGACAGTTACATTGTAGTGGGGAAGAACTTGATCCTTTCATGATTAAAATGCTAATACACTGTAGACAAGACACCGATTTATTTTAATCTACTCCTACAAAATTTATGATGGTTTCAAACCAAGCAAATGCAATGTTTCTGTGTAAAACTCATTCTTTTAATAATATCAACTTTATCTTGAACAGTTATTATTTATAAAAATCTTAAACAAAAGAATCAATAATAATTATTAGGTTTCTTACTGACAACTTCAACTCTTACAAAGCATAAAACAACGCATTTCATTATCTTTTTTAAAACTTTTTGGTATAAATAATCGTCACAAATAAAGTTCCAATAATTTTCTAGATTTCATTCATGCTCAAGTACAAAATAAAACAAAGTAAATATTTTCTGATCAATTTTTAACACAACTGGTATGGTATAATGCAACACAGAAATTTGACAGTGAGAAAAAAGTTATTGTAGAACATCTTCCCCATAAATCTGTTGGTCAGTTATTGACCTAATGTTGGCCAGCAGTGGACAAACGCTTTGCTACAACCAAGACAAAAAAAAAAAGAAGAAGAGAAAATCAACTATTTGTTGATTCTTTAGTAAGTTACACGCCTTTTCAGTTTGTGTGTTGATTGGCCGTATTTGTGTGTTCTATCTTTTCAGTGATTTTTCCCTTCAGTTTTACCTTCTTCCCAGCCATCAGAGGATGTAAGTAAATTTTCAACAAACTGTCCACAATCTGACTTACAGAGCATTTTCACTCACGTGACCAGCAGCTATATTGGTTTAATGAAACACATGGAAGTATTTGCATAAAAATAGAGTTCAATTTCCAGAGGGTTAGCCTGGTACACCAATATATGACCACTGTTCCTTTGTCTTGATACCCCAACATGGCTGCCGAGGTGTCGTGTGAAAACCTTCCTTAACCAACAGCCAGCCCATAGCTTTATGGGGGAGTTGTTCTTCAAAATTAATGTCACTGCACATCATGACTATGTGAAACAATGGCAGTTTCCTAACATAAACCAAAATTTGTATGTTCACTTTACTAAATGTAGTCTGGAATTCATAAATAAAAACCCTCCCCAGGTATAATACCAGTTCCCAGAATGCAATTCTTGTTATAAATGTGATTTATACAGTGTGTAAGTGCATAGGAGAAAACTTGGATTATTATCAACTAAATACCATCAAGTTCTACTTAAGTGTGTACCACAAGTTAATTTAATGTTGAACATGGGTAAATTTCCACAAGCAAATTGATTTCATTGCTATCTTTCCCAAGGGAATCGAGGAAGTATACAAGAAAAGCAGAAACCTACTGTAATTATTTTACAGCTTAAAAGACAGGAGTATGGCCTCTGAGTCTCACATCTTGTTACAGTGTTTAAGAAAACCTGTCTTTGAGCAAACCAGCACATGGGATCAGGTTCCTGAAAGCTATACCTGGAGTAATTGATGCAAAGAAAACCTATCTGCCTTCAAGAGAGAAATCATGATAATTCTACTTCTGACTGTAGTACCACTAAGTCACCTATAGAAAGCCGAGCTGTCATTAAGGACCATGAGCCAGGGATTTTCCCCTCATATTGTGATGATCCCCAACTACTTTGATATAACTTCACTACAGTAACTTGAATCCCTGGCTATCTTTTGTATATCCCCACCTACTTCAAACATTAGTGACAGGCCAGAGAAAGTGTTGTTTACTTCATCATGCTGACTAACAGACTAATTTGTTTGCTCCCCAAAATCAGCTGTGCACAGTGATCACAGATTTGCTTTGATGCATACTTGCACTATAGACAGGGTTGTCAAAGAGATAAGTAGAAGGAGAATCAAGGGAAGTAGATGGCACTCAGGGGGTAATAACACCATTTTTTTACGCTGAAAGAACCTAAGGACTATGAACCTTTTGTTCTAGAAGACAACAAACCAAGTTAAGCTCTTGTTAACTGTCCATGTCAATTTCTCCTAAGTGTTCACCTCCATATTTTGTCATCAGATCTTGAACAAATTCTTGTTTTAACTTACTTAAGCATCTGTGAAAGAAATAATAATTTAAAAAAAACACATCAAAGTTACGTTTTTAAATAATGTTAAATGATTACCCTCAATTAAAAACAGCATTGTTTGCTTTGGCATTGCCTGTTTGGTCATATAAGCCTGCATGGATGTCAAGAGCAACTCAAAGGCCTGGTCCTTAACCCTGACTTATGTAGCAACTGGTAACATTTCTTCTCCCCAGCACAGTGTGCCTGTCCACTACAGGAAAATACCCCATCAATATCATCCTTTATGGGATACCAGTAAATTGCAACATTTAAAAGGCTGCTATGTGAATTTAATGGCACTATTATTTACACACATCATGGACACCTTATACATAGACACAAAATGGCATTAAGTTTCCTACAGTAACCCCAACTACTGCCCTTCTAGTCTTTGACTGAATGGGTAAAAAAAAAACGGTTTAAAAGGTCATTGGACTAAAATGAACAATATTAATTGTCATCAGAAAGTGTGAGACAGAAAACAATTAATTTTTCATTTACTGTGAAAATCCGAAAACTGTGAACAATAGAAATGTTTATGGAATGTCATTGTGTTTCAAGTAAAAAGCCAATGATGCATGAGAAAACTAAACTGCAAACAGTAGCAGTAATTAAGCTGTGGTTTCATGTTGCTTCCGATTGGTTGCTGCACAATGGCAAATGTCAAAATCAAATCAAAGTGTTTATGGTTTTCGGATCTGCACAGTAAGAACTACAGAGATACTTTTTGCTGGTTTCCAAATTAATTAAACAAAACTAAGTACCACTTACTTTCTGTACAATGAACTTGATCTGAATTTGAAAATGTCAAATGAAGGAGAATGTGGCATATGTACAATGAAGGCATTGGGTAACACAACAAACTCATACCTGCAAAAAGACAGCCCAAAAATTATCAGGTTCTGTACTAATTTTAAGGCTTATTTATGCTACTGGAATTCCTCTTCAAGTTAAGTCTCAACAACAAGACTTGCCACCAATCTGAAGTGCAAATGAAATTTTCCCAGTTGCCCACCTTTTCCATTTTAAATGTGGCTGAATGTAATTTAGACTAAGTTAAACTCAAGCCAATGCATTCAGGGGCTGTTCACAGTGGCCACATGCGTCAGGGTAACATATGTGGGGAGTTTTTGCAGGGGAATCCATGTTTTGCATTCTTGCTTGTTGTTAGGGTATTTATGCTTCGCCCTTCGGCAAGCTCTGTGCTTTTTTGTTCCCACTCTTCCCACCACCTTGGTGGTTTCTTAGTCAGTATTAAGTATTTGGGTTGGTAAGTATTTCCACTGATTTATCGGTGTGACGGTGCCAGGTGGTTGTCACTCTCATGGTTGCCATGGATACCTTTAAACCCTAATATCAGCAACTATATTCTCCAAACTGTTCTCCATACATTTTCTATGGTGATGGTGTAAAGAGAATTTGTTAAACAACCAAGACCTCTATTACTTGTTGACCACTTCCTTTTGTCTCACAACCTTTATGTTTGATTGAGCAGTATTGGAAGAAGGGTTAAATTCTGTTATGATAACAGAAATTAATCAACTGAATAAGGGCAAAGCCTGATGAAACGCATGGATCTTGTAATTTTTGGCACTTTTCTTTCCAATAAAAACAACTTTCACACAAGTCACTAAGTGCTATGCAGCAAGGAGACAAGAACAAAATGGTGGTCAGAAAGTTGGACTAAGATTTGACAGCAGACTATGGGCATCAGAGACAACAGAGGAGGTAAGCAAACAAGCAGCGGACATACAATGCAAATACAGTTTTCCTGCTTGACATTACCTCCAGCCACCTTACAATTATTAAAGTTACTCACCCCTGAGCTTGTAGTTCCATGATGTGAGAAACTTTATTCCATCCAAACCCCACAAACCGTTTGTCATATCTGCTGACATTCCTCTGCACCACAACATACGGTTCAAAGTCCTCTTCCCACTGCACCTACAGTCAAAATGGAATAATGCAGTTACACAAGTACAACACTAATAACCTTCACCTTCAAAAACCAAAAACTATTTTCATTTTCATATACACTGGTCATATGAAACTTTATTGCAAATTGCTTACTCTTCTCCAGTGAAAGCAAGCTTTTATAACATGTTCAAAGAAGTCCATGTACATGTACTACGATTGGTCAAATTGAGTGCGCTATAATTCACTCAGGCTACATCACAAGTGTGCATGTATGCATATCTTTGGACAAGTTATAAAGTAAACAATGTAAAAACAATAAAAAGTTGTAAATTAATCCATATTCATAATTATTTTGAACACAAAAGCAGAATTTAAGGGTTACAGTAACATCACATTTTATCAACAGACCTACAACTTATGAAAGCTTGCACATCAATTTTTAAAACTTGTTTCTTGTACATTGTTGAGCAAAATAAGTACTTGAGATTTTTTTTAACACTTGAGAAGTGCAAGAAGCAACTGCCAGTAATACACGCAACAGATACACAGAGACTGTACATCAAAATGCCTTTATGTTATCTACAGGGAGTTGGGATGATGTAGTGGCAGGAGCACTTGCCTGCCACCAACATGGCCTGCGTTCAAACAATTCCCAGCCTCTGCATCATATGTGCGTTGAGTTTGGAGTTGGTTCTTGTGCTTACTCTGAGAGGTCCTACTATGGGTGCTCCAGTTTTCCCCTCTCCTTAAAAACCAACACTTCCAATTCTAACTAGATCTGTGTACAGTGGAGGAGAAGAACCACCAAGTGGATGTCCACTGCTGAACCCAATTTATTCTTATATTTGAGCTATTTTATTATTATTATTATTATCATCATCATTATTACTTATTGGTGGTGGTGGTGGTAGTAGTAGCAGTAGTACTAGTAAACACAAATACAGGGTAATCTTACAGTGTAAGGGGTTGTTGCTGTTCTCCACTTAGCATAATTTGTTGGAGCGTGACCCTTACTCCACTCGTGGTGCCTGCAAAAGCAATCATGGTACAGCCAGCATTGAAGACACCAAAAACTGAATTCTTAGAAGAAGTTTCTTAGATAGGCATTTCATGATAAAAACTACCATAGCTCTATAAAGGAACGACATTTCAACCTCTGCATGAGATCCTAATAATTATTATGATAAGAATATGTTAAAAAACTAACAAATAAAAGGAATTTAAATATCAAATACTCTGCTCTATACAATAATATTAAAAGTTATTTTTCATCTGGGCTGAGTTGTTTGAAGCCTCAGTGGCTACCACAAGCCCTGAATAAACAGTGATCAAAACCTACAGAACATGTAAACACTTGAACCTCAATTATCCAGACATCGATTACCTGGAATTTTCGACTATCTGCACTTTTTCTCAGGTCCTGTTTTTTTACCTTGCCGCTTTGCAGCTTGGTAAATATCCACCACTAGCCACCTCCACTTTGGTGAATAGATGTTAATTATCAGCACTCTTGATTATCTGGACTATTTACCCAAGTCCCGACGAGTCTGGGTAATCAAGGTTTGACTATACATGTTGGTTACCACATTTACATAACCTGGACTAGTGCTAAACATGCTTCAGGTAAAACTACCCTGATCAAGCAGCAGCATAAAGTATCTGATTAAGAACATCTTTCTTCATACAGGTAGGAAATCATAGTGAAATTCATTCATATACAGATCTCGCCAAGACCATAATTTATTATTATGATTGCTCTTAATTTTGGTTCCTCGTGCAAAGCTTCAAAAAGGTTCTAACAGACATTTCAGTCACTGGAATTTTTTGTTTCTTGGCCCAGGCACCAAGGGTTTTGCCTTCAACAATTAGGCTTCCTATACTGCGAAAATACATGTACATGTTGAACTTTAACTGAGATCCTAGTAATATAATTATCTTGGCTGTCACAGTTCATTGCTTGGCAGAAATTTTCATTAAATGCTTGGTTGACGTTTTCCGAAGATCAGATCCAAGTCACTTTTGTAGTGAAGTACTAGACTGGGTTAAAAGCTAACTTCAGCTGAGGCCCCTTACAGATCTGACTACCAATAAAAGATCAGTAATGTTTGAGCAATGTTTATGAGGGTACATGTATGTTCCATTGTGAATTAAGATTTGACGGTAAATCTTCCATCATATTTTAATCCATAGGGTTTTATGAATTAGTTCTCTTGAACCTACCTAAATGTAAATATAGTACCAAGGCCCCACATTGACAAGAGCTGGGCTTTGGTCTTAGGAAAGCTCACTTTGTAGTGTAATGTCTCAAATGCTGGTACAACATAAGCCTTAAAAAAAAGAGAAAATATTTTGTGAGTTGATGAACTGCTCACTGGAAATACTTAATTATTTTGATATAAAATTCTGAAAGACATTTAACCTCACCATAACTAAAACCCTCTTAGGTGGAAAGCCACAGAAAGTAATGAACAAGAATGCACAATAACTAATAAAACATTCCCGTCTTTCTGCTCCTAATAATCTAATGAAAAAAGAAAAAACTGCTTTTTTAATTAAAAATATTACTGTTATTGTGTCAGATACCTTTTTATTAAGATTTGGAGCTGTTTTCAGTGTTTGCCTGAAAATAATAATAATAAAATTGCAACTAGTAATTCTCAATGAGAAGGGAAATGCTCGAGAGTAAATCTTACAGTAATATTCGAGAGTGCAACTATTGTCGAGTTAGATCTTGGTGTGTATGTGTATGGTTGTGGGTAGGGTGGGGTGGGGTAGGGTGGAGTGGGGTGGATTGGAGGGTGACACGGTAGACAGGAGTGCTTTCTGGGAAATTTGTGAAGCTCATGCAAAACTAGATGCAGAAACAATAGTATTTTCTGACCCAT
>OX419340.1:24699066-24714066 GCA_948470475.1 Galaxea fascicularis | reverse complement strand
CCCTAAGCCAGGGAGGGTGGGAGGGGACGAGAAAAACGCAAGGAAACTACCCACACCAACGCTATGCCTGCAAAACACCATACACTTGAAAGACACAAAGCCGAGCAAAATGATACATGACGAAAGCACATGTGCTGGCGCACGCAAACACTTATACAGAATACAGCTGGGCAGGAAGGCACCCTCAGGCACAGAACAGCCCCCCAAAACACTAGGAAGTACGCCACCACGCTAACCACAACGCTACAACACCACGCCGGCTACATGACAGGGACACGCAATAAAAACACCTATAACAGCAGATAGTTCCAGGTCGTTAACTACGTTAAAATGTCATTTTAACTATATTTAATTTTATAATCACATCAAAACCACTGTCACATTATGATACAAAGATGATAATTTATTTTTTCCAAAATGCCTATCAATTTATCTAATATACTGAGTGTACTGATTTCTACTTGAATGAACTTTTATTTGACTTATTTTGTCTCTTTGCAGCAGAGACCAAGCTATTTAAAGGTTGTTATTAGAAGCCAGGGCCTGGGTACCGGCACCTATATGTTAAGGATTCAGTACCCACTTTTACTGTTTAGGTATTGAAAAGACAAAGAAATCTTAGGGGTAGCCACCTATTTAGAATCTTATACCCTCCTATGTCTTCAATTAATGAAACTCCTGTATTTTCAGTTTTCAGAAGCAGTCTTCTGATAATTTTCAGTCTTCAGTTAGAGATCATTTCATTCACATATTTTGCATCCTGCAGTCATCCATATTTATGCCAAAAAAGTTTGGCTTCTCCATGAATAATGAAATAAGTGTAGGAAATGCAACATGACCGGTAACTTACTTTTAAGTGGTACTGTACAAAAGAATACCACCTGCATTTACATTTGTAGTTACCTTCATTAAATAAATGAGGGCCATGTCTGTGACTTTTAAAATTACTTCCTCAAAAAGAAAAACATTTCTCATTGTTGGGGAGTGGCAGGAGAGCACAATGCTCAGCAAAGTAAATAATAATAATAATAATATCACTTATAGAGTGCTGTGTCCACTAATTGCTTGGTAAAACTATAAAATATAAAACTGATAACTATTACAATGAAATTAACTAAACTACTAATGACTGGACATCATAAGCCAATTTAAGTATGTAAGTATGTCTTCAACTGTGTCTTGAACTGATCAACAGAGGTAACACTCCTGAGTTCAAGAGGCAATTATTGATTCCATAGCCTAGGAGCAACTACAGGAAAAGCTGTATCACCATACGCCTTTAACACTTACATCTGAAAAATCATAATCAAGATAGTACAGGTGGGTTCTGTGTGTCAAATCTTGTTCTTGCTTGAATTCATAGCAAGCATCTTCACTGTCTGTGTTTCCTGTATTCTGCTCAATAGCAAACACAAATAAATCGGTAAGTCAATTCCTAACAGAGATCGTTATTAGGAATTTGAACTAGAGAGGTTTTTGGAGGAACAAAGAGCCTGTTCTCCAAGGACCGCAAATTAGTACATGAATTTACATGGAACTAAAAATTAGTACAGCATGTCCTGAGTACATGATTGAGTAATCAAGGAACTTTGTAGAGGTTAATGTTTAAGGGAGGGTAAACAAGCCCCTCACCAAGGAAGCCCTTCAAAAAGTACACAATACCCTGCTTTGAGATGTTTCGTTAACATTCCAGATGCTGTGCTATCTTTTGTACTTTTAGCATAAGTGCTTCTGTTTGCAGTTGCTTTACCCTTTTTCCCACCAACAACACATTTCTCCCTTTACCCCTGTTTTGTGCTGCAAGGGAGCATGTGACAAAGATAAGCTGCTTGTAAGCCAAGGCACTACAATAGTATTCCCTCACAGGAGGTTAATGGACTAGCTGCTTTTTAGTGGACATGCATGGACTTCCCAGGTCTCCAATCTCTCCTTGGCAATACTGTTGTTTATACAACCATGGACAGTGTAAATCTTGTGTTTTCATTGGTCTAGACCAGTTTGTGATTAAAGTATGGATGTACGGATAACATTGCAAGTCCAAGAAAGTGAAAAAAAAAACAAAAACAAAAACAAAAACAAAATAATTCAAGTCAGTGTATGCATACTCCAACAAAGCATGGAGTATGTCAAAACACAGTAAGAATGTCAGTCAAGCTATTCACCTGAGGCTCAAAGCATACATCTTTGATTTTATCACATTTTGATGTCATCCATGCATTCTCAGAGTATACATGCACTATGAAGTGGAATCTATTTGTTAAATAACAATGCCCGTTATTACCATTAGTCAATACAGTTTCTTAACATCACAATTTATATTTTTTTAGTACCTTTTCTACTAGTGTCTGCTGAGTCTGGACTTCTTGTGTCATTTCACTGATTTTATTGTCACTGTCATCACATGGGAATATCCAGCGCCTATGATCAACAACAGAACATACTGCTGTTAGTATTAAATTCAGTGTGTTACTGCAAAGAAACGCTAATGCTGCCAACATTATAAAAATAAATTGAATTAATTCAAACTGGCAATAAACCAAACAATGTAAAAATAATTCAGAGTGAAAAAGAGTATTTCTGTCATCTCATGTTCACCACTCGATGCAAAGATTTCTTTATCTCATTGGCATTACTAAAATTAACAGAAAACGTTTTGCAATGTGCATTTCCTTATGACTCTATAAGATCCAGTTTAATTATTATTATCTCTTCTGTCACAGTCTTTGCTGGTGTTCTTTCCATGCATCAACCTGGTGCAAACTTTCAGCCACAAATTATTCTCTACTCTGCCTTGGACAGTTTACATCCCTTGCAGTTCTGGCACAGTAAGCATTCAGTTTTTCACTGACCAGAACATGCATAACATAGGAATTGAAATGCAGGTGTCCCTTTACAAGATCAGCAAAGCCGTGAGGCAAACAATTCTGTGTCTGTATCAAGGTATCCATTTCATCATGGAAACAAATTAAAAGACTATTGTTGCTGCAGTTTTGTTACCTAAGGAAGTTACCATCATATTCTAGGAAAGTCAGGTAAAGGTTTCTGAAGAATTCTCCATGTTTGTTCTTCACAAGCAACTTCTTGGGTGAGTTCCAGTGAATAACCTGAGTTTGAACAGAACAGTTTATAATGATATAGAAAATTACAACTATTGATCAGTGAAAAAATCAGCCTTGGAAAAAAAAAGCCTATAAATTCAGGCTAAAAGCTCTCATTTTATTTTGAACCCTGAGATGTACCGTAATAAACACTTTATGCAAGAATTACCTTCAATTCAGAAACATCCTTGTAACAGTTCTACAGACACAAAAAATGGTGTAAGTTTCAGTTGTAGTTGGTATTATTATATCTCTCAGTTCGTACGCGCGTTATGGTTGGTCAATTTTGTGGGCCATATTCTATGGTACGGCCCGCTAAATTTTAAAGTTTCCTTTCCCACGTGCCTGATTAACCTCAGTGATATAATAAATATCTTACTAATCTTGTTTTCTCAGTCCGTACTGTAAGTTACAGATCCTCATTTTTTCCTGTTGATTTATAGCCCGCGTGCTTCACGCTTGAGCCATAAGTGCATGGGAAAAAACTCAGTTCATAACTTACAGTATGGACCTTGAAATCCGTTAGTAACAGGTATATACACACAGTCCATGTAATGTGAACATTAATTTTCTTCTGTACCTGTCCAGGGACAGTATTGGTAATGCAGGAGAATGAAAAATGAGGACACCTGAAAACACCTTGAGGTGGCCTACACAGTACGGCTGAGTATGAAACCTATGATGATAATGAGGACCCACTGAACTGAGGCTAAGGTTTTCAAAAAGATGGAATGCAACAGACATGGAGGAGCCCCTTAATCCAAGGAACAGATAGGAAAGCCTAAAGACATCTCTACACTTACCGCACTACGTGTGTTGTCACCAAGTTGAACATTCCAAGTGCATGGTAATTTCAACACAAGGTGAGGATGACTCTTTATCACTGCATTAAATATATCCTACAAAAAACTCAATGATTTTAGAATAATTAATTAATTAGGCTATGTAAAAGATTTGTAATAACCCAAACATCTCAAAGCCAGTTACAAATACAGGACTGCTTCTCATTTTTTGGAAACCACTTCATAGTAATAAATTAACTGATGAAACCTCTTCCTTGTGTTTGAAATAATTATTATGTAGGAACAACTACAGTTTCACCCAATCAGCAAAACCAACTTACTTGATCAGCTAATGCTGTGGACAGCATATTCATGAGCTCTTTCTCAGCCGTCAACCTCCACAGGCTCGCCCACTTCATCTGGCGCAACTTGAACAAGTCCAGCAGGATAACTCCAGTATTGAATCCTCTGCCCTTCATGATTTATGACAATTTTTATAAATATTACATGTAGTTGGTGAACTAAAAATATTTTAACATTCGATACAATGCATGGTGTAAACTGAGGATCCACAATACTTTTTCGTTTTTTCTTTTAATGGGACTATTTTTCCTTGTGAAATGTGACTCAGGCTTTTTATTTATTCATGATTCGTGATTGCTCATATCAAGGTCTACCACTTCTATGTGCATGTGAAAGCGGTTTTTAAATCAAGCATGACACCTTAATGAAGACTTGAATTAAACATGATTCATGAATTCATGGGACAAGTTACTTCATTATTTAAAAAAGATGATGAATTAAGTAAGGCAAACTACAGGCCGGTCACAGTTTTGCCAGCAATCAACAATATTTATGAGAGGATTTTAGTCCTACAGCTAAATGACTTTTATGGTTCTATTTTGTCTGATTTTATAAGCTCATATGGAAAGTTCCACAGCTGTGAGACGTCGTTATTAAGAATGACAGAAGAATGGAGGTCAATGCGCGATGATGGGCAACTCGTGGGAATAGTATCGATGGACTTGTCAAAGGCCTTTGATGTCCCGTACGAAAATCTATGGCCCTAATGAACCAAAATAGGGCCCAATTAAGGCCTTAAATCTGCACAGAGAGCCAAAGGGCGACCAAAGATGAACCAAACAGCCCGAACCAAAGAAATTTAGGTTGAATTTTAGGTCGTGAACCTCAAAGGGTAAAGCCAAAAACAAACCCAATTTTTTGAGGTCGTTAATTTGGTCGACTTAATGAGCCGAAGCAAAAATTATTTGACTGCAATTTAGGCTGACTGTTTTTGTGATCGCTGAAGTATCCGAGGCCTTCATCGTACAAGCTATTAGCAAACGTTACGAAACAATGCTGTGCAGTGTTAACGCCGAGGGCTCTTTGTGACCAAATAGAATAAAGAAGCACCGGATGTTGTCGAAACAAAGCAAATGCAAAGGTAAAATTTTGCTTTTTTACACATAAACTTCTATTTAAAATATCATGTTCACTTCACTTTAACAATTGGTACCTGATCACTTAGAGCCGAATGAAGCCACTCACTAGACAGCTTACCCAAGGACAATATTAAGTTCATGTTGTCTGGGGTCTGTGGACTATTGAACGTAGAACGTGGACGCCTTTACCATTGTCTTATGATATTTTGTTCGAGCACCTTAATGGAATTATTTATATTGAAACCAAAAATTTCGAAAACATCGTTTAACCAGTCGGCAACCATCACTTCAACCATTGTTTCATCTTCTTCATCTTCCATGATGTCATCCCTTAAATCTGCGAGTCTAGTTCGCTTATTTGGTGAAATTCGCAGCTGATCTTCAGCAGGCTCGGGATTCGTTGTCTGATCGGCACGCTTTGCAATGGTGTTTTGTCTTCAGTCGTTAGTGAGCATGAGAATGACGAAGCGACCTGACTTTCTTGGCAGGCGTTCGTCAAATCAGCAAAAAATGGGAATAATAACTGAGCTAAATTCTTCTTGATCTTGGTCATTACACGTTTGCACTTCGCCGGTGTTGTCATTATCGGTCATTTCTAAGATTGAAGAAGAAAACTTCAGGCAGCTGGTTACTGAGAAATGTCTTACTCAATTTGAAAACAGTCATGAAAGAACAAAGAAGTGCTTGTTCTAACGTCAAAAGATTGCGTGCTTAAGTGGCCTTAATTGTCAAACCTGTTGACAGATACATTCAGAGTTATACTTTAATTTGAGAAGTTTCATTAATGGTTAGATCTGTTTTACTGGGTCTTTTGGATTTGTATTTCAATATATTTGTTGAGGGGCTTGGTAACTTAATGGTCAGTTAGTAGACATACTGAAACATATCTAGACGGAGCCTCTTCATTTTAAAAGAGTGAGCAATGATATGTCGTGCTCGGCAGTGTAATGTGATCGCAGTAATGTGACCGACTATGACATATTTGAAGCACACGAGCCACTGACATGCACGCAACACAATCACCAAATCTTTAACGCATTCTATTCGTTCCTTAAAAAATTGGCGGTCATTTCCATTCAGTTAACCAGCAACACTATCAAGGAAACGGCTTGTGGCATCGTGTGCGGACAGTATTTCCCTTGTAAATACACTCTGTCGTCTCTGTAATTCTCGTGGTCAAGAGCAGGGGGTTTGGTCGATCAACCAAACATGGATTTTTATAGCTGTTTGTATTTTTATTCTGACCAAAGTGTAAGTGTGGTCATTATAATAATACCCAAGAGCTGATGTGTACTTCGCGGACCTTTTGAAGCGGGCAATGAAGCAGAAGTGAAATGGCGATGTTATGGGGAGAAGCAACGATTCATTATGGAATCATCTTGAAGACTGCAAAGAAAGGTATGTGTTCCAAGCTTATATTTAAAATGCTTTTGCCTACAGTTTTGTACACTTAGTTATATGTGCTTATTTTAAGTTAAGTTTTGGCGCCTTAAGTGACTAACGGCATTTTTAGAACTGTCATGCACCGTGTTTATCATAGTAAAGCTATTTACGTATGTGCAGAAACTACTGTGACTGGGTGCCAAAGCTAACGAATCATGTAACAAAACAGTTACTATGTATTGCTGTTATTTACGAGCTGAAACTTTTACAAATTATGACAAAAGAAATGAACCTGTAACCTTAGCCTGAATTGTGGACGTTAGTCATTACGTGCTACCGCAGTTATAACCGTAATTCGAAACTAAAGAATGATACGAGAGCATGTCCCGTTGTTTTTCACTGTTTATTATATCGCTGTCGCATTTTGGCAGCGTAATCACGTCACTTGTGGCTTTTTAAAAATCCCCAAGTCACTAGTTTTCATGGCCGTGTCACATGTCACTTTTAGCCCTTGGAAGGCCTCAAACATTCACTGTAACATCAGGTTGCATCGCGAGCTAAAACTGTTAATTGAGCAATCCGGCTACTTCAGTTACAAGCCTTTAAACGTGCTCTTTCTAGTAGTATCTAATACTGCTACTCCACAGTTTTATAGAAAGAAATTGAGAAATCACGATGACTGAGATTGTATTACATTTTCAGAACTCGTTATTTAAATTCAAATGGTCGGCTTACGTTTTGAAATTTCTACTTTGCAGACTATATCCCGGCATTCTGCGTTCAGAATGACAAAGACCCACCAAGTGAAAAGGAGATTAATCAAGCCTTTTATTAAAACGCAGCAAGTGACCTACGCCCGGACGAAACTGAACGTCTTGCTCAAAGCCAGTGGTGTCAGTGGTAACTAGTTGATCGACTACATATTGCGGCCAATTGTAAATGTGGACAAAACATCAGTCATTTTGTAAGCCTTTACAAGAACATTAATAGATAAGCCACGAGAAGTACAAAAGTATTATAACTTTTAGTGAATGATAGTTTACGCAATTAGCTTTGTAACAGCCGGTGTATAAAAATTACTGCCCAAATATTATATATTGTGATCAATTGACCCTGTCGGAACATGGTACATTACGTTAAATGGTACATGTAGCTGAGAACCGCTGAAAAAGTTACCAGCATTGAGGGAATGAAAGGTACGTTTGTGTAATTTAATTTTTTAAATCCATTTGTTCAGACTCTTTTTTATCAACTGGACAAAGGAAGTTGTTGCTGCATTGGCAGTACGCCAGGAGTTCTTTTCCCGGTCTTTTTTTTATTAGAATAATGTATGTATTTACGTCAGGTCTGAAATTTCCAGTGAACCTGAAATAAAATGCGTTGTTTACAAACGCAAGTGAGGTGAAGCGGTCTATTTTTAGATTGATAATTCACTTTTTGTCTTTATACGTAACTCGTTTTACATTTCAAACATGCACGGCACGCGAAAACCGATATCTCATTCGTCACGCCTGGTTCCCGTGTTACCGGTCAGCCACATTCACAGCGTAATTTTGGTTCAGTTTTAGGCCTTGTTTAGCTCCAACGGAGTTCTGTTCCATTTTTGGCTCTATTTATGCTGAAAATGAGGCTCAGAAATTTACGTTTTAGTGAGGTTAGTTTTGGTTTATTTTTGGTTGTAATTTTTATGGCCCAACTTTGGTTCGTTGCGGCCCAATTTTGGCTGAAAAATTAAGGCCCGATTTTGCCTCATTTCACAGTGTTAATTTTCGTACGGGGTCATACAGCACCCCCTGTTATTAGCCAAGCTAAAAGCTTACAGACTAGACGAGGACAGCTGTACCTTGTTAAGAGGCTATCTGTCAAATCGACAACAGAGGGTGAAGATTGGTGACACTTTCTCATCATGGAACATTGTCAAGCGCGGAGTGCCTCAGGGTAGTGTCTTAGGCCCGATTCTTTTTAATATACCGTATTTATTCACTTATAAGGCGCACCATTTTTGCCGAGAAAATATGTTTGTTCGATCAAAATCTGCTCAAAACTCGGGGTGCGTCTTATAACCGAGTATTTTCACGCAACAGAATATAATTTTTCCCAAAACGTAAACAAAGCCGAGTTGAAGCGAAGCGCGAGCGAACGTGCTGAAAAGCACGTGCTTGAAGTTGTTGACGTCAGAAACAATCGAACAAATTCCTAACCTCGCTCCCACGAAATAACGCAAACTTGACTACAAATCGTTCGAAAAATGTTATGGCCGCGGTTAAGGTGATTCCTTGGTATTGCATTGCGCATCCCTACTGCGCACGATTTTCGCGTCATTAGCGCGCGCACATGAGCGCATGCGAGTACAAAACGTAAGAGATTTTCCCTCAAACTAAGCTCAATAACGGAATAAATGCTCCTTTTCTCTTAAACGAGCACGGTGACCCCCACTTTTTATTTCCTAATTTCAATGAGAACAATACCCTTAATAACTGAGAAAAACATCAGCAGAAATCTATGGCCACTTTTTTGGCAAATGAAATAAGTACTACAGAGGGAGACATAACGGGCCCAGCAGCGCATGTCCAAATTATGTTTCCTTTAAAGGATAACAAAATGCAGGGTATTTGAAGACATTTTTTGTGGGACAGAAATGAATAAACAATCAAAGAAAGTCAAACTCTGTTTGATATCACAGGCTGTATTGAAAAATAATCGAACTTATTTGTTGCGCACGGAGATTACCAAAAGCCACCTAAATAACCGTATTTGTCAGCATTGTGGCGTGAGAACAAGCACGGTGACCCCCTCTTTTTATTATGTTTTTAATATGCCCTTTACCTGTAACAACAGCATGCCAAGTTTCATCGGAAATCTATGGCGGGTTCTTTTACTAGGGAATCACCTTAAATACTCCTAAAATGATAAAGGAGAAAGAAAAAATGTTCTTCGTCCATCCAGGCCTTCTTGAGCGACCCATCGAGGCACGTTTTGCAGTCATCTTTAACTCGCCGGAGAACAAGACATAATGTTGGTTTCTCCATTTACGGACCTTCGATTCCGATATGCCGTAATCGCGAGCAATTTCACGATTGTTGTTGACGGCTTCCACTTCTGCTACGATCTTCAACTTGAAGTTTAGATCATAGGAATGACAACGAGTGCTTGGCATAATTACGGTAAATTTACAGTGCGCTGAACGAATGCTCGGAAGATTAAAATGAGTTTTGCAACTGGTGAATGAAAGATCTGTCAGATGAGTATTGTTTATAAATGTAAAACGGATTCAATTCCTGCGAAGGATGACTCAAGCGAATTAAAAAGTGTGACTTTTATGCTAATGTCCATGTGTGACTTTTTTGCTATTGTTTGTAATGCTTTTGTTTTTAGACTGAAAGCACCGTAATTAACGGTAATCACTTTTGGAAGCAAATTGCTGTAAGTACAGCGAACATGGTCAGCAAAATTTCCCGTAATTCTGGGTGCGCCTTATAACAGGGTATTTAGGTGAAATTTTCATTTTGCTTACTTGTCACAATTGTCTTCAAAAGTTTAGGGTGCGTCTTATAACCGAGTGCGCCTTATAAGTGAATAAATACGGTATTTATAAACAATCTTTTCTACCATATAAAGAGAGCTAAGCTAAATGCGTATGCTGACGACCATCAAATTTATTACTCAGACAGGGATCCAGTGGCACTTGAAGAATGCTTGTGTAAGGAAGTTGAAAAAGAAAATCAATGGTACAATGACAATGGTATGATTGCCAACGAAACCAAACATCAGGCTTTGATCCTTGGTGATACGGAGTATACATTCTCCTTTCCAGTGAAAGAGTCAATTGACATATTTGGTATGAACATTGACAACAAACTTCAGTTTGACAAACACATATCTTCGATATGCAAAAAGATCAATAATCAGTTAAATGTCATGATGACATTTAGATAACTGATCTCTAAAGCCACTTTGGTTAAATTGTATAAGGTCTTTCTACTACCACATTTTCATTATTGTTCATCGGTGTGGCATTTCTGCGGTGCACGAAATACCGAGAAACTAGATGCCCTTAATAAAAGGAGTCTTAGGTTCATTCTAAATGATGCTGAATCTACATATAATACTTTATTGGAAAAGGTCAACTGTGTTTCTCTATATAACAGACGTATACACAATATGTTAATTTTACTTTACTTTACAAAAGTTTATTTCTAACTAAGTATCCTATCTACATGAGGAATATGTTTACTTTCTGCACTACCTCCTATAATTTACGCAGTAACTACATTCTGACACTCCCTGTTCCTAAAACTACTTCTTATGGCCTTCGCTCTTTTTCTTATCATGCCGTTAAACTATGGAATTCACTACTGGACAATGTTCGAACTTTGAACCTTAATGACTTTAAAAAAGCATTAGCTAGCCTTAAATTAATGTAAATTTGGAAGATTTTGTAAATTAAATTTATATAGTATTTTTAAATATACAGTAAACATTTATTTCATTTTAGGAGTTAATTGTAAATATGCACAAAACTGTATTTTATAATGTTGTATATTATGTTGACTTCTTTTGTTATTTGTTATTTTTCTCTCAGAAAAATTAGCTTCTATAAGCTACTCTTCAATTCGAAAAAAAAATAAAGTTTATGTAAGTATGTATGTAATGACCTTGTTTTGCATGAACTAAATTTAAGATATTTTTAGTTTTCTGACCTGTACATGAGAGCATGAGCACAGGATAACAAGAAAGGTGTTTGACAGAGAACCGTTTGACAGGAAACCACAAAATACAAGCAAAAAACCATGACAATGAGATTGCAAGAAAAACTAGCTACCTTTGGAGCCTAAACAGGTTACTCAACATGGACCATTAATCCGTAAATGTATTTTTCAATTTATCATGAAATGTGAATTACTTGATTATTGCGTGAACATGAACAAATTCTGGGAATTATCCGTGATGCGTGAAAAGTTTCAATATTTTTATATGAATGCATTTTGCAAAGTGGTATATAGAGGACCCTCTTAACTTGGCATTAAAGTATCTAGACACACGAACAATGTCATTAATCAAAGAAAGTAAAAAAAGAAGTAAAAATGGATAAACAAATTAGTAGATTCCACTTGTCATTATGCGTGTACTCTGAGAATGCAAGGAGGACCTAAAAACAGTTAATGCTTACCTCATCTGGAGCTTCTAGTAGTTCTTGGTTCTTACTATGTTTTGACTCCATCTGTACATTGTCATAGTACACACATACTGACAAATGAAAACACAACTCTAACAACTATTCTGTAGAATGTCATTTCTCAAGGATTGACAGCTGTGTTTCTCTCCCATTTTTTCAGTGTATCTTAACAAGGCTGTTGCCTAACAGGAGCCTGGTAGCCTGTGGCACCCAAAAAATAGCTCTGGGCGCCTTAATTTTTCACAGCAACACCTTTCACTTCATATGCTGGGCTCCTAAGTTCTCAGCGTTTAGCTCCAAGGACCCCTTTAAAATTTTCTTAGGCAGCAGCCTTGCTTAAGGATTAGTTTTTCAACAGGACTGTTTCCCTAAGAGGTCCAGTTCAAATGCCATACCTCCAACACTTCAACGTCATGTGGTGCTTTTGCAACAACTAATTAAAAGTGCATCTTGCATAATAATGTACTTGAAATAAAAGTAGAACAAACTTGAATCTAAGTTAATCCTTTGATGTACTTTAACAAAGTAGGAAAATCCTTTAAAATCACTTTATATATATATACTGTACATACATGTGCTATGACCTTATGTAAACATACATTGGGCAATTCCAGAAAATATCCATACCCAACCACGGACGGCTTCCATGTTTTAACCCCCCCTTGCCTTCGGAAATTCCAGAATGCGTTACCCCCCCATGCCCTCAGAATTCCATAATTGTGAACCCCCCCTACCCTTCGGAATTTCCAGGGTTTTTTGGGAGGTACATTTTCGACTTGGCAACGTTTATATGAACAAATGAACATGAATTTATGCCTGCCAAAGGCTGTTATCTAGCGGCGCCAGGCGACAAGCTTTACTCTTCAGTGACAAGAATAACCTACCGCGTGTGGCCAGGCTGTGCAACCTTTTTTTTTTAAAGTCTAAATTTGACTATAAAAAAACACCACTTACGGTAATTTTCATCCTCTTTGTTTTCTTGTGTTGTTCTGACGTTTACAAAGCAAAATAGCTAAAAAGACTGTTAAAATCTTTCGGCGGTTAAAAAGGTTAAAAATACCGTCGAGCCTTCGATCTTTCATCGTTGGGACCCTTCATATGTCATGTAGTGTGCACGAAAAGTCTTAATTTGGCTTTGGTTTCTTGTGTTGTTTTGACGTTCACAAAGCAAAATAGCTCGAGAGACTGTTTAAAAACTCTTTTGGTCGATTGCCGTCCAGCAGTCCGAATGTAAAATTATCTGACAGGCGTTCCTTGGAAGCGAGGGACAGGTGCGAGTTTTTTTGCCGTTTATCGGGCGGGAGACGGGAGTATCAAGAAATAAGGTACATTTTCAGACTTTATTCACTTGACAAGAAATTCATCAAGGTAAATGTGAAACCCACGTTTTACTGTTCACTTCTACGTGTCTGATCAATCGATGCTTGTCTTCTGCTTCCGCGATCATACGTTCGCGGTTTATTTACGAACTGCAAAAGTCAACAACAATAGTGTTTTCAAGGAACTCACTCCACTCTTTCTACTCTAGAAATCCCACCCGTGAAACCCCCCCATGCCTTCGGATATTTTCCAATTGTAAATGCCCCCCCATTCCTTCAGAATTCCAGTTCAAAGAACCCCCCCTCCCCTTCGGAAATCCTAAAAGCCGTCCGTGGTATAGGTATGGATATTTTCTGGAATCGCCCATTGTAGAAGAACACCAGTAACATACCAAAGCAGGCCATGGCTTATGGTTTCTCCACAGTTTGCCAAGATACCAATCACTCTGATTTTCTACAAGACCAATGGCCTACAAAATAATTTTTTGACAGCAAGAAAGACACCCTTAAAAATCTTTGCAGAAAAACATTAATTTGCAAGGCTAAACCACTGTATGATGGCACTAATTTGCCACGAGAACAATGGAAGTCATTAGAACTACACACTGTAATTCATTAAAATTGAAGCAATTTCAAATTTAATTTGAGTGTAAGCAACAGTAAAGGATGAACCTTGTCTAAGTGACCTCACACCTTCTTTCCTGTGAGCTGATCAAAAATCCTCCACAGTTCAGCGATATCTGATGCAAATATGACATCTGTGTCCAGAACAACTACCTGTTAATTAAGATCAAATTAACAACAGCAAAGTCAGTGAATTAATGTTAATCTGCCTTGTAACTCCTTAATAATTATGTATCTCCACTCAACAAGAGTGCGAGTCCAGATACAAGTAAAATATTCTATTAAAGTGTTGCTCTATAATGTAAAGGAAAGAAATTTATCAGCATGAATGTTTTCGTGAAGTTTTGTCCCAGCAGTGAGTAGAAAATATCAAAAAAGAAGCTTTGTAGTGCCCTTAGTCTCTGATGGCAACACATGAAAATCAGCCATTGAAATATTAAAACGGCTGGTGAGTGGCAATGACTGATCAAAGCCAACCAAAAATGAAATAAAATAACATTTCACGAGAATAAAGGCCAAGACACACTAGGTGACAAATTGCTGCAACAATTTGCCTAGTATGGCACAGTGAATTTCGCACTTAGACTTGCTTTGAAGAGGAGGCAGACATGAACTTGGAAATGGCCTATTACAGTAGAAAACTAGTTCACATCCCCCTTAACCGAAATCACTGTGTGTACATTGAACAGGCATCATGTCGCAGTGACTTGTTTTGCAAATAGTACACACAGAGTGACTTGTGGCAGAAACCTGTCACAACAATTTGTTGCCTGGAGTCTCGGCCTTAAAACAAAAACGTTAACTGGACAGAGCTACAGTAGCTACTAATGATTTATCAATCTATTTTCTCTTATTTCTGAAGTTTACTTGCCTTATCTACTGATTGTGGAATAGCTTCAGTAAGAACCAACTTCATTAAACCAAAAATTCCTGAGTAATGTTTATTAGGTATCCAAGACACTTTTTCCTGAAAATGATAGTGGGATAAGTTAGGAGACCATCGACCAAATTAATTAAAAAAAAAACACATTTAACCCCTTCACTTCCAGTAGTGATCAATAAATTATTTCTTCCTCCAATATCATTTCATTGTCAAGCAGAAAGGTGATGAGAATAGAGGAAAAAAATCAACTAAGGCATATTGTTTGATTTAACACCAAATTCTCAGAACTAACA
>OX419340.1:24684066-24694066 GCA_948470475.1 Galaxea fascicularis | reverse complement strand
AAAAAAGAAATATTTAATTCACCTCACATCGATAAAGATTAAGGTCATTAATGCATGTCGTCTTGTTTCCCTGTGATGCTGATGAAACAATGGAAAAATAATTTGTGAGTGCTAAGAAAAAACAATAAATTAAACAAATGTAACAGATAAATACATGTTAATGGATCTCAAGTGGTACGTTTTGACCATGAACAGTGTCTGATCTAGAGCACATCATTGTGGGAATGGTGCAATAATTTACAAAATGTCCCCTTTGATTTTGTTGTATGGTTCATCTGGGTGCCCTCAATGGTCTGCTCTTACGCCGCCCTTTTGTTTATGTATGATGTCGACCGAAAGAAAGTGAAAACAAAATGACGTCAGAGTAGTAAGTAAGACTGAAAACAAGAAACACAACAGAGGAGACATATCTAATACATGTACATACAAAGCTCCTAAAGTGAACCAATCCCTCTTATAATGACAGCTCTACTGGTTCCAATCACTTTGGTACAATATTTAACTTCACATGCAGCTAGCTTATAGCCTACCTTGTTGACTGTCCTTTGCGTACAAATCTTCCAATCTCTTCAGAGTTAATTTCAGTTGCCTTTTGAGCTCTGTATTTTCAGCCTCAACACGCTCTAGTTTCTGAAGCAAAACTTGCCTTCTGTCTGATTTTGGTAATAAATTATCCTTGTCTAAAACATCAATTACAAAAATATTATTTTAGAACTTTTACGTACTAAGTACTTGACACTATTAAAACAACAACTGATGGTAAATGGGTTGAGTGGAGCAGAATTTAAGAAATTGTTTGCATTCATCTTGGTCTGGAGTGAAAGTGGATCACTGCAAATTACAACTGCTTAATGACATTAACAGGTGCTATGCTGAAGGCTACTAGGTAGCTGTACATACAAGCACCTTAAAATTATAAATATGCTAGGAAGACCTGCAAAGGTGAATAAGGTGAGAGCATAATTGCATTTGTTAGGAATTTAAAAAGAATTAACCAGTCAAAGGTTGCACAAGGCAATAGTATGTTTATTATTTATTATACTAATTTAAGACTTATATCCCAATAACAAGTTAAGAGACCCAGCCACTGAAGTCTACTGTTCCAGTTATGACCAAGCATCCCACTTGTCTCCTGAATAGAGTTCTTGCCTTTCATGTTTGAGTAACACCCAGTACAAAAATGTTTAGATGTGTTGGTCAAAATGAAATTCAGGTTAAAGTGATTTGGTTAAAATCAGTTGGAATCATTTTCCTTTAACTTTTACTCCTAATAAATTTATTATTTGTAGTCATGAATACTTAGGGTTGGGAGGCATTAAAGAAACTGAGAATCAAACTGGGTTGAAATCATTTTTACCCAAATTTCATTTTGATCTACAACAGAAACAATTATAACATTTTCAGACAATGACCCAGAAGAAGGTAGAAACAAGACATGTCACTCATGTGAATTAGAATAGAAGCCTGAACTTGGAGAAAGATTTCAATCTCAAAATCTACATGCAGAATTATAGACCCCCTACAGTGTATATAGAATATTTCTGAACAAAAGAATGAGATCCATTAGACTTTATTGTTTGTTCAACAATATCAATACATCTTTTCTCAAAATAGCTCCCATTCTAATATTCTTTTGTTTTTATTCAAATTAGCCCTTGTTGCCTTGTTCTTAAGAGCAAAATTCAAAAGAATATTTTACGTAGAACAAGGTAACGAGGGCTTATTTGGATAAAAACTAAAGAATATTACATAATGTGTAAAATGGCAGCCATTTTGGAAAAAGGTGTATTTCCGGCATGATTTGGGAACACTCTCAATGGGTTTCCAGCTGAGTATTCTGGAAATCAAATTTAATTACATTAACCTGGGTGTGCTAATGACCAACAACTGACAATGATTCTATGGCACTGGTGGGAGGTGCAATGAGAAAATACCTTATTCAGACAATATTCATTCCAGAAAATGTTAAGGATACCAAAAACGATTGATCAAACAAAATCTGCAATAATATTATCTTCAAACTGGTTTATGCAATCTGGTCATGGCATTAACCACACTAGCCAAAGGCAAACATACCTGCAATACAGACATGGCCCCCAACCAGATTTAATAGACCAGCTGATAATGATCAAGATTTGAAATTGATTCTGCTGGTAGGCTGTACAACTACAAATACATCTTGTCAATCCAAGATGTTTTAATAACTCAGATAAATAGCCATTACTATATAATGCAAATAGTTAATGTCTTCCTTAATGAACTAGTTGGAACCACTGATAATCTTATCATTCAATGCCATATTGAAAACAACTTCCAAATTTACCAAAACGTAGGAGAGAGAAAACAGAAATTAAAACATCATTAGACTAAAAAGTGACAATGAGAATGCAAAAGGAATATGACTCAACAAGACAAAAATGTGAACAGAGTTTTTTGTAGTAATTTTAACTGCCAGTGATATAAGAAATTTGTTGATAACTGACTAATTAATGCTGCAAAAGCAATTTAATTTGCAGAAAATAACGATTTTGCGATTGATATCATGTGCTAAACCTTCCAAAATCCGTGGACTGTAATCATGGTGAATTTAATACAGACAGATGATATCTATTTTATTAGGTCTAAAGGAAAAAATGAGACAACCACGACAATACAACTGGGGTCAGCTTAACAGAAAATCAAACCACAAAAACGGAAAACGATTTGCCTAGCATTAAAAAAACGCATTTGAAACAACTGCTCTCTAAGAGGTCCACTGAAACAGTTAAAAGCACTTGACACTCAAACTAAGAAATAAATTAAGGAATTTTACAAAGTCCATGTAAAGTACTTTCAAACATGCTTCCAAAATGATGGCTTGCAGGATTAAGAAGTTTACACAATAAACAGATGTCACATACCAACCTTCCAGAGATAATTTTAATTTTGGAAAAAAACGATCAGCCATAGATAAGCATCAGATGGACCAAAACTGCCAAATTAACTCATTCGTAAAGATTGCAGTAAAAACAAGATATTGTCTTCAAATTCAAAGGGGAGGGTAGACATCGCCACCACCGGTACACTTATAAAACGATGAATTTCAATTCGCCTTTACCTAACGATCAAAGAATAATATTTTTGGAAACTTATCCTGGCCTCTTGGCTACAATTACAGTAAGCGCTAGCTTTAAATAGAGTTTCTAAGATATGTACGTTGTAGTTCATTGGACAAAGGGTTTGAAATTAAATTCGTCACGTGAGTAAAATTTTAAGAATCTCATCATAAAATTATAAAAACGAACTTCATCTGCTTCCATGAAAGGACTTCAAGAGCATCTGGGTTCCCGTCTTCGGAATATAAATTCCATTCAACAATCGAACAAAAACTGTGCAAGAATTTCGAATGATTACACTGAAAGATGTAAACAGTCGAATTAAGTCAAGAATCAAAGAAGAAGAGGATCTGTTACCTTTGATGGAATAGTCAGGCGGGGTGATCCACCACAGCACAAGAGAAGAACTAAGAGAAAGCGAGAGTAAAAATGCGATGGTCCGAATTTTCACCAAACCCATGCCAGCCGTCGATGTCAACATCCTATCTTGCGGCGTGTTCGCCACAAATTACCAATATTGGACGTGTTTTCCGACGTAAAGTGTCTTTCACACCTGACTGCCATCACTTGGTGAGTATGTTTGACGGGGACGGGTTGAAAATGTCCTGAGAAATCAGAAACGTGCGATGAACAAACTCATTTAGGACGCAAGTGTCACATCTCAAGCTGAATGTTTGTGCACCGCGCCAAATGCAGAAACAGATTTGAGAACGCGTGGGAGACTGGTAGCTAGACACAACAAAAGGGGTCAATAAAGGGTGAGGGAGTTGGGATTTTGGTATGCATACCAATGACATTACGACACCCCCAGCAAAATCTGCATAATTCCTGATTCTTCAATTCTTTCTTAAAATTCAAGTACCATGTTTCCTCAATTTCCGTAATTTGGCCGACTGGCTTTGTTTTCTGTAGAGTAAATACACCTTTTCTATAGTCATTATGTACGTAAATATTATACTTATACAGTACTTAATACGGTCGGTCAGGTCAGCGGGAAAATGCCAGAGTTCTGTATTAAATCAGCCATCACACCTTGTGATGGTGAAAAATTAGTCGCTAATGCCAGCTGAGTTTATTTTATCCCTCTTGTATTAATTCTCGCCTTTCTGCCGGTCAATTTTAATCCATCCTCTCGATGTCATAAAACGGGACCTGAATGTCTTGTACATCCGTCGAAAGTATAATTTCAACAACTGATTATGGCTAAATCGGTCCGAGGTTCAGAGAAAATTATTCTAAAAATAATTGGATTAACTTCTCTAAGAACTTTAATTTGGTGCCTTCCTGTTAGCGCATTGCTAGTATAATCCTCTCTCTTGTGATGATTAGATACATTACTGTGTACAGAAAAGGATGATTCGATAATGTAAGGTTTAGTTCTTTGAATAACATTTTGAAAGATTCAGATGTTTCTGTAAAGCCAAGGTTTGAACAGTTAAGCCAACAAAACTGGCGCCAACGAAAGCAGCTGTTAAGTAAGTCGATGCGGCAAAACAATAAAGATACTGAAGATAAATCCTGAAAAGTCAGTTACAAATGTAGAGAGTAAAATTTGCGACATTATCCTGCTTAAAAAACACCTTGCTTCTATCACCACACCTTTCGTTTCTTTTCTTGCTTGAATCAAAACAGTCAAACTTTCAAGACAATATAGAGAAAAAATCATACCTTTATGCGCTTCGAAACTAACCATGCAGCTGGAGTCATTGGGGTGAAAACAGTAACAGTTTAATTAATGTGATTTAATTTTTGACACTACCAATGCTTTATGGCCTCTATTAGCACTAACACTTTCCTAGTTGTACACATTCTCTGCGACCTGAGGTAAGCTTCTGAGTGGGGTCCTAAGAGACCCTTTGTGTATTTGATACCAAAATAGGGTGTGGTCCTTTTAAGGGATAAGAATTACTGAACACTACTTTAAAAGCGATGTTGATCTCTGAATGGTGCCAGTCGGCAAAGTAAATTAGTCATCAAGATTAAATACAGACAATAAAAAGTGGCTCGTTTTGAATGCCACTTCTTCTTTAGAAGGCTCTGCTGGCAAAGCTTCAAATATACCGGTACCGTTCTGATGACAAGCTTGTGTTCGAAACTTCAGCTATTTAATCTCCTTACGGAGGCTCCTTATTAACTCTGTTGATACAGCATAATATTTGTTATCATCCCTCCTGGCCCATGACCCAGCATCGTAGTTTCCGGGGAGGTGACTCGCTTTTTCATTTTCATTGAAATTTCATGGGTTATATATATCTCAACCATGAGTTGCTTGTAAATAATTCTGTCTCTGTGCATTGATTCTCTCTGATGGCGAATTCGGTTGTTCGTCGTTCACTGTACTACAGGTAGCCCAATGGTAGCGTGTGTTAGCAAAGTTCGTACGACCATGAATTGCCGGTTGTTTTAGAGGGGTTAAAAAATCGATGGTATTGCACTTTGACGTACCAGAAAATGACAAGAAACAGTAGAGTGAAGCTATGAAGGCCTTAGTGAACAGGCGAACAGGGGAAGGAAATACGATTTAAGCAAGAGGCAACATAAGAGGCCGACATACAAGCAAATGCTAAATTGGGTCTGGTACTTGAGATCACCGAGTTATGACGCGGAATAATTGAACGAGAGTCAAAAAATTTTGATGTGGAGCAATGACAATAACAGCTATTTATCTATTTCAGTTCAGCCATGACGCGATCGGACTGAAGGAATAAGGGTCTTTTATTTTAAGAAATGGGTCAGGCTGACGCTGGCTGGTTAGAACCCAGTAACAAAATACGAACTCAAGTAATGTAATTTGCATTTAAAAGCTCATTTGAGTCGGTGCAGGAGAGGGTCGACATGTCGACAAGGCAAAGGGTCAAAAAGAGAATGAAGGATTGATGGAGAGTTTAGAGCTGGAATCAAGTAATAATGAACAATCAATGATTCCTCTTCAACCCCCAATGCTCAAGGTACTTTGGATTGAAGTGGAACATACTGTTACAAGGTAAGCGAGTTTTTATTATTATGTGTTAGTTTTAACAGTGACGACAACGACGACGACGAACGACGACGAACGACGACGAACGACGACGGTGATGATGACGACGACGACAATGATGATGATACATGAGGATGACCGGTACATGTGTTAACACATCACAACTACAATCTCGGTCCAAACAAATGAAAAATTTCAGCCCCAGCTTCCCCCATTCCAATGATTAAAAAAAGGCGCGTTTTGGTTTGCGCGCGAACTCATCATTGATATTGGGGGGAGGGGGGTTTATTTCTCTCTTTATTCTGTCCAAGATTGTAGCCAACCTATAAACAAATTCATCAAATGCCAACATAGACAGCAGCGTAATTTATACAGAGAAAGATGAGTTTTGCCAGGTATTTCCTGCACAATTCCACCAAAGCACTTTGCACTCTCCCAAACATCTTAGATTCCAAGACTTGGGTTAACCTGCACTAAAATAAAGGACTACAACGTATAGGATAGAGCTGCAGCTGAGAAGAGGAGGGTCAACAAAGCCTGTATCAGGGAACCCTCCTGACACATTCCTGCCCTCCTGTATTGGCCTTCCGAACAGCCACACCTAACCCCCCCCCCCCCCCCATCCCCTCCTACCACCCACACATGACTAACTACTCCGTCCATGTAGGACTGATGGACAAGAAGGGGATCAATGTCAGAATCTGGGCAACTATGCACCTGCCCAGGCGCCCATAACCCAACATTAACACTAACTTATTAATCTCTCTTGGAACCGAGGTCCGAGGTGGTCTGAGTTCGAGGTAGTAAAGAAAGCATCTAAACGTCTGTACTTTCTTAGGCAATTAAAGCGCGCTGATGTCCAGGGCCCGGTTGTCCGAAAGCCGATTAACCTAATCCGGGATTAGCGTAAACTTTGGATACAGTTTTTAACTTTTGGATGAAAGTTGTTTCGGCTACTTTTTGTTTTTCAGGATTGACTTCCCCAAATCTAATATTTTGCAGAATATCAGCAATGAACAACGTTTGCGGAAAGAGAATTAAGCTCCTTGATTGATTTTAATCTTGGATTAGCGTTAATCGGCTTTCGAACAACCGGGCCCTGGAGGCTGATTTGCTTAGGTTTTACATCAGCTGTATTCGGTCTGTTTTTCACGCTTCTCTGCCGCAATACCTAATTGACGATTTGGAGCGCGTACAAAAATGGCTCTTTCTATCATAAGCCCCACCTCATCCTATGCAAACATTCTAGCTGCCTCAGGACTAGAGTCACTAGTAGTTCACCATCAACGCCTAAGTCAATCCCACTTCGATGATATCTTAGAAGACAGGGACCACCGTCTTCCATCACTTACTGCCTACTTTGCACAGGCCACTGTATTCTCTCAGGCATGCCATGACTTTTGATGTAAATTTTAAAACCTCCAGGGTCAGGAACAGTTTTATTAATTTTCATTGCCTCCGGGTTAACTCTTTAGGACAGCCATCAGATTGTTAATTAGACTTTGTTTAGATTTCATGCCTTTCATGTATGTATGTATTTTTATAGTTAACTTTGTCTTTTTACACTTCATATGTATATACGTAATTCAGCCTCTGGCAGCGATGTATATATTAATAAAGTATCCATCTATATCTATCTATCTATCTACATGTATCTTAACTTATTATAACTTGATGGGTTAGGGGAAATATTAATAAAGTATCTATCTATCTTAACTTGTAACTTGTTGGGTTAGGGGATATATTAATAAAGTATCTATCTATCTATCTTAACTTATAACTTGATGGGTTAGGGGAAATATTAATAAAGTATCTATCTTTCTATGTTATTATAACTTGTTGGGTTAGGGGATATATTAATAAAGTATCTATCTATCTTA
Organism: Galaxea fascicularis; assembly: GCA_948470475.1. Taxonomy (NCBI): domain Eukaryota; kingdom Metazoa; phylum Cnidaria; class Anthozoa; order Scleractinia; family Euphylliidae; genus Galaxea; species Galaxea fascicularis. The sequence continues at coordinate 24,686,114 of OX419340.1, read as the reverse complement.
TTATAACTTGTTGGGTTAGGGGATATATTAATAAAGTATCTATTTATCTCTCTTATTATAACTTGTTGGGTTAGGGGATATATTAATAAAGTATCTATTTATCTATCTTATTATAACTTGTTGGGTTAGGGGATATATTAATAAAGTATCTATCTATCTATCCATCTTATTATAACTTGTTGGGTTAGGGGATATATTGATAAAGTATCTATCTATCTATCTTATTATAACTTGTTGGGTTAGGGGGGCCTGGGTAGCCGCATAGTTGCCCAGATACTGACATTGATCCCATTATTGTCCATCAGTCCTGCATGGATTGTTGGAGCAGAGTTAAATCAGACAATAATATTAATTTGCAACCCCTTTCTAAAAACAGAAACTCGCACTTCACGTCACAACTGTTCCAAATTTTATTACTAGCAAGCGTAAACTCTAATCGGCAGAATTCAGTGTATCTTACAGATAATACATTCAAATTAAGAAAAGCTTTAAATAGTGAGCCAGCCAGCCAGCCAAGTCATTACCAAAAACGTTTTGAAGTGGCCATTTCCTAAACATCTTTAATACAGCAAGGATTTCAATTTTATCATCACGATTTGAGGTCACTAAATCTTAACCTCACATTGTCTAAGAACCATGTAAAATAACAAGCTAAATAAGATTCAAGTAAAAAAATATATAAACTTCAAGTCATTGTTTCTAATCAGTAACGCCTTGTCTTTTCAAAATCAAACAAACTTCTCTGGACTCTAAATCTCTGAATGCTAGAATTTCCTAAAAATGCATGCATTTAGATAATTTCATATATTAATATTGTAGTACACTCAACAAAATTAGTCAATTCTGATTGGTCAAGATTAGCACTCCATAGGAATACATTAAGTTTCCTTGGCAACAGTGCATAGGCCCAGTAAAATTTAAACGTGTTGACAGGTGATATCAGCGGTAAAGACCATAAACTGAAGTTGTGATTCTCTGGAATGATATTGACATAGGATGAAAGTAGAATGAGTGATAATTGACAACATTTAATTCATAGTTTTGTTGATCAAACTGTCAATAAAAAATGCATGCCCTTATTGTACAATTTGGGATTAACAAGTACTAATCATTTTTGAAATTCTTAAATTGCAGGTTATGCAATTATCACTCACTCCTAAATTGCACTAAGGGTTCTGCAATTTCCTATACAAAATACAGTTACCTAAGTAACTAATAAGATGACATCATCTTTGTTGCTAAGGAAATGCACAGTTACTTCTATTAATAATTTTATTAGTATTAGTAATTTCATTCTGAGTTGCATGTTTATCCTCAAATACTGAGGATGAGCATACAACTTAAAATGAAATTATGTTGCAGGAAAGTAACATTTCTTAGTAATCAGTTTCATGAGCAAGTAAGACAGGAGGCTTGTTACTTCTAAAAGCCTCACCAAGAATTTTTTTCTACCCACCCCGGGGTTGTCACTTGTGGCAGAGAACTGACCATTACAACATGCAGCTAGAGCCAAGATGTTTACTAAATTTGCAAATGAATGGATAAAAAAAATGTACAAGTGAGCCGCTAGTTTATGACCACTTCCTTTACTTGAAGTTACAGCTTCTAGAAAGGCTATAGTCTACCAACTCAGTACCCACCATCCTTGGTAAATGAATCACCAAACAAATTACAGCAAGTGGCCTAAGAACAATCAAGATCAGAGCCCTCTGATTTTCAGTGGGTTGCCAACAGACTTATTTTAAGGTGGTCAATGGCAATCACCAATGTTTGGGCAAACATTAAGCTCAAGAACAAGAAGCATCCAAAGTGATGGATCTAGTACAGAGGACTCAGGCACCACCTAGAGGCCTAAAGAATAGAACTGGCTGAATTAAACTTTTATACATCTTGCTAACAATGTGATCACTTGATATTTGTTGGGACCTACTTAAAAGGGGTCACTCACACAGGAGGTTGTTGTTTTTGGCTAAACTGTTGACATGACTGTTCGTGTTATTATTCCACATCTTTCTCATTGACAAAATGCTCTCGCAAAAACGAGCAGA
>OX419340.1:24651566-24679066 GCA_948470475.1 Galaxea fascicularis | reverse complement strand
GAATAGGTCTGCTTGGAAAAGAAGTACAGCGAAAAGTGTTGAAAACTTGCCTTTCGACAACATGAAAAATTCCCTGGAAAGCGATTTTCTTTTACTTCTTCTTTAGAGTACTGTCTTAGAAAGCGAAAGCCGTCAGCGTATAGTCAAGTATTTTGTATTGTTTGGAGGAAGGTTCTATCTTGAGTGTTGCGGACGAACTTATTGTACTGTGTTATCACATTTTTATTGCATTCAGCTTAAGATTTGGGAGGATGGGAAAAATTGAAGATTCATCCGTTTTCTGCAGGTGTTTTCAAAATATGCAAACTTTTTAACGGAGTGCTTTCTCAGAAGTGTTTTAAATGACTTTCACATAAAGTTTTATGTGAATGAATGATCTCTGCATAGTCTGAAACGGCCTATATCGAGAGGCAGTGTAGAGCTCTCGTTTTATTTCGATTCTTTGTTTTTAATTCTAGAAATTGCCCAAAGAGAGAGATGCTGTGTTGGATAGTATCTGCATAATTTATATTCCTGTACATTATAATAATTATACTTTTTTTTGTTTAAAACACAGCAAACTTTATTTACAATTATTCTTCGAAAACAAATACAGAAAGGTTTCAGATAAAATTCAATAAATGCTTTCAAATTCTGCACTTCATGTTAAAAAGAGTTCATGCATGACACTTTTTTAAAAAACATTGTTAATATACAGGTGTATGCAAAATTACAAGTCATAAAAATCATTATGATTACTTTCTGACCTTGTACGTCAAAATTTCTAAAAATTAGCAGATCACCAAATATTTTGACCTTTCTTTAGAATATAAAGTAGTTTGTCTGTTTTATGAACGATTGTCTTACATCGAAACAGGAATTCTTTTCTCAAAAAGTGTTTCGGAAGACCTGAAATGAGGACTTCTTCATTACATCCACGTTTTACGTAAACATGGCTGCCATTACTCGTCACCAGTCTTCCCCAAGGCAACAATGCACGGGAGCGGGTACATTTTACGCTATGTGCCAGTGACACCATCTAGGGGTGCAGTCTAAATATTAAACTTACCTTGGTAAATCAGGTTAAACATCTGTTATCAGTTATATCATGAGATGACAACTGGTCCTTTTGAATTTTCTTGAGTGTCAAGTGAATGGCTTCCTTACGTTATCATGCTGAGGTTAAGCTTTGTTAAAGACCTAACTCGCTTCTTCGCAAATACATGAGATGACATCCATTTCTTTACCGTGGTTCAATCTTTCTCGGATCGTTTTGCAAAAACAAAATCTACAATTAACCAGAAAGCTGTGACGTCACATTCATTTAAACGATAAGTACTGGTTACTAGTTTACTTTGCTATGCTCGGAAGTTTCAAAGTTTATCGGTGAGCAATCGCTTTATTCAGAGAAAAATGTTCTTTTGCAAGGGGCTGGTGTACATTCAAACAAATTTAGAAACCTAAGCATGCATCTATGGCTGCTTCTTTTCATTTCCGTTAAGTTTGTTGTTGCAAGAGTTCATAATTCGTTCATTGTTGACGGTACGTGCACAAGAAAGTGACGTTAGTTTCATCAACAAACACTACAAATATGGTCCTTGTAGGCATCTCACATTTGAAAGAAACAATTTACATATCAAGCTAATTTGACAGTTACCTGATGAAAACCATGCTGGTGGACGGTAAACAATAGATCTCTCATTAGCTCATTTTGTTTGTCCACCAGCATATTTTGTACATTTCACCATTGTTATCTGTACATGTATCTCTAGAGATTGGCTGCAAACCGTCTATATGACATACTGGCAATTATTTTCAATCAAAAACATGGTAATTTTCAGACAGCTGTCAGCAGACGAGTTCTTATGTCACTCTTAAAATATTTCATGTGAAAGTAGGCTGCCACTTGCCTGACTATCACCTCTATTCAGCCAAAAATTCTGTATAATTTATGCTAGGTTAGGAATCTCTTAAATCAACATTGATTCCTAAGGTTTTCCTGATATTGTAGACAATTTGAATGATGCAATATAACATTTTAATTTTATTTGTTCAATCCGACTCAAGTCCATTTTATTGCGTGTATTGTTAGTATTGTTTCAGGTTCAGCAGTAAGCTTGTGAATTAAATGGGTTTGTTACACTCACATCATTTACTTTTTTCCCCATAAATACTGTTCCTCTAAGACTGTTTTTGAAATAAACAGATCATTTACATGAAATTAATTTTTGTCTGAATGGAAATCCTGTCCGACTGGTGGCAATTCTCCTTATGGCAGGCAGCTGTTCAAGGAAAGTAGCTGGTTGCAAGCCTAAGAAACTATTTTGGAAGTTACATGTAGTTCTAAGGTCCTATCAGCCAATTACCTAAACTTTAACTTTTGGCCATTATAGGGAGCATTAAATTAAGACTGAGTATAAATATACTACAGTATTGTGCAAAAGTAATGCAAATGAATTTTGACGAAGTTCCTGGCTTTTCGGGGCTTTTCGAAGAAATTTCCCCGCATTTTTGTGACGCCTATTGTTTTGATCTGCACTATTTTTCAAATGATAATTCGCTTTGCGCGATGAATCACCGTGAATTTTCGAGCGATAATTCGCTCCTGCCGAAAAGGCGCTGCGATTTTTTGAACGATAATTCGCTCCTACTGAAAATTCGATCTATTGTTAATCAATAGACCAAGAGTGTTTTTTGAAACAAAGTTCGCTGAGTGAAATATATAAATAACCTTTCCAATTATAGCGCACAAAAGAAGCCATTAATCTGCCGAAATAGCATCACAGCTCAACGAAATGTTAGCTATGAAACTCACCTGGTTGTTTCAGAAGGAGCGCTACAATGTTGACTTGATCCAAAACCCCAAAACAAATAAGTGCACAGAACTGGAGATGTTTTTGTTTTGTTTGTGGAACGAACTGAGCTCATTGTCTTCATAATGCAGTTCAGTGTGTTCTGATTCTCTGCGTACGAAACTGGGCCTGAGCTGAACTCGAACAAGCGAAGCTGGTTGAAGGCCTTTCACCAACTTTAGTTGAGTAAGATTTTGGTAACCTATTTGTCATGGATAAAATGTTAGCCCCTTAATCGGTGGTCAATGACTGCAAACCGGCTCGTATTTACAAACAGCTTAACGGCTTATCTCTTGTGAGTTGCATGACAGTTTGTTCGTATCAGCTGCTGAAAGAAAATTGCTTGAACGCTCCCGAACTGCCGTTCAATGCGTTGCAAAATTTCATGAACTGCCTGCAAATTATTGTTTTTGCTCACGAATTTTCTTTAGCTTAACGAAACTTCGAAGAAAAATCGTCCTTTGTTGAAGCGAATTATCGCTCGATACGCTGTGAAATTTCACTCAAACTTTCATGTGAACTTTTGTTGAAAAGTTGCGGGAACAAAGAACGAAATTAGCGCATTTCACTTGCATTACTTTTGCACAATACTGTATGAGTACAACAAAGTCTGGTCTGCATGTCTTAGATGTTCATTTTTTACACCAATCTAGTAGTTTCCATAGCTGCCTCACCTGATTTGAAGGCAACTGTAAAGAGCAAAAGTAGTTCAAACAGAACTGGTTTTCAAATTTGAAACCCTTGGTTCTCCATTATAGCTTGTACTCAGTGTTTGCACTAGGTTTTAGTTTTTAAAAAGGCATCCTGGGGCCTGCAACTTCAAATGTTTAGGAGTTCAGGCCCCATGTTTGCACATTCCACCATTTCATTTGTGTACAAACACAAACACTGCTTGTGAATGATGCATATGAAAGAAATTATATGTGAACTGCGGATATGAAATCAAATTAAGACATCATTCTTCATTTGACAAACACTGCTTGTACAGTCGAACCTCGATTATCCGGACTCATTGGGACCTCGGTAAATAGTCCAGATAATCGAGAGTCCGGATAATCGAAAATATGAATATTAATGAATAGACTGTAAAAAAAGTTATACAGGAAAGAAAGCATCATTTTAATTGTGAAATCTACACAGCCTGTATGTATATATCAGCTGAACGCATTAGAGTATTTCTTTGTCTCGTTGCACTTGCGAATTTTCACTGTTTCAGAAGTCTTTTGAAAGGATTGGGCTTTTTGCGACTTTGAGTTTTCAAGATCACAACTAATTAATATTCATGAAAAAATTGGGACCAGAGAAAAAAGTCCGGATAATTGAATAGTCCGGATAATTGAGGTTCGACTGCACTCAAACTGAGATCTTGAGGCCTCTGACAGGCAGCTGCTGGCTCGGTTTGGTATTCCTCAATGGTGTTCCTTTTTATTTTTCTGACCTCTGTTAGTTGAGCTGTGACAAGCAGTAGACTAACAAAACTCATTCAAATTTTTTCTCCCATGTCATGAAAATTAAATATTTCAACAATTACTACAAATTGACTTCAGACAGTTTTTGGTCAGCGAACAAGATGGACGTGTTTTTTTGACGGCCATCAAAGTTCTTGAGTTTTTTATGAATTTTTGTATTAGCAAATTTTTTTCCGCTTGGCCCTGCCACTTAGTTCGATTAGCTTTGCTATTTCGAAATGGCTGTGCTCTTTTCTATTGTAATTTTTTATCTCTTGTATTTGTCTACACTGTGTAATTTCCGGGCACGAATAAAGATTGTTGTTGTTTCCCCCCTAATATGCATGGTAGATGCTAATTTGTACATGTGCATTTTACTCGATATTGGTGTACATTCAAGAATTTATTCTGCATGTTACAATATAACTAGCTGGGATCTCACCAGACTAAGTTAACCCTATCAGACACTGGTCAGAGGGTAGGAGTGCAAACCAGAAGACATTCTGTGGGGGTGGGGGGATAGATATTTTTTTGGAACCATACATGTACAATAGGATCTAAACCCTTGGGATTTGTTTTTAGTTTGCCCTTAGTTCTCAATTTGTCTTTGGCAAAGGCATCCACTGTTACCTGAATCCCAGCTTCTAATACCAACCCTGCAGACAGTTGGCAGGAAGTTTATTACAAGGAACTGGATAAGTTGTGTGGTTTCTTAATATATACTTTATGTGCTGGATGTTTGCTTTACAGTTTAGGAAATCAGCCATGGCAGTGGAAGGAGCAGCAAGATGTATTAAAGTTCTCATGATTGTGTTTAACTTCATCTTCTTTGTAAGTTGTGTTTGCATATTCCCTATCAATATCTTACTTATAATATTAAACATTGATTACTCAAACTCAAACATTGGCTACTCAAACTCCAGATATCCTGTGCTATTCACCTCTGAGCTATTCGCGTGGAATTTGCACCTGAAAATGTTGTAATCTTTGCAGGAATTGATGAGTTAAAATCATCTTTTTGTCCTATATTATCTCACTGTTTTAGTATATACTGAAACAACTATTCACCTCAGTGTTGATGGCTAGTGGTGGGTATTTACCAAGCATATTAATGCAAATGAATTTCAGCTAAATTTGCAAAGTTTAACGAATGTTGTTATAAATTGGCATAATTTTGGCCCTAGCAAAATTTCCACAAACTTTTGCCAGACATCTCGGCAAACTAGTTTTTAGGTATTGTGAAATTTCTCAAGAACATTAAGCACAAAGGTTCTGAAAATTTTGTTTTCATTACCTTTTCACAGTACTTACTTCATACTATGTGAAATACTTTTTCAGAGGGTGGACTATTGTGAAGCGCTGCCATTTCAGACTACACATGCAGTTACACATACAGTGTACAGGCATCTCATGCTTAGAACATTGTGGTTTTTGTTTTCGCATAAATGAAATCTTAAGTTTAACACATACCTCATACTACCCGAGTTTGAGGTCCATACTGTAAGTTGCAGACCAAGTTTTTTCCCTTTCACTTATGGCCCAAGCATGAAGTGTGTGGGAAAAAACAAGGATCTGTACTTTACAGTACAGAGGGCCGTTTCTCGAAGCTCCCGGTAATTACCGGACCTGTTAAGCCGTTTTGTTTTCCAATTCCAGATGGGAGTTCCAAAAGTTTTGAAAATCACATAGTAAAGTTATAAGCTAAAGAAGCAATATGGACTTCATTGGAGGTCAAAAGACACCCTACTTTACAGTGCGACCACTTGAACCGGGCCACTTCGAACAAAGTTAACCAATCAAAGCGTCAATTGAGAACAAAGGATGGCTTCTTTTTTTGTAAACGGGCCAATGAAACTCAAGAAAGCAAACAACGGTTTAACAACAAAAATTGGAAACCCAACAAAGTTGCGTAAGGTTGCGGACGTCTCAGGAAACTTGGTCAATTTTTGATTGGCTCGTTTCGATCCTATTTTTTTGGCTTGTGAATTCATGTTAACATATCTCAGGCGTTTATACGTCTCAGTCTGGTCTTAGTCCACTTGGCTAGTTATCCGAAATGTGTTCCGAAGTCTATCAGTGGCTAAAGAGTATTTCCAGTGGTTTGAACTTAGAAAGATTAGCCAAAGAATTTGAGATTAGGGGCTTCTCGAGCCACCAATCCTTGAAGTACCTTCAGAAAGAAGATCTTGATGCTTTCTTCCCTTCACCACAAAAACTTCTGTTGGCTGAAAAGCGCATTCTCCAGGAGGAGATAAACAAATTGAAAGAACCAAATTTACCACCACGTGAACTTTTCCCACCACTTCAAGTTTCAAGACAAGCATTTCCTGCAGCAGCAACACAGTCGTTCAACGATATATCTTCGAGCTTGCTACCAGAACTGGTTGCGACCTCAAGTACAGATTTAATTCCCGCAACACAACACTTCCAAACACCCCTAAATGGCGGCTCGAAACCTGAACCAAGTCAACCGACAAGCTCAAGTTATCTGGATAAACGGCAGTTTCAGCTTACCCAGGATCTTCAAATGATGCAGGTACAGTTAGATAGTGCAAAACAACAACTGGCCCTTCGTAAAAAGGAGATTGCAGAATGCGACACCATTGCAGAAAAGCGCGCCAAAACCTGCTCCGTTTGCCATTTACCAGGTCACACAAAGCAGACATGTAAGAAAGGATTGTGTCTCGGCGTCCATTCCTGCAAACTACCTGCCAAGCACCCAGAAATTAATAAAGAACTGCAAGAACTGAAAAATCTAATCAAGGAATTGGAAAAGAAGGAGGTGAAGGCCAAAAACGATTTAGAAATTTTCAGTAGCGCAAGGCAGAGAGCGGCATCTAGTTTTTTTGCAGTCATGCGGCCGCGCCTTCGTAAACAAAATCAAATAAAATATATTGACAGATCAGCCCTCGATAAGGATCTGTTAGTCCTAAAGAAGGCACTGGGAAACAAAATCCCACTGAATGAATCGACGGACTGGGAGCTTCCTCACATAATTGAGCGTTTCAAACACACAAATTTCTTAAACTGAGTTTGTGTGCATTTACTTGTGGATAACTGTTTATCGTTTTGTATGAAGTTCAGTCATAGGAGAAAAATGTTGTGATCACTGACATGGTATACTTTTAGAAGGTGATTTCCATTGCGTTTAGGTCGTAATTCACGGCTTATAAGTAACTGTCTTATAAGTAATTATCATGACTGTTTAGTCCCGTTATACAGTGCGACAGTGTGAGTTGCAAATGAAAGCAAATAAAAGTTGTAATTTCATTCCGACTCTATGGTACCCCCTTTTGTATGCGTATATAAAAAAAGTGGCGTCCTTTCGAACCTTTTTTTTTTTGACGCACTGAACAGGCTTCTTAGGAACGTAAATAACTCCCCCACCCTCCCCTCCCCGCCTTCAAAAACAAAATGGTCTGTCCCTAAATGGGAAACAAACTGATCACGGATAGTCGACTTTAGCCTTGTACGGGCAAAAGAAATTACCATTTACAAAATGTAGGATTTCCTTTGTCCAAAAATGTTTGATAAAATGTGTGCAACTGTGAATTTGATCATATTCACGACCCCACAGAGGATACTACTGGGTTTTGGCGGTAGCGCATTATTCAAGTGAATAGTCCTTGAATTTGCCCAACAAGATTCTATTAGTTTCAAAGAATAATACAGTCTAGCTTTGACCGCAAGACTTGATATACTTTCTATCAACTACAATTATTTCCAGTGAAATGACATCATAAGTGGCCATCCACCTAGTCTGAAGGAGATGGAATCATTGTTCCTTGCAAGTACAATAAATACTGAGCTCCAGAAGATGAGCAGGTACGGAGTTCAGCCGATTTTGCAAGACGTAATACATTTTTTCCCTAACGGATACATTCAGCTGAACTAGCAGATGTGAAGTTGGAGGATGGAAACATGATTCAGCTAACTTTATCAGTTTACAGCGCTCTTATAGACTGATAAATAAAGCTGTATAAAGACACATGGACAACAAAACTACTGTCATTTACTGAAATTACAAAATGTATCCACAATGTCTGAAAATATTGATGGAATTCTGCTGTGTGATTTGTTCGCACGCTAAAAGAATAGAATATTCTGTTTGATTTTCGGCTAGTTCTTGATGGCAATTCAAGAAAGCTTTGATTTGCCGAAAGCAAAACTTGCAGGTATTAAAATGTGGCGAATAGGGAGGCTGGAACAAAACATGTACTCCGCATTCCGCCAACATTTCTCTTAGGACTGGTTCTGTGAAGTGTCCATGATGGAATCCACAGTTGTCCATGATAACTGTGTCTCCTCGCTCTAGAATAGCAGAGCCGTCTGCCCTGGTTACATTCAATGCTTCCTCGAAGAAAAACAACAGTTCAAATCCATTTGAAGCACCATCTGTAACGTTCACATAGTCTATTCCCTGCATCGAGTGTAAAAGGTTGATGGTAAAATTAGCGTTTGATGCGTATCTCTGAATTTCATATGCTGGCTCTCCGAGCACTGCATTTCCATAACGACGGTTCATTGTAGTTTTCACGACACTACTTTCGTCAAAGAAATGGATTGTCGTTGGTGGCAAGTCGCTTATCTGATCCAGGAAAAAGTTAGTGTGTTCAACATTTATTGCATTTTTTGCTTCTAATGGTACCTGTTGAATCTTTTTCTTTGTCATGACAAGGTCTTCCCTTATACATTTTGAAATCGCTGACTTTGATGGTAGGTCAACCGGATGAACAATCCCGTCTAACAAAAGTCTTTGCTGCAGCTCTGAACTTCTAACGCTGGGTTTGCAGAGTTTTTCATTTTCTACATATTGCACTACATCTCCCCCGAGTTTTGATCGAGGTTGCGTTTCTCTCATTTTGGGCATAGACGAGTTGTTTTGATCACAGTCCCTCAAAACGTTTCGCACAAAGTGTCGACTACTTTTTACTTCATTTGCGATCAACTGTGGACTCATTCCATCGTGGTGAAGGTCTAAAACACGCTCTCGTAGCAGTTGCGAAAGTCGACGACCATTATCATATATTCCCCCCACTCGATTCAACCTCAATTGAACGCAGTGGGTAAAGGCCATTGTCAAGATCTTATAATTTACCGAAACCATTTGAAACCGTTGAAAAGCCGAAAAAAGTTTCAAAAGATAGGATCGAAACGAGCCAATCAAAAATTGACCAAGTTTCCTGAGACGTCCGCAACCTTACGCAACTTTGTTGGGTTTCCAATTTTTGTTGTTAAACCGTTGTTTGCTTTCTTGAGTTTCATTGGCCCGTTTACAAAAAAAGAAGCCATCCTTTGTTCTCAATTGACGCTTTGATTGGTTAACTTTGTTCGAAGTGGCCCGGTTCAAGTGGTCGCACTGTAAGTTACTAAGATGTTCGAGAAACGGGCCCCAGGCCAAGGTTAATTGGGTTCACGGGAAAGGAAACTTTCAAATTTAGCGGGTTGTACAGTAGAAGATGGCCTGCAAAATTGACCAATCACAGTGCACATGCTAACTGAGAGAAAATTAATTCCTATTAGTGAATATTTAAAATAGGGTGTACATTTAATATGATTTTGTTCTCATTTTTACCCATTAACTACCAGCCGTTTTTATGTTTTTGGAGTGATTTTCCACCTATAAACGATTTATCTGTGGAGCTACAAGAACGGCCCAAGTTCGGTTTGCTTGCTATGTTTGCTAAGTTTATAGCCATTTTTCATCTGTAGTGGCTGCCTGATGAACATCATTAAGCGTGATGGGAGCTAAGAGTCCACTTTCTCAAAGAATCGAGCAAGGTTATGTACTTTGTTGTCCAATTTGGCTTGTTACTCGATGAACTGGGAGTTTGGCGGGTCAGACGCTTAGTACCTCTGGGACTCGACTATTGATGAATTTCTCGACCTACTGCCACATATTTTGGAGTTTGTGAGCACTGAGGATCACCACAAGCACGATTTTTTGGCGGTAGGTCAGAGTGACTGTAGACTTAGTTTATATGTGAAAGAATTGGGGGAAAGAACGTGCGTGTAAAAAATTCTCTTTATTTCCCAGCATGGAAACAAAAGGCTGTATCTATGCTCTGGAGAAGAATATGAACAGAAAGAGTCATTTCTAAGCTAGAACAAGGACTGGATTTTGTTATGATGGTTGAAGTTTGGTTTTTCAATGATGATTTCTTTAACCAATTAACTACCGTGCTGGCCAAAACCAGCCACAAAAGACTCCCATGCTTCAAAACGTTGCAACTTTCTCAATCACGCAAATATTGCCTCAACTGTCAGTTGTTAGCATGAAATGGGATGCCCTTTAAATTTGGATATCCAATAAATGCAAGAAATGTAGCACTTTTGACCAAATATGACCTTTTGAGTTTGGACAAGAACGAAAATGACCAGTTTTAGCGTCAAACAGAAATGACGAAAATGCCCCTTTTACTGTTATGTTTTTGAAAGAAATCATCATCGACAAACCAAACTTTGACCATCATAGTAAAATTCGGTCCTTGTTCTAGCTTAGAAATGACTTTTTTTGTTCATATTCCTTTCCTGAGCGTAGATACAGCCTTTTGTTCCTGTGCAATCCAGCCTTCTTGCTATTTTCAACATCTTGACTGCATTGCATGCTGGGAAATAACGAGAATTTTTGACAGCACCCGTCCCTTCCCCCAATTTTTTCACATAGAAACTAAGTCTACAGCCACTCCGACCTACCGTCAAAAATTCGTGCTTGTGGGGATTTTCAGTGCTTGCAAATTCCAAAATATGCGGCGGTAGGTCGAGAAATTCATCCAAAGTCGAGTCCCAAAGGTACTAAGTGTCTGACGATCCGAATTCCCAGTTCGTGGAGTAACAAGCCAAATTTGACAACAAAGTACATCACCTTGCTTGCTTCTTTGAGAAAGTGGACTCTTAGCAACCATCACGCTTAATGATGCTCATCAGGCAGCCACTAAAGATGAAAAATGGCTGTAAACTTAGCAAAATTCGCAAATAAACCGAACTTGGGCTGTTCCTGAGTTCCATGATTGAAAAATAGCTGTGTCACAATGACGTTTCCAGAAACCTTGAGCCTTCAGTACTTTAGGGCAGCACCACTTTCCGGGGTAGTTTCAAATATAAAGTCATGAAATGCTATGGATTGTTTTTGCTGGAAAATCACTCCGAAAACGTAAAAACGGCTGGTAGTCAATGGGTTAAAAAAAATAAAGGCAAAGAGGGGCATTTTCGTCGTTTCTCTTTGACGTTAAAAATGGTCATTTTCATTCTTGTCCAAACTCAAAAGGCCATATTTGGAAAAAATCGCTATGTTTCTTGCATTTATTGGATATCCAAATTTGAAGGACATTCCAATTTCGTGGTCACAACTGACAGTTAAGGAAATTTTGGTGCGATTGAGAAAGTTGCAATGTTTTGAAGCATGGGAGTCTTGTGCGGCCAGTTTTGGTCAGCATGGTGGTCAATGGGTTAACAACTTTTGGTTAACAATAATATTTCCTCTCCTTAGCTTGGTGGTGTTGGGTTGCTTGGTGTTGGAATCTATGTCCATCTGAAGATAGGAGACTATGTAGAACTCAGCACAGTGAAGTATGTGACAGGGTCCATCATCATTATAATCGTTGGAGCTGTTATTGCTGTCATAGCATTCTTTGGTTGCTGTGGAGCCATGAAAGAAAGCAAATGCCTCCTTGGAACTGTAAGTCTAGAACTTGTTATGTGTTTGATGAAATAAGCTGATACGTTGGACTCCCTCCCCAACAGAAACTCAACTGACCTTCCTTGCGGGGTTGAGGTGTGGGTGGGTTTTGTAACCTGATAAAGCTTTTCATTTAGAGACTCCGTCACCAACAGAAACTCTGCTGAGCGTCCATGGGAGAAGTATGGATATTTGCTGTGACCAGGCATTCTTATTACTGACACCAAGACACCACTCCATACACACCTTTTCTGCCGTGGACCAATGAAGAAGTTGGGCATTCATTTACTGATAATTGGCATGATAATAATAAGTTTTGATTTATTCTGTTATCCTCTCTCTGAATTGCTTTGTAAAGTGAAGTTAATTTTGTTGGTTCCCATATAGTTCTTTGTCTTGATGTTGCTGGTGTTTGGACTGGAAGTTGCAGGAACAGCACTGGGTTATGTCTATCGTTCACAGGTATGTACGTTTTTAGCTCTTTTCCTGCGTGGAACAACCCAATAATCTCTTTTCTACAAGTTAGACTATTATGGTGCAGGGTGAGAGAATTGAAACTGCAGACTGATACACCTGTGACTCTAACATACATGTACCATGTACAGCGCTATGGCACTGGTCGAAGGCTACTTTCTCCTGGTAGCTTTAGGAAAAGCTTGGAAAACTTGGCTAAGAAGAGGCAGTCGGGGAATTTAACGGTTGTTTTTTGGCCTAGAAAGTTGTGTTATTTGTGATGGAGTGATGGCTTTCAACAGACGCGAGCATGTGTGAAGACAGCATGTTTGTGTCCACGCTCACAAGGAAATTGAAAGGTTTTTGTTCCCAAGACTCTCCTGTAACAACAGAATTATTGATGATTGCAATAAAATGTTTGGCTGGAAAAGCTGTTTGTTTATTATTTTCTCTTCGGTAATTCATAGTAAATGTTATCTTTGGGAAAGCGAAGTTGTGTTGACATCGACGAATTTGCATGTTAGCATTAATATATGTATGGAGCAGTTTCGGTGAGTGTGCATTAAATTTTAGCAAGTTTTGCCTTCAAGATGTTTATTTGCCATTCCTTGATGGGTAACCAAAGCCTTTGATATGAGAATGTTTCCTTAATTCCATTTTTATAGAGCGTATAGCGAATCCTTACCTGATATAATGTATGAGAATATTGGCCGAAATCGAGTTGGCACTTACTTTATTCGAGACCAGAACCGTCTTCTTGTGCTAAGGTACGAGTCAAGATACATGAAAGACTCTCTCATATAGAGGAGCATTGTTATGGAACTTTGTTAACTACAATGACAAGGAAGCATCGGTGACCCTGAATTTTAATCAGCTCAGGAAGCGAGTCAGCTCTGAAGATTATTTTAAGTTTGAATGTACATCTGGATCTGCTATAAGATGCAGACAACATAATTTTATATAGACTTGTAGCACGATACACATGTACATCAGTGGTTGCTGAAATATATTTTGCAATATCTTTGCAAGCTAACGACGGATTTCGTTCAAACCTTCTACATTACTTCAGCAAGGATTGTAGTTAAGTCCTGTGTTAAAGAATTATCATTTGGAAGAACCAAGGAATAAAAAAATCTTGAGACGCAAGAAAATAGTTACGAAATCAGCATGTAACGCGTAACAGCTAATTTGCATGAAATAGTTAAAAACGTAAAATTACACCCTCAAAGCAATCCCTTTTCGAAAATTCAACCGAGCAGAAATATTAAATACGAAAAAATGACACTATACGCAAAATTACAGTCCTCTACATTTATTTTCCAAATAGCGAGAATTATAATTCTAAGGACGGTTGCATTAAAGTGCTTGTGTAATGCTCAAGGTCCAACAGTGCTCCATGCTTTACAAATATGAGGCTGGTGACTTCCAAACGCATCTACAAAAGAAGAGAATTTGTCTGAGTAAAGTTCATAACATTGTTTACAATCGAGTACCGGTAAGAAAGGTTTTCAAAGATTGCTGACGGGGATGAAGAAATAAAGAATTTTCATGATCGGAAACAAATCTGTTGAGTACTGTTGATGAGTAAAATTAAACATTACTTACCCACAAGAGAACCTGTATCTCAGCCTCCAGTGAACAACGGTCGCCGATACAAAGTTGCAACACAGTTAAGTTACTGGTCTTCATATCCTGCTAAGTGTTATAGTCTTCAGTAGGTTTAAAACGAAGAAATTCTACAAACAGTGAATCGACGCCATGTAAGCGTAACGATCAAATTACCACCACGCTCGTAGCAGAAAACTTCCCGAATGAAAGTACAATTCAAGCCATTTTCCAGCTGAAATCTACAAGGGTAACTACTTGGTGTAGGCACCCATATAGTGGTCCGGGCCATATACTGGTCCGGGCGGTTACTTACACATCCATACCCATACTTAGCCCTACTTAGCCGTACTTACACATCCTTAGCCGTACTTACACATCCTTACACATCCTTACACATCCTTAGCATTACTTAGCCATCCTTAGCCCTACTTAGACATCCTTAGCTGTACTTAGACATCCTTAGCCGTACTTACACATCCTTACACATCCTTAGCGGGACTTAGACATCCTTAGCTGTACTTAGGCATCCTTACCTGTACTTAGCCATCCTTAGCCGTACTTAGACATCCTAACCTGTACTTAGACATCCTTAGCCGTACTTAGCCATCCGTACCTGTACTTAGACATCCTTAGCCGTACTTAGCCATCCTTAGCTATACTTAGCCATCCTTAGCGGTACGTAGACATCCTTAGCTGTACTTAGACATCCTTAGCCGTACTTACACATCCTTACACATCCTTAGCGGTACTTAGACATCCTTAGCTGTACTTAGCCATCCTTAGCCGTACTTAGACATCCTTAGCCGTACTTAGCCATCCTTAGCCGTACTTACACATCCTTACACATCCTTAGCGGTACTTAGACATCCTTAGCCGTACTTACACATCCTTAGCGGTACTTAGACATCCTTAGCTGTACTTAGACATCCTTAGCCGTACTTACACATCCTTAGACATCCTTAGCCGTACTTAGCCATCCTTAGCTGTACTTAGCCATCCTTAGCGGTACTTAGACGTCCTTAGCCATACTTAGCCATCCTTAGCGGTACTTGGGCATCCTTAGCTGTACTTGGGCATCCTTAGCCGTACTTACCCATCCTTAGCTGTACCTAGCCATCCTTAGCGATACTTAGACGTCCTTGGCGGTACTTAGACGTCCTTAGCCGTACTTAGCCATCCTTAGCCTTAATTAGACATCCTTAGCCGTACTTAGCCATCCTTAGCCGTACTTAGACGTCCTTAGCCGTACTTAAGCATCCGTAGCCGTACTTAAGCATCCTTAGCTGTACTTAACCGTCCTTAGCTGTACTTAACCGTCCTTAGCTGTACTTAGACATTCTTAGCCGTACTTAAACATCCTTAGCTGTAATTAGACATCCTTAGCCGTACTTAGCCATCCTTAGCCGTACTTAGCCATCCGTAGCTGTACTTAGGCATCCTTAGCCGTACTTAGCCATCCGTAGCTGTACTTAGGCATCCTTAGCCGTACTTAGCCATCCGTAGCTGTACTTAGGCATCCTTAGCCGTACTTAGCCATCCTTAGCTGTACTTAGCCATCCTTAGCGGTACATAGACATCCTTAGCGGTACTTAGACATCCTTAGCGGTACTTAGATGTCCTTAGCCGTACTTAGCCGTACTTAGCCATCCGTAGCTGTACTTAGGCATCCTTAGCGGTACTTAGCCATCCTTAGCGATACTTAGACATCCTTAGTGGTACTTAGACGTCCTTAGCCTTACTTAGCCATCCTTAGCGGTACTTAGCCATCCTTAGCCTTAATTAGACATCCTTAGCCGTACTTAGCCATCCTTAGCCGTACTTAAACATCCTTAGCCGTACTTAAGCATCCTTAGCCGTACTTAGACATTCTTAGCTGTACTTAACCGTCCTTAGCCGTACTTAGACATCCTTAGCTGTACTTAGACATCCTTAGCCGTACTTAGACATCCTTAGCCGTATTTAGCCATCCTTAGCTGTACTTAGACATCCTTAGCGGTACTCAGACGTCCTTAGCCGTACTTAGCCATCCTTAGCCTTAATTAGACATCCTTAGTTATACTTAGCCATCCTTAGCTGTACTTAGACATCCTTTGCGGTACTTAGACATCCTTAGCGGTACTTAGACGTCCTTAGCCGTACTTAGCCATCCTTAGCTGTACATAGACATCCTTAGCTGTACTTAGCCTTCCTTAGCTGTACATAGACATCCTTAGCCATACTTAGCCATCCTTAGCTGTACTTAGACATCCGTAGCTGTACTTAGGCATCCTTAGCGGTACTTAGCCATCCTTAGCCGTACTTAGCCATCCTTAGCCGTACTTAGCCATCCTTAGCTGTACTTAGCCATCCTTAGCGGTACTTAGACATCCTTAGCGGTACTTAGACGTCCTTAGCCGTACTTAGCCATCCTTAGCTGTACTTAGACATCCTTAGCGGTACTTAGACGTCCTTAGCTGTACTTAGCCATCCTTAGCGGTACTTAGCCATCCTTAGCCTTATTTAGACGTCCTTAGCTGTACTTAGCCATTGTTAGCGGTACTTAGCCATCCTTAGCCTTATTTAGACATCATTAGCCGTACTTAGCCATCCTTAGCCGTACTTAGACGTTCTTAGCCGTACTTAGACATCCTTAGCTGTACTTAGGCATCCTTAGCGGTACTTAGGCATCCTTAGCTGTCCTTAGACATCCTTAGCTGTACTTAGCCATCTTTAGCTGTACTTAGACATTCTTAGCCGTACTTAGCCATCCCTAGCCGCACTTAGACATCCTTTGCTGTACTTAGCCATCCTTAGCTGTACCTGACTCTCCAAAACAAAAATTTCCTACACTTTCGAATTTTGTTAAAGGCAGAATTTTATTAATGGAAACTTCTCGCGCACGAGTGAAACATTATTAAGAACTTCGTCCTATAAACTTAGTCGCTGTATGTTCTACTTTATGAACAGTATTGCCAGACATTTTAAATGTTACAGCAGCGTAAAAATATTTTGCTAATTTACAAATTATTAATCCACCATTTATCACACGATGTTTCTCGCTTTCCAGGGAGGCTCTGCGCATTCGTGATCTGTAGCTCAATTTCCGCTTTATGATGACACAAATCTTCTTGTCGTACCATTTTCACGCGTGCTCAAACTGGACCAGTAATATGGGTATAGATTCGCAAGAAATCAATTAATCGGGGAAAGTGTTCATGAGTCAACGTATGGAGTTTGACGGGTGGTGGAGTACTTTGTGGGAGCGCCATAGTACATCACGAAAAATTGATAGCTCTAACATTTTGAGGCCTCACAAACAGCACATGATGAGCAAGAAAACCAACAAAGAAGTAGCATTTCCAAAGATGTCTCACTTGGGTGGATTCCAGATCCAAAAGGCAATCATACTGGCTTTTCCAATCCCCTTTGGCAGAATTCTACCTGTGTTTTCGGCCAACTTGTCCATCCTCATTAAAAAACCTGGAAAAAGATGTGACCCTCCCCTTGCATAACTTAGAAAGAGGTATGACCTTCCCCTTTTGGTGCTCATTTTCACTGACGACCCTCCCCTTTGAGGCCATAACCCCCACCCCCCCAAGAAAAAAAATGTACTTTTCCTAAAGGATACTGTTCATTTAAAGAAAATACTTAGGATTGATTTTCTTACGTTAAGTCTTTGTAATACTTTTTTATTTATTTTTGAAACCTTTTTAGCGTTATAATAGGTTCGATTAACAGCCATAGTCTCGTTCAATACAAAAACCTCAACTTTCCACTGAAACTTTGTTTCTACATGTAATTTTAAACAATTTTTAGAATGTTACAAGATGTTTTCTTTCTGGTGTTGTTCATTTCATTAATTTAACACTTTGATAACGATTCAGAAAAACGTTATCATTCTGTAGTGGAAATAAATTGCGATTTCCGAGGCTAAATATCCCACCTTTTTTGTTCCGGTTGAAGTGTTAGTTTTGAGATGGAAAAGTTGCGAAGAATAAACTGAACAGAAAATTTTTTTTCCGCATTAAATTATTGTTCGATCTTTTCAATTTCAAACTTGAAACTGGTTTAGCTTAAAAGCAACCTAAATATTAAACATATTTCAAATAATAGAAACGAAAAGAAAATTATATTTTGAAAACAAGTCGTGATCTATCCCACGCATCAAAGGAACCAAATGTTCAAATCTCGGTAATGTTTAAACCTGTTTCAAACGTGAACTCCATTCACAGTCGGTCAGGTTCAAAATACACTCCTAATGATGGAACACTAGCACGCCGTTGCAGTCACATGGAAACAATCAATGTCGTGCCCATTGCGGCAGGCTTATTACACTATGTCGTGGCACACTGTATTGAGCAAATCCACCGGTACCTATATTGAAACACACTGAATTCATGTCGAGTATAAGAAAAATGTAGATTTTGTGATAATTTACTGATTAGTTTTCGTTAGACTGGGTTTCAACTTTCACACACGGACTTTCCGCATTACATTGAAGTAGTTTTGTTTAAGTATGATATATCCAACAGACAACTCTTGATGTAAAATCCTTACGTCCAAGTCATTGTTACATTGAAATGTTAATGTTTTGCTAGTTCGTTCATCAATAAACGGGATCAGTGAACTGTCATAAATGTTTGTGCCAACTATAGGTTTATGTAATGCATGGCATGTTTTCCAGCTACAACAACACTAAACAACTACAATTCTAGGAATTAAGATGTACGGCAAATCGTACTAAGCCTAATTGAATAATAAAACTTTACGGCAAACACCATACAAGCAAGCCTAGATTTATTGTAGGTTCAATTTAGTGCACCAACACTGAGCTTTCAATGCTAATCATAGGCTACCTACCGCAACACAACTATTCTGGATAAAGAGAATGTGGATTATCAACAATTCTCAAAATTAAACTACACATTAGAAGAAGAACAACTTGAAATTAAGAAGTAGTGGATGGTCTCTTTTAGGGCTTCCTCACTGCACTATTTTGAAGTACAGTTTCACCAACTTCTATTGTGATTTGTATATGTAGTGAAAAGAACCGATTAAAAAAAAAAGACAACAACTACTCTTATTATTATAGAATTTTGAACTTTATATTCAAGCCTACCACAAGCCAGACTTAAAGAGCGACAACATGATCTATTGGAAAGACTTTGCACCAGAAAGGAAAAACAAACACTGAACTGCTGAAACTGATCAATAACTTTCACAGTTTCTAAATACGGCTAAGGATGTCTGAGTACGGCTAAGGATGGCTAAGTACCGCTAAGGATGTGTAAGGATGTGTAAGTACGGCTAAGGATGTCTAAGTACAGCTAAGGATGTGTAAGTACGGCTAAGGATGTCTAAGTACAGGTAAGGATGCCTAAGTACAGCTAAGGATGTCTAAGTACAGGAAAGGATCTCTAAGTACAGCTAAGGATGTCTAAGTACGGCTAAGGATGTCTAAGTACAGGTAAGGATGTCTAAGTACGGCTAAGGATGGCTAAGTACGGCTAAGGATGGCTAAGTACGGCTAAGGACGCTTAAGTACAGCTAAGGATGTCTAAGTACAACTAAGGATGTCTATGTACAACTAAGGATGGCTAAGTACGGCTAAGGATGGCTAAGTACGGCTAAGGATGTCTAAGTACGGCTAAGGATGCTTAAGTACAGCTAAGGATGTCTAAGTACAACTAAGGATGTCTATGTACAACTAAGGATGGCTAAGTACGGCTAAGGATGGCTAAGTACGGCTAAGGATGTCTAAGTACGGCTAAGGATGCTTAAGTACAGCTAAGGATGTCTAAGTACGGCTAAGGATGTCTAAGTACGGCTAAGGATGGCTAAGTACCGCTAAGGATATGTAAGGATGCTTAAGTACGGCTAAGGATGCTTAAGTACAGCTAAGGATGTCTAAGTACAGCTAAGGATGGCTAAGTACGGCTAAGGATGTGTAAGTACGGCTAAGGATGTGTAAGTACGGCTAAGGATGTGTAAGTACAGCTAAGGATGTCTAAGTGCGGCTAAGGATGGCTAAGTACGGCTAAGGATGGCTAAGTACCGCTAAGGATGTGTAAGGATGTCTAAGTACGGCTAAGGATGGCTAAGTACGGCTAAGGATGGCTAAGTACTGCTAAGGATGTGTAAGGATGTGTAAGTACGGCTAAGGATGGCTAAGTACCGCTAAGGATGTGTAAGGATGGCGAAGTACGGCTAAGGATGGCTAAGTACCGCTAAGGATGTGTAAGGATGTGTAAGTACGGCTAAGGATGTGTAAGTACGGCTAAGGATGGCTAAGTACCGCTAAGGATGTGTAAGGATGGCGAAGTACGGCTAAGGATGGCTAAGTACCGCTAAGGATGTGTAAGGATGTGTAAGTACGGCTAAGGATGTGTAAGTACGGCTAAGGATGGCTAAGTACCGCTAAGGATGTGTAAGGATGTGTAAGTACGGCTAAGGATGTGTAAGTACGGCTAAGGATGGCTAAGTACCGCTAAGGATGTGTAAGGATGTCTAAGTACGGCTAAGGATGGCTAAGTACGGCTAAGGATGGCTAAGTACCGCTAGGGATGTGTAAGGATGGCTAAGTACGGCTAAGGATGGCTAAGTACGGCTAAGGATGGCTAAGTACCGCTAAGGATGTGTAAGGATGTGTAAGTACGGCTAAGGATGTCTAAGTACGGCTAAGGATGGCTAAGGATGGCTAAGTATGGCTAGGGATGGCTAAGTACGGCTACGGATGGCTAAGTACGGCTAAGGATGGCTAAGTACCGCTAAGGATGTGTAAGGATGTCTAAGTACGGCTAAGGATGTCTAAGTACAGCTAAGGATGTCTAAGTACGGCTAAGGATGGCTAAGTACGGCTAAGGATGGCTAAGTACAGCTAAGGATGTGTAAGGATGTGTAAGTACGGCTAAGGATGTCTAAGTACGGCTAAGGATGGCTAAGGATGGCTAAGTACCGCTAAGGATGTGTAAGGATGTGTAAGTACGGCTAAGGATGTCTAAGTACGGCTAAGGATGGCTAAGTACCGCTAAGGATGTGTAAGGATGTGTAAGTACGGCTAAGGATGTGTAAGTACGGCTAAGGATGGCTAAGTACCGCTAAGGATGTGTAAGGATGTGTAAGTACGGCTAAGGATGTCTAAGTACGGCTAAGGATGGCTAAGTATGGCTAAGGATGGCTAAGTACGGCTACGGATGGCTAAGTACGGCTAAGGATGGCTAAGTACCGCTAAGGATGTGTAAGGATGTCTAAGTACGGCTAAGGATGTGTAAATACGGCTAAGGATGTGTAAGTACGGCTAAGGATGGCTAAGTACGGCTAAGGATGGCTAAGTACAGCTAAGGATGTCTAAGTACCGCTAAGGATGTGTAAGGATGTGTAAGTACGGCTAAGGATGTGTAAGTACGGCTAAGTAGGGCTAAGTATGGGTATGGTGTGTAAGTAACCGCCCGGACCAGTATATGGCCCGGACCACTATATGGGTGCCTACACCAAGTAGTTACCTCTACAAGAAACATCAAAGAAGACCTGTGTAACCTCTCCTTAGTATCTGGGGGTGTTTTTATAACAAAGCAGGGGCAAAAAGTAGGAGACCATGAGGTAATCTTGATTGCGTTACAATAGTGCACGAGGTTGGTCAAGCGTTGAACCGAGATGAATACTGAGAGGAATAGCCTTTCAAATGCTGAAAAGATGAAGAAAAAAATTGCCGCTTTGTAGTATACATGAGTTAGAAGTAGTTGGGTCAGTTAATTTTGTTGTATTTTAGCAACAATAGTCATGCCAAGCAAGCCAAATAGTCAGATGCCACACCCAAAAAGGATTCTAGGTAATTTCTAAACTAAGGTGTAGACAAGAATTATACTATAAAATTGTTCCAAATATGTTTGTTTGATGTTAATTACTTAATATCTGGCAAGTAAAGATAATTTGGGGATATTTTACACATTTTCATGAAAGTGCCCCATGTTACACTGATGTACATGTGTATCGTGCTACAAGTCATATTATTGATCATTGTGTCCATATAACATTTAAAATTTGTATATATGTCTTGATATAGATTAGGCTAGTTTAATTCTTAAATACACGACCCCACAAGCTTTATAGCTTTAAAATCATCGCGTTTAAATAGAGATTATGTATGTATGTACAGTATGTATGTACGTAAGTATTCCTGTTTAAGACGAATTTAATTTGAAAAGCCTACAATTCCTTATTATCTACTGTGCATTGTATAGCTCCAGTGATTTTAGCATAACACATCCACCAACTGATGTTAATGTTTATTAAGAAAGTATCGCCATAGCCTGCGCAGCTGGCGGTATTGTGTGATTAAAGTTTTGGCGGCGGAGCCGTGATCCAAAAAAAAGGAGTGGGGACGAGGCGTTTGAAATACTGCCTGCCAGAAGACCCCGATATTTTGAATAGGCCAGCACACCAGTGTGCGGGGAAACTGATTGGTCGAGGGCTATACATATGTCAATCATCGAATTACAGGTTTCACTCTGATTGGCTGATTTAATTGGGATTAGTTGAGGCGATAAAAGTGGGCGGCATTAGAAAAATCATGGTTCTCTGGCAGGCGGTATTTCTCGCGGCTCTGCCGCCAACTCTCACTCGACTGGTACAGCGGCTCTGCCGCCAAATTTCCCTCGCCTAGTACACAATACCGCCAGCTACGCAGGCCAGTATCGCCATAACATCATAACACTGTGAGAACTGAAAGTAAATACGAGTTGCGGTAAGATTACGCTACAGATAAAATTCGCGCTTAATTACAAAAGGCAAGTACAGTTCTCGCAACAAATTTAAAGAAAAGGAAAACTAAAGAAAATGTAAAATTCAGTTACAGCGATTAAAATTACCATTTAAGCAAATCTGACAATTAACAAACGCACAACTAAAGCGAAGATAAGATAAAGAATCGCGTAAGCTTAATTAGGTAACAAAGACAAATAATTACCTTGGTGTTGCCTTGTAATCACTGAAACTTGAAACTTGTAATTTAAAACTTGAAGCGAACTTTTAACTGAAAACTTGATCAAACTTAGAAAAAACTTGAGACTTGAAGAAACTTCAGCCGGAGTTGGCTTGGCTTACTAGCAACAACTAATTGTAAACGTAAGTTGCTTGCGCTTTACTTCGTGAAAAAATGTCGCAATCATTGACGTGTAAAAACGACATCAGTTACACTTACAAATATGGTATGAATCTTGCTAATGTGTCTTGCTAGAAGGTTCTAGACTCTTCTAGAAGGGAAAACATTAAAAAGGCCCAAAAGGCTACTTAAATACGAGGAAATCTTATCAAAACGTCCGTAAAAACTAAATCCTTCAATAGGAAATAAACACATTTTCTTTGCTCTAGCTACACATTGTAATTATTTTGCTTATCTTGACCAAACTTGATTTATGCAAATACATGCAAAACAATTTCTCAAAGCAGCTAGGGAAATCTTGCCGTCTCAATTTCACAGTTTTATTGTTTCTTTGAGACATAACAGATGATGTCTCGCCCCTGTGCAGAATAGGGACACTGTCCCTTTAAAGTTTCCTCAAAATGTATCATTTCCATAAGCAAGCAACAAAGTAGTGTCAAGCACTGCACTTATGTAAGTAGTCAAAAAATCTTGCTTTCACGCCACATGCCAAACAAGGTGAAAAAAATGGCAACCAAAATGTTTGATTTTGTGACCAAGTTTTCTCTTTAGCCACCAGCTTGCTCCTGGATGAAAAAGTTAATTTCGAGCCCAGCACACCCCTTCAAGCAATGTAGCCAGAATACGTAAATTTACTTTGCTTGGGATGCTTGCTGTTGCCTTACATGAAGTTACTTTTGTTAAATAATATACCGGTATTTGTAACAAATTTTGTTCTGAACGACAGGTCAAAACAGAGTTGCAGAAAGATCTGAACAACACATTGTCACAATATGGTGAAGAGGACAAGAAAGGAGTGACTGATGCTTATAAGTTGCTACAGGAAAAGGTGCGGTGTTTGTTTTTTGCAATCCAAAATTGTTGACGTCCCCAGTTGGCAGTAATACCCGGTACATACTCCCAAAAGTTTGTCTTGAAGCTGCACAAAATTTAGTTAATCAGCACACTACACGATAATAATTTTCTTTCCTTGTAGTCAGATATGCATGTATGGCCAGCAGCTATTCAAAGATAGCTGTTAGCTACAGCTAAAACATAATGACATCCGGAAAAAATCTTGAGTTTGAGTGTCCACCATCATAGTATGTAGTCTAGTTTTTTGGCTTCTAAAGTTTTATTCTGTGCTTTACCATTATCACCCTTGTGGTGTTAATCAATTTTTCAAGTGAAAGTGCAAAATAAATATTGAAATGTTCAGTTTTTTAACTTCAATATTTTGAGCCTTGTTTGGGTGATGTGTAATACAGCTGTATTTAATTGGTACATTACAGGAGAAATGCTGTGGAGTGAATAGCTATGAAGACTGGCAGAGAACACCATTTACTGGTGGAAACCGTAGTTTTGTTCCTGACAGCTGCTGCAAAGTAGTGACAAAGGGTTGTGGAAACATATCTAAAGGCACAAGTAACATCTACACTGAAGTAAGTTTGTGTCTTTTCTTTGTTGGTAGAAGGAAAATGTGTCAAACTCATTTTATTTATGGGATGTGGTGGATTCTCATTGGAAAACAGCCTTTACTCTGTGGATCCAAAAACCTTGAACACTTTGATTTGATTTTGACATTTCTCATTGCGCAGCAATCAATCAGAAATGACCAGATACCACAAACTACATGTAATTACTGTTACTGTTTGTCAATCATGCTTGTGCATGATTGACTTTTTACTTGAAATGCAAAAATATTCCATAAATATTTCTAGTGTTTATGGTTTTTGGATTTTCACAGTAACATTACTGATAAAGAATAAAGCCTGCTGTGATTTCACAGAGCCATTGTATTCCAGCTAGGGCACCTAGAGTCCCTGATTCACCTCAGCCTGCCTCAGACAAAAAGAAATGAAAAAATAATTATCTTTCAGGGTTGTTATGAGAAGACACTTAAGTTGCTAGAAGACAACTTGATGATCATCGGTGGCATTGGGGTTGCAGTTGCTGTAATTCAGGTATTTACATGTTGTAGGTCAAAATTATTTGATTTCAGGTTAATGTTGATTTGAGCAAGGTTAAAATCAATTTCCTTTGTCTCCTAACCCTAATAATATTATTCTTAGGAGACAAAGGAAACTGATTTCAACTTAGGTAAAATCAAAATTACCTGTAACCTGAAATCAAATTTGACTTGTAACATGCACAACACTGAGCAGGGAAAAATTTGGAAAGACATTTTGAGCCATAAAATTCATTGTTGTGATTCAATTTTTATCGGCACCAGTTGATTACGCTCGCTCACAAGATCTTCAATCGAGAGAAAGAGGGACCACTCGCAGTCTAGATGCAGAACCCTACCTTCCCTGATTCAATAGACCTTTTTAGCTTGCCGATTTTGTTTTCCCATTGTAGACCACGTGATGTTACCCTAGAGTACTGTCTCTTTGAAATTTCGCCATATTCACGTGCATATGTGCGCATAATTTATGAAAAGACAAAAAGCAAATTCCCTTGGGAAGATCACATGGTCTACATTGGGAAAACAAAATCGACAAGCTAAAAAGGTCTATTCACGGTGAATGGAACTTTCTTTGATTTTAAATTTTTTTAATGAATTCATTTTTGAAGTGTGAAATTTTGCTGTTGGTAAGATGTGTATCGTTCATTTGTTATCTTTTGTCAACAGCTTCTCAGCATGATATTTGCCATGGTCCTGATTTGCAAGGTCAAAGACCAAAGCACATATGCTTGATATGTCACCTTCGCCTGGTTTAAGTTCCAAAAGCCTCACTTGGTTCTGTCAAAGATTTTGTTAATATAATTTATGTTCTTAGAAAACTGTTCCTTAGTTCACCTTCAACCCTTTTAAACCCTAAGATCAAAATGTCAATTCTCATTTGTTGCCCCTACACATTCCCTATAGAAGCAGTAGGGAGAAAATGTTAAAACATCAAGCACATTCATCTTGTGTTTTGTGTTCATCTCCTTAATTCTCATGACCACTCTGTTTTATATCGTGTTGATATTAAAAGGGGAAAGTTGATGCTGATCACTGTTAGGGCTTTAAGGGTTAAGGTCACGGAAGTGCCGCAAACTCAGAACTACAAAACTCAATTTTAAAGAACAGTTTTGTGCCTGCAAAGCTCGTTGTAAAACTAAGTTGCAAAAGTAAGGAAGACATTTATAGTGAAGCTGAAATCTCCACTCATGTACCCTGAACATGGCATTTTGACATCTTAATGATTACAGAGCCTTTTTAGTGGCTTTTTGGCATAGTTTAGCAGGAAGTAAAACATAACTCTATGCAAAACCTGCTTGTAATTTGATCGATCAAAGCCAGCTTTGAACAAACTTTCATATTACAGGCTTCTTTTCATCTCTTCCAACTGTAAAATACTATGCAATTCAGCAGTAGCATACGTCATTTATGCCAAATAATTTGTTTGCTATCTGTACTCTACCTGTTGCCGCCCACCGCGATTAGCCTTTGCTATTTGTGGGCGGAGACGGACTGTACTTTTTGATAACTTTGATGCCAATAAAATTGAATTGAATTGAATTAATTGAATTGTTGGCAGTCAATTAAAGGGACTGTGACACGCTTCTGCGCATGTGCGGCATCTTGATTTCTGGTCTGGCGAACCGTATTTCAAGTTTACTGTCGTGGAAGAAAATCTCTTTCCATCGTCCTGTTTCGGTTAGCGAACATCGTTGAAACCTTGTAAATAGAATACTTGATGATCTTTGGGCGATTTTAGCAGTATGTGCGTGAATATTGTTTTTAAAATATACGCGAGAAGGTCCGTGGGGAGTTGTATGAAGCGGCTCGTGACGAAAGC
Source organism: Galaxea fascicularis (assembly GCA_948470475.1). Lineage (NCBI taxonomy): Eukaryota > Metazoa > Cnidaria > Anthozoa > Scleractinia > Euphylliidae > Galaxea > Galaxea fascicularis. Next base: position 24,652,142 of record OX419340.1, on the reverse strand, counting down.
TGCTTTCGCCCCTATGCCGGTTTGGATCACAGGCGGGTATCTATTGGTTAACAAGCTACTGCTGTCAATCATGGCTGTACATGCGCAATATCGGGACACATACCTTTAATATGCAATGTAACACAAATGACCAACTCGCCCATTTTTAATTCGACGAGTGTTTTCAGGATTTGGGTAGATCTGACGCTATTCTTTGCTTTGGTTACCAACTTATTTAAGAACGATTTTAAACGTTCAATTAACTTGATTACCTTTGGATGAGAGATTTCCCTAAGCATTTAAAGGATTTTTACAATATGCAAAATTCCTTCCATATTTCCATGAAGCTGTAAACATTGATAACTGGAAACAATAAATAGCTTGTAGTAACACAGGTTGGTAGTGCGGTCACTGATTTTGTTACCCCTGCGTCCTGCGTCTCTGACGCATAAGAATTCTCAAGGACGCATAAGAATTCACGGCCTGCGTCCTTTGGGACGCAACGATCGATCGATCGAAATATCTTTTTGAAGAAGACCCTGTTTGCGCGATTTGAAATGTGTATTGAAAGCTACCTCCAATCAAAAGAGTAATATT
>OX419340.1:24624066-24646566 GCA_948470475.1 Galaxea fascicularis | reverse complement strand
ATTATTTATTTATTCATATGTAGGCCATTGTTAGTGCATCGTATGACCCTCGTTTCCTTTCGACTGTTTCGTAAAATTTTGGCAACTTGTAAGAATTTTTTGGGCAAATGGTTCACCGCCCCCCCTGGCAAAAAAATGCCCGTACGCCTATGTCTCAGGACTACACTCACCTGGACGATCGTACTTCACTTAGTTATGATATGACTTCTGGGTTCAAACCATTAACCATTTTAAGAAAATTCGTAGCATTTCTGAAGCGTTTTTAACCAACGTCAGACAATCAACAAGAAGACTTAAATTTGGTATCAAATGAGAATAAACTCTGTGTCTAAGAAAAGAGAGACAAAGGAACACATGGCATTGCATTGAAATAGGACATAAAATTAGCACGACGTCTGATCTTTTAAAAACTTGTTTGGACGTGAGAGCGTAAATTTTAGTGCCCAAATTTTCCTCAAACTCGCACCAATGAATGATGTGGTTACATTGCTGTGCAACAGCTAACAGACCATAAGGATAAGGATACCTGTAATATTAATTTATTTAACTCAACTCAACCAGTTACAAAGAAACAGACTAAAAATTAGCAGGAGCAAGTTATTTGAAGATCAAATGTAATGGCAACACTGAGGAAATACATGCAAACTATAACTAGCTAGCGAGTGAGTTAAGATCAGCAAAGGCCAATCTAGTGGTGATCCCAATAACCTTCAATTTAAACAAAACATCGGTAACAAGTTCATTCTTAAGGTTAAAAAAAAGTATTTCTTCTTACGCTAGACTGGATAATTAAAAATTCAGACAATAAACAATTAAGCAAAGAATTCTTGAGGGTGTTTTTTTCTAAGTTTGTCGCATTGCCAGCGCGCGGTGAAAATCACACATACATACTTTATTTGGGTAGGTTAGAGTGGGCAGCCAAAGGCTGATGTGGACCTACTTACAAATAAATTAAAGTAAGAATGGGGACAAGGGTAATAAATTAAAGTAACTATTTACAGAATACAATTGACTAAAAATTACAAACGAATCCAGAAGCTAGGTACTAAAACATAATAATACTTAAAAATATGCAAAATCTCGGTCTTTCATAGCTATCATGGGCGCTTCGAACGAGAAGCTATATACGTTTTGTGCGAACCTACGTAAAATGTTTTTGAAACTGTCTTTTTGAACGTTTGCATTAAAATTTACCAACCTATTGATAAAATTCCAGATCACTGGATCTCTGTATCGTGCTGATTCCTTATCTACTTTGTACTTCACCCTAGGGATTTCAAACTTTAACCCGCCCCTACGCGATGGTCTGTTTCCTAACATCAAATCAAAAGGGAGATATAAGGCTTTACCATTCAAAACGTCATGCATCAAGAGAGAGAGTCTTCTTTTATATATATAAGAAATTGGCAGCCAATCTGGCTTTGCAATACCATTATTCTGGTAGATAACTCGTGCAGCTCTTGCTTGAACAGGGTTTAAAGAGTCCATAATTGAAGAACTGCAGTTTCCCCACACCACAATACCGTAAGTTACCGCTGGTACAATGGATTTGAAGTGAATTTCTTCCAGCACTTTGACAGGAAGCTTCTTCATTCTTTTTAATCCACCCACTTTCTGTGTAAAAGACTTCTTCACATGATCTACATGCATTGCCTATGCAAGCCTATTGTCAATAACTATTCCCAAACATGTGGTATGATTCACAACATTAATAAAATTATTTCCAAAGTAGATTGGTGGGACAGACCAGTGAAGCTTGTTTTGCTAATGATCATAACTTCAGACTTTATGGAATGAATGCAAAGTTTATTCATTGAGCTCCAGAGCAGAAGTTGCTCAAGAATGTTATTTAATTGTGAACCACCCTCGCGCAAGTGCTGCGATGGCGACAGCTAAGAAATCGCAGAAAAAAAAAAAAGAAGAAAACTAGTTTAACTTTTCGCGACAAAATCATAGGCTTTGTCACTCGTGTAGCCACCACCGCGCGCCGGCGACGCGATAATTTCCAGAAAAAATCGCATCACCATCACAAGCAAAAGATCGCTCGTGTAGCTGCAGCCTTAGGAAACCATTTGCGATAATTGAGGCAGAAACAGAGAGGGACCTTTTCATGCGTATTGTCGGTATTAATCGTCGCACTTCGTGCATATTCTTTACATAAATGCAGACTGATGAGTACCCTATCCCCCGCGACCTTAAGTTGCACGTCAAAATGCAGTCTGATTTTTGGAAACACAACTCAAGAAATCTCGAGATGTTTGAAAAATTTCTTTACTGAGCCGGTTAATCTATAAGAAGACTAAAATTTAGGGTCATTATGAGAATACAGTTCCAAGGAAAGGCGAGACAAAGGAGCGCGTTATTTGCATTGCCCTGAGACAAAGTCGGACATGAAACTCTGATTTGAAAAACTTGAGCGTGGGAGCGTAAATTTTGTTCAAATTTCGCTCAAACGTCAATTAGAATTTGGCATGTCGGATAAAAGAAGACGAATGAAGAAACCTACTTCCAAATTGTTGATAGGATATTTAAAGAGCTATCGTGAAATTGAGCGAACTGTGCCGTTGTGTGAATAGCACTCGGTTGGTTTTTCTAAGAAACAGACAAGACTGAGACTTTTCAAAGAATCAATGGGCCTTTGTTTTGCAAAGCAATCACACCAATGATTTCTACAACGTTTCAGCTGTAAATTTAAAATCTAACTTCTGAATCTGAATGAATCTAAACTGATTTCATTTCAGTTTCATTTCATATACTCATCACTCACACTAAATCGATTTCTGTCGAACAAGTTTTAAATTAAAATGATAACAGATTCTCACCTACACAGTAAAACACAAACAGGAACTTTACCGAAAGTGTGTTTCATAACTGGTGATATCAGTTGAAAAATACGAAGCCTTTTAAACGGCTCCATATAATACCTGTATGTAATTCATCTATTAGATCTTTTCAAACATCAACAAAACCTTTGAAAAGTTCGTCAATTAAATTACTCACTCTTTGCACACCCACTTTAACGAAGTTCTGATCATGTCCACTACATCAGTCTGAGAACTGTTCAATCAGTGGCCTCTACAGCCTGTTTTGAATCTGGTTTTCCCGTCTTAAGATAAGTGCAAAGTTTTAGGACTTGTTGTAGATCAAGTGATAAAGTCGCCAAGAGCAGTTTGTCGAATTATTATGCCTCATTCGTCGTCGTCATAGTTTCTTTGACCGACAGGAACTTACGCTTGCCATGCATATCAGCTGCGTCTTACGGCGGAAATTGACGACCCAACTGCAGCCGCCATCACCGGCAGTACAACGCTTTCTAAGAAGTGCCTAATTGCGTCTGAAGCTTGTTGCGAGTGTGGAATTCCGGTCTTAAGATAAGTGGCAAAGGTTTCGCAGTTGTTTTTGATCACATGATAGGATGGAAAATCGCTTTGATTTGCCACTACCTCGTTCGCCATCTTCATAGTTGTCTCCACAGGCAGGCATGTTTCGTGAACAACACGATAAAGGGGACGTCCTGAGACAAAATCAAGGATGGGGCGCCTTTTCGGTCTGGCATCGTCCTTGGTGTCTCCATGAAGGTCGATCACCTTCAATCCTTCCTCGTCGAAAATGCCATGGTGGAAGTATTTACCGTCAGCGTGGGACATGAGTGGAACCAGCGCCTCATCAAGATCAGCAACGTATCCCATCACAGCAATCTGATCACCAGTACTCAGTTCATTAAGCTGGACTTTTTCTATTCTGGTCATATTTCGCCCTTTTAGAGTTTAATATGATCCGTGTTCGTCAACTGAATGAGATTTTACACAGTGCTTATTGCCGGCAGACAATGCTGATTTGTAGAAGTTACCACGGAGGTGTAGCAAATATTGAATATTTATGACCCACGTGAAGCTATGGGTATGAGCTTTCCAGACGAGGTCTGTGATTGGAGAACGAAACAATAGATGACACAACACAAACAATACCCCTAGCCCTGGAGCGCTTACCATTTCAATGGAATCTGCGGTAGTTTTTTCTGTACAAATGGAACTGAAACGGAACGGATTGAACTGTATCATTCGATCGGAAGTTTCGGATGCCGGTGGGCCGGGGTCTGGGTACGTATCAACAAGAAACATGGCGGCCGAACTTCCCGTCGTGTTTGACGGTTTAGCGGACGACTTGGAAAATGATTTTTTGGACAAGAAGAAGAAGAAGAAGAAGAAGAAGAAGAAGAAGAAGAAGAAGAAGAATTTCATCTTTTTCGCTGCTGCAGCATCTATATTTGCGAGGAGAAATTTGAATCGAATCCTTGGATATTTTGAGCTTTATTCCTCAAAAAAGTGACATTTAAGTAGAGCTATCCCCACTCATCCGAAAGTTTCGTCTTCACACGCGAAATGAATTCTGAGTAATTCCTTGATAACGGCGGCGATATAGAAGTCCGCCAATTTCTATTTCAAATATTTTTCTCGAGAAGTCCTACCGGCAAAATATCGCACCGATTGCTTTATTTACAAGCCAAAACACACCAAAATTGCCATGCCAGGTCCTGGAATCCATCCACAGAAAGGCCAGAAAGACAACCTTACTTGACAACCTGGCCATGGTTTGCTGAACCACTTTCGGCAGCTCACTCGCCCCTCTGTTCTTTCAGAAGATAGCCTCTACCCCAAATCCATGATACTTAATTTTGAATCTTTCTCAGCTCGTTCCTTGAAACCAAAACGTTTTTGAGCAACGAGACATCTCTCTGTGTTTTGCTTAATGTGTTCTTGTTTTCTTGATTCTATACAAACTCGTCCAGGGAGCAACCAACCGACACAAATCTAAAGAATTCCTCCGCCTTCGCCAAGCTGCAGGAAAATTTTGGAGCAGGCGCCGCTAAAAAGCCGCCAAATCTGAAAAGCTATTTGAATGTAAACGATGCACGATTCTGATTGGCTCGGAAAGGTCTTTACGTTATCGTTGATTGGCTATACTTCAACACGTGAAAGAACTGTACGCCATTCTGATTGGCTGTATAGGCTTTTTTCACATGTGAAAATAAAGCGTATAGATTTCTACAAATGAGTTTTATGGAATAAAATTCTCGTGCAATAAAGTAAGTTACGGTCCTGTTTTTCCCGTTCACTTATGGCCCGCGCGCTTCGCCCTTGAGCCACATGTCAACTGTGAAAAAATCAGTCCGTAACTTATGGTACGGACCACGAACTCGGTTATTAAGAACCGTGTAGATCTTAAATGTCGTGCTAGATCGTTAGATAATACTTGAGTTTTGATTGGCTTAGTCATCATAGTATATGAGCGATTATACCATGCTCTACAAATATGGTATTTGTACACGTCATTTTTGTTTTTATAAAATAAAGTAAGGGACATTTATCCACAAAAGTGGGCGTTTTTAATAAACAATTATTTCACTCGCGCTTGTTGGATATCAGATAATTGTAACAAACTCGGCGCTACGCACCTCGTTGGCTATCAATCCGGGTCTCATCCGACCCGCACTTATGGAATAATCAAGTATTGTTAAATGTTTAACAATACTTGAAGGCGAAGCAAAGCTAGCAGCAAAGCTAGATTCAAAATATGAATAATCAAAATGCGAAATAAGTAAACGACATGGATGTATTTCAATTTTGCCATTTATCATTTATATCACTGGCGGAACTTGGGGAAAAGCTACTTCTAGTGGGAAATATCACCTGAAAGGCCTAAATTTTTATTTCACATTATAATTAGATACGAAGCTTTCCCTTTCTATCAATAGCCGGCATGTCCCCACTTTACACGAAATTCTCGACCAAAAAATTGAAGTAATACGATTTTGCTTGTTTATTTGTTGTTCACCTTTTGATAACAACTTTCTTTGTACACAATATTGCTGTGTTGGTAACGAAAGATTTGTTTCTATCCTCTTCATGTATTACAAGTTGTTATCAAGGAAAAAAGAAAAGAATAGAAAGTGATCAATGTACGATGGCCAACTCGGTTATAAACAATCAGCGGTTAAGATACAAGTATATAGAGTTAATAAGTGAAAAAAGTGTAAATAGTGGAAAACACAATAAAAGTAAAAGTAAAATAAAAATTGTTATCAGTGTAACGTCCAGAAGGAAACAGTAGACCTGGAGAGTGAAAAGAAATGGGAGATCATTAATTCAAATAACAAAGACGGAATTAAGAAACGTTGAGATGTAACAAAATTCTGAGAATAGAATTAGGGTGACGATAAAAAAACGTTTTGTCGTTATTGCAACTGTGTTTTTATCACGAAGGTCTGGAAAGCAGGGAACAAGTTGAAATTCTGGAGAATACGACAACACTTTTTACTCAACTCTCACGAAGTCACGTGTTTTTTGTTTTTGGTTCTTGTTACTCTTTCATTTGCCCTTCTAATTGGCACTGCATATTTTATTTCGGGACTAAAATTTGTTGAGTTTTTCTTCAGGACCTTGAATATATTTTTTCGTTTAATTTCATTTAATTGTCATCAACATAACAAAACCTTACGGATCATACTACTTTCATTTGGATTCGCATGAGATAGAGGTGAAGTGCTTCAGATACATTTGGTAGATAAATGTCTTAACATGGCGGCTAAACAGTGAACTCGAATGGTATCGACCGATACCCGCTCGACTAATTTCGACAAACGAAAATGATTAGTGTGCATTCACTTCGTCAAACGTAATGAGGCGGATCCAGGATTTCGAAAAGGGAGGTTCGAACAAATGGGTCACCGAAAGCGGACCCATCTGGGGGGATCCAGGGACATGCTCCCCCGGAAAATTTTGAAATTTAAGCCCTCGGAAATGCGATTTCCAGCGTTTTGAGGGATGATGGTGGACGGTTTAGGGGGTTCAACCGAACCACCCCTGGATCCACCTCAGATCTACTTTCACGAAACCTCCAAGTTTGGTTTAGAATTATTCACTAACTGACCCAGTCGGTCTAATAGAATCACTTACTAGAATCCAAACCATTTCAGAAATTTGCTGCAGAATCCTTGGCTTTCTGCAAACCAAAGAAAAGATAAGACACTATAGCAGAGACAAATGATGGAAATTATCATCAGAAGTATGTACATTGTGGTTTACATTTTTCCCTGGTTTAAACTTCTTTGAACCAGTTCGATTTTTTTTTATTTTACAGATTATGGTAATTGAATTTGAACTGGTTCAAAAATCTTTAAACCAAAAACAAATTTAAACCACAACATGTAAATGTTCATTTTGCACGACTTGGAATCAGTTTCCCAACCCCCCATCACTCACTTATTTCGCAGAAAATCTCATATCAATTTTCAGAATGAACCATGGACTGCAGTCTTCTTTTGCTGATTAGTGAGGTTAATCAAGAATTGGGAAAATAGACATTGCTTGTGACTGTTAGAAAAAAACACTTTTTGATACAAAATTTCATCTCGCTTGAAACGTGTAATATACATTTTGGTAAGTAAAAAAATGGTTTGATGTTTTCCGACGTTAATTGGCTCCAAACTCCGAAACAACTCGAAAGGCTGATAAAAGATGTAGGTCATCGAAAAATAGATTAAAATTAGGATCTCTCAAATGATGTTTCTTCTCAAAGCAACGCCTCAAGTGTTTTGGGAAAAATTAATGTTTTAGTTTAGGTTGGAAGTATAATTGCAAGTATAACTCACCGATGCTGGAGAAGAGGTTAACCCTCGTGTCTTCTGTCCAGTGATCATCAGCTCCTGTGTAAGCGTGCCGATCCATTTGACGTGAAATAGTGTTACATACAGGGATATATGGCGAGGCAGGTCGAAGTTTGATGTTGGACTCCCCTACAGCAGGCCAAAAAAAAAAAAATCCCCTGTTACAAAGATATGTAATTTCTTAACTAAACAACAAGAAGTAAAATATGAATGTTAGACATATTGAAGCAACCATTGGCAGCGCTTGGATTGTTATATTTTTCCAGGACTTCGTATTATTTTCCCAGTGATTTTACCCGTTGTTTGTTGAGTGACCTGTCCCTTGAATACCAAGCGAGTTTTGAGATGACTTTGTTTTGATAGAACTGTCTGTCCTTCCTTTGTAAATATTGATAGTTAGCACGAGAACAACATGATTTACATGAGAAAACGAGGTCACACCGAGTCTCGTTTCAATTCAAAGGCCAGGTCACTAGGCAAGAAATTGTAAAATGGGCATTTTCCATTTACATTTGCCGAACGGCATAAATCATCTTTGAACATGTTTATCTGTAAAACGTTTACCCTTTGGACAGGCCGTAAAGATGAAAAGAGTTTCATCTATTATATATTCCACTATTCCTGTACCTTTGGCAGCTCTCGTGGCCTTCATGGAAAATGGATTGATGCGATGCCGGTTTCCACAGAGTCCACCACCCTGCTGAATTTGAACGTGTTGTCTGGAAGCACTGTTGATAATAATGGGTGGGGGAGGAGGGATGTCGCACTGCTCGGCTAAACACAAAAACATGTTATATTATTGAGAGAAAACAGAAATGTTCAAACGATGCTAGGTTTATTCTTTACATTGCAATAAAACAGTGGATGATCATTACTATTTTCTGTGTGATTAGTACGTCAAATTATTTCTTTCAAAAGCGGCACCATTAAAAAGCTACACTCTCAGTTGCAGTTTAAGAAAAATCAGTCTTCACTAACATACCAATAAAAGCCAACGGGTTAACTGTAACACTATTCTTTGATTCTTTCGCCTGATCTGGTTTTGCATATCTAATCACCAACTGTTCATCTGGAGTAAAATGATCCTTCCTGTGTACCGAAGTAGCTGTAACATAAGAATAAACCGAATAGACCAATTTCGATATATTAAAATTCAACTTAAAACAATAAACATAACTTAGAGGCTCTGGGGGCTAAAATAAAGATTTGTATGAGTTTTTTCCCCAAAGCCTCGAGGTGATGTCTTTCAAGTTTGTGAAAGAGTGAATTTTAATTTGTTGAAATTGGGCTATTGTTTCTGATTCTGAACCAAAGTAAACAAGCAAATGACAATAATCACGAGTTCAGAATTTAATCATTCCTTATGTAATTTTAAAGGAAACTTAAAAGTAAAAGTTGCTCGTTAAAGGGCAGAAAGAAGCCAATCCTTTTGGTGCCCATATAGCGATTATTGTCGATTCCTTAGCTTTGTTGTTAAGAGGTTAAGAGTACCAGATTACTGCCTGGAGTGTTTGAGGGCTCAAAACTCGGAGCAAACTAAAGACCAGGCTCTTAAAATAAAGACTAACTGTACTATTTGCTCAAGATCAGCTTCAGTTCCGATGACCGCTTCATTGAGCACTAGGTGACGCTGAGCTGTTGGCTTGGTCTCCTTCGCCTTCATACAAGGGCTGTAAAAGACTAGCCACGCCCATACTTTTCGCAAGGAACGCCGTAAATTGGGTTGTAGTGTATCCTACCACAATCCCGGTTGTAACAGTTTAGAGGTGTGTTTCCCCTGTTTTCGTTTTTATGACTAAATGTCTAAAAGAATACCATCAAGGAAACCTCTGATGTCGGCAAAGAACCTTGACCGCCTTTAGTGGCCAAACGGTACGAGAATACCTTCGCAGTAAAATTACCGCAAAAAAGTAACACTGACTGCATATTGATCAACATCCACTTTTTTTCTCCGGTGTATGCTGGCCCAATAAATCGATTCTCCCTTTGGAGGATTGCTGGAGGACACTTTAAACCTTTTAGAACAATCCCACCGACAATTACCATCGCTATTCTCCACGCCAAGTTACGTTTATGTCAAAACCCATTGTTTCATCGACTGGTTGATATGTCATTGCCTCCTAAACTCACTAATTTCTGCAAGTGGTGGAACAGAGAATTAACTCTGAAGTGTAAATTAAAGTGCTGAGAGAAACCCATGAAAAACCCACTGGGCGTTAGCCCCAGTAAAGGGTATCAGGGAACCACACGAGGCAAAGAAAAAATTCCTATGACCTCGGTGGGAATCGAACCCACGACCTCCAGATTAGATCTACCGTTGCTCTGCCGACTAAGCTACTAAGTTAGCCCTTTAATCCCCGACTAGTCCCCGACTTTCTCTGTCCGACCTCGTAGCTCGCCGTCGACAGAGCAACGGTAGATCTAATCCGGAGGTCGTGGGTTCGATTCCCACCGAGGTCATAGGAATTTTTTTCTTTGCCTCGTGTGGTTCCCTGATACCCTTTACTAGGGCTAACGCCCAGTGGGTTTTTCATGGGTTTCTCTCAGCACTTTAATTTACACTTTCAGAGTTAATTCTCTGTTCCATCACTAATTTCTGGTTTTACTGTATGCTTAGGCTCATACCTCTAGAGTTATTCAGCAAAGCTCCAATTTCATTTTTGCATTGAAGGATTTCCTCTGACATAGTATTGGTGGAGCTCAATTTGATCTTCAATGCAAAAATCTCTTTTTGAAGTTGTTCCTCAGTTTTCCGTTTCATTTCCTCATTCTTCTGCAGTTGCTGAGACATCTCATCCAGTTTTTCTTGTAATTTTGTGACTTGAAGCTTCAAGGAAGTGTTGGTCCTTTCGGAGTCTTGCTTACGTCCTGTAATCAAAGGAACAACTAAGGGGGTTAGTCCTGAGGTAAGAACAGCTATAGGGGGTTAGTCCTGGGACAAGAACAACTATAGGGGGTTAGTATCTTTGAGGGTAAGTACGGTAGCAAGTCATTGAATTATGACATTCAGTACCACTTCATGTTACAATATTTTAATTTCAACGTTACCCAGCATGGCTGTTACTGAAATAACCTTGTGACGGGAAGATAAATACTTAATACTGCGGAACCTATAGGTATTGACCTCATATAAAGCAAAACGTCACCGGAATATTGTTCATTTACTTAGTTTATTACACGACTTAGACAGTCAGAGGGCCAATAACTAAAATCGACCAATAAGATTGCTTTTTTGCCAGTCCGATATTCTCTAAGTATTGCACCGGGTATTGTCCCAAATGATCCCGCGTTGTTCCCGCGTTGTCTTCAGTCGTGTAATAAATCTCTTATTAACCAAGCTTGCTCGGGACCGTACTGGGAGAATATCGGCCCTCGGTCTTTTTTGTACGGACCTCGCTGCGCTCGGTCCGTACTGTCAAGACCTCGGGCCGATATTCTCCCAGTACGGCCTCGCGCTTGGTTAATATGAATTTAAGCCTCATTTTTACCACTTGACTTACCCTTATAACTCTGCAGCAAAGCCGTGTTTTCATCGTTTTTAGAAAGTGCCGTGCGCAATTCATCATTGGTAACACTTAATTTGTTTTCCAGTGCATACATCTCGCATGACAGGGTTTCCTTCTCTTCATTGCAGGTTCTCTCTTTTTCCTGTAGTGTGTTGCTCATCTCGTCCAACCTCTTCTGCAATTCTTTAGCGCAATCCTCCAGCGAGACGTTTGTCATTTTCAACTTCTCTTCACGCTCTGAAATCAAATGCACAATATCGCTAAGATAATTAAATTACGATCACATCACTAGCATCTGGTCGTTTTCCATTTTCATTACCCTCTTAACCAACGTACAGTAGGATTTTTGGCCTCATTTTATGGCCCACAACGGGGGAGAGGAGGGGGGTAATTAATTACACTGCATATTAATCTATACCCCACTCACCTCTCCTTTCTTACCTTCCTAACTCGAGAGTATTGCAGTTATAAGCAGTTACCAAAGTGACCAAAGGGCGGATAGTTAGCCGCACTGAACTGTAGTGCATGATGAGAAATAGTGAATAAAAACAAAAGTTTTTTAAAAAGATAAACTTTTTATGCAAGCGGATAATTATAAATTCTGACAAACTTGACCCACTATCTGTTTTTTTTTGCAACTACTGAAGAAGTTCGCTCCAATTAAACGCACAGTTTTATATATTTAGCACGTTATTGCCGAATAACTTTATAAGCATCTAGGTCCTTTCCTCGGTTACTGACTTGACATTCCACCTTCCTTAGTGTCTCCAAAGCTGTTCAGCATGGCTATAATTTCAGATTTGACAAAACGGCAAAAATGAAATTGTAGCTTTTGCTGACCAACTCTGTCAGTCCCAAATCCTGAAAGAGGTATTTTTTGGACGGGCAGACATTTAATTGTCAATTACCCAAAACAGAAAGTTGAATTACTAAAAACAGTTTACTATTATTCTATCATTCACAACTGTAAATATTATTTTCTCAGTTAAAAAAATAAACATTATGATATATTATGGCTTTTCCAGTGCAATACATCGTTTGTCACCTGACAGTCTTTTGGAGTGTTTCCTCGCTTAGCCACATTCTATTTTTCATCTACTTGCAGAGTTTTACAGCAAAGCTGTCATATCAGATTTGGCAAACGGCACACTGAAATTGTGGCCTTGCTGACTAACTTTTTCAGTTGGGCCAATATCTTGTAAAATTCGTCCACTGCAATATATATATATGAAGTCTTCCACCGCTTATGAATAATTGAAATCCTATCCTTTTTACATTATAATAGAGCTTTTAAAATTCTAAGAAATACCATTCAGTTTCTGACTTTATTTTGTCCTAGATTTCTCTCAGGCAGGTTTAAGGTGTAAACTGACTTATGCCTACATCTATAACACTAAGCTAGGGACCGCGCAGGGGGTGGGGCTGAGGGGGCTAAAGCTCCCCCCCTTTTTTGGCAGATCAAATCACCATATCTTTTTACTTAAGTAAACCAGGTCTGTATTTTACAAAAAAGTACATTACATTATTTTATGTCAAATATACGGACCTCTTAGGAGACGCTGCCTTTTTCAGGTTTGTCCTTCTCGATCCAATTTAGTTTTTTGAGGGTTTTCTCGTACAAACACGACCGGATGAGGCAGTTTGTCGTTAGGTTTGTTTCTAAACAGACGAAAAATGATCCGTTTCTAGCCATTTCAGAAGACTTAAATTTCAAATTTTCCCGGGGGAGAATGCCTCCGGAGCCCCCTAGTTGGCTCACGCTTACGCGTTCGCAGTAGCGCCCCCCCCCCCCCCCCACTCGAACATCCGAGCCGCTGTCCCGGTAAGCCCTCTTTCCTTGACAGCTGTTTAACATTTCTGCCTTTTGCTTAGATTTAAACGACTTATGCGTACACCTTGACATTTGTTCAGCATTTCTGCCAGCATTTCCTTAGGTTTAAAGTGACCTATGCGTACAACCATAATACTAAGCTCTCCTGCCTTGACATTTGTTCAGCATTTCTGTCATTTCTTTGTTGTTGGAAAAAGCACTCTCCAGCTCAGCTTTAGTGGAATACAATTTGTCCTTCAGTTCAACAATCTCGAGTGACAGATTCCTCTTCTCCTCGTTGCACACTTTCTCTTTTTCTAGCAGTTGGCAGTTTACCTTCCTCAGCTTCTCCTGTAATTCCTTACCGTGATCGTCTAGAGAAGCATTTAACTTGGTCAGTTCTTCTTCACGTTCTAAAATAAGAAGCAAACCTTAGTTGCATGAGAAAATTCCAGTTTAAAATTTTATTAACTCAGTTGATATAGATATCACCCAGTTTCCTTTCATTACTTTATCTTGCAAAGCTTATTTTTAATCCTTGAGACACTGAAAATGCCTACCTTTGGACCTGTTCAGGATGCGTTTTATCTTATGGTTTTCGCAAACAGCATTCTTTAAGTCATCAGTGCTGGAACTCAATTTTCTCTCCAGTGTATTAATCTTCATTAGCTGGTTTCCCTTCTCCTGCTTCCACTCTTTATCTTTTTCCTGAAGCTGTTTGAGTTTCTCGTCCAACCTCTCCTGCACATTTTTGACGTGATCCTCAAGGGAGACCTTTGTCAAGTTGAATTCCCTTTCGCGCTCTGAAAAGGTGACAAAAACTAAACTAATAGAAGAGGAGCAGTTCATTCAAAACACTGTCTGACTTGTTTGATTTAACTTGACTGAGGCGTATGAAATTATTGGTGTACTATTTATCCCTTTATATATAATGTACGCGTTGAGCCAATGTGATCAAGCTGAACGTCCGTCAGTAAGTCAGTCAGTCAGTCAGTCAGCCAGCTAGTTATTGGATACGTCAGGCAGCTACCCAGTTTGTCAGTCAAACAGTCAGTCATTCAGTCAGTCAGTCAGATAGTTATTCAATACGTCAGGCAGTCACCCAGTTTGTCAGTCAAACAGTCAATATTCAGTCAGTCAGCCAGCTAGGTAGTCAATACGTCAGGCAGCCACCCAGTTAGTGAGTGAGTGAGTGAGTCAGTCAGTCAGTCAGTCAGTCATCCGGCGAGCCGGCCAGCCAGCCAGTCAGTCAGTCAGTCAGTTGGTCAGTCAGTCAGCCAGCTATCCCGTCAGTCCGTCTGTCAGCCAGCCAGCCAGTCAGTCAGTAAGTCATCCAACCAGCCAGACAACAAGTCAGCACGTCTGCAGTCAGTCAGTCAGTCAGTCAGTCAGTCAGTCAGTCAGTCAGTCAGCCAGTCACTCAGTCACTCAGTCGGTCATCCCGTCAGTCAGCCAGTCACGGGTCTGTCAGCCAGCCAGTCAGGTTAAGAAAATAAAGACCTTCACCTTTGAATGACTGCAGCTCGTTGCTAAGCTCTTCAACCTCTGCTTCTTTTTTCAGTAATTTCCCCTTTGTAACAGAAACAAACTTCTTTGCTTTTTTCATTAGGTGTTCTTTATCTTCCAGTTTCTTTGCCAAGTCACTGGCCTTTTTCTCTCCATTCTTTTGTAACTCAGACAGCTTGTCTTGAAGACAAACTATTTCCTTGTTTTTAGCTGAGAACACAGGGTGAAAAATAAACATGTAATTATGTGAACCTATCGTGCAAGTTTCTCACTGAGAAAATGCCACGCCACTGGTTAAGGACCTTGCACGACTTACAGAACTGCGGACCTAGAAGAGTTTGCGATGAGTTTTACAGCGTAATTAGAAGATGTCTATGATGACATTTTCATCCAACAGGAAGAGGGTACGGCCATTTCATGAATATAGTCCCATTACTTTTACGATCCGACAAAAGCCTTTTAATACCTGAAACTAAGAAACTGCCGAAAGTCAAGTATCCTTCATCCTCCGCTAAGATGGATGGCTTACCTGTTTCTTTGATCTCCCAAACTTACATTAGTGTTTACTATGTTCAGTCCGTTTGCCTTGAATTAAAACCGCTGTTTCGTTTCTATCCAGAACGGATAGTGTGAAAAACTCACCGTTACACTGTTCCCTGAGTGAAGCGATCTTCTCTTCCAGATCTTGCTCTCTCTTATACTGAAATAAAAAATGTCATATGGCAAGTCGTCTGAGGAACAGTTCTGGACACAACTCGTGAGGTCTGTGTTACATATTTGGTCTCTAGACGATCATATATGCGTGAAGGCTAAAAACACTACATGTTTTCTTTCAGGTAGTCTAAGGATCTCGTGTCACTGAATATATACGTCAAATAGATTTGCCGCCTAAACTAAAATCCAGTTAAATGTCTTGTGCGTTATGAACCTTCAAGTACGATTTTAACCTTGAAATTGGTGTTGAACCGAAAGTAAGCCAGCTCAGCGTTTTACTCTCTGTTATTGATACTTTCTTGGAGTTAAGATCTTGCTTCATGATCCACTTTGTAGGAATCAATCGATTTTAGACATTGCTTAAGTGGGAGGTACAAGTAAATGCGGTGTTTTCCGTACATTTCAGTACTTTTCCTTGAATATCTCGCCAAGATTTAGTCGTTCAATCGAAAAATGGATTTATCAGGTTGGAGTCCTTGGTGCAGTAAATGTTTGAGGATGTTTGGAAGTAAGAAGAATTGTTGGTGGGAATGTTGAAAATATGGAAAATTGGAAAATACTGGATTTGAAGGTGGTTGCGTAACTGTTCAACACTTTCAATTGTTTTTTCTTTGTTTCCTTACGTAACGCTTTCATGTCCATGTACCCTCACACCTCTTTTGTTTGTCTTAGTTCTTAAAAGGCAATCTATTTTGTGCAGGTTTTTCATTTTCGCCTCTTTGTTTATAGGTTTTAAGTCAGGTTGTTTAGTTTTATGTTTTTCGCTGCTGTTAGTTTTTTTTGGTGTCGTACGTAGAGTCACCGATAAGGTACGTTTGTATTTTAGCCGCATGTTTCCTGTATTGTTCCAAGCTTTTTGCCGTCTTATCCTTAATATCTTTTTGTCATTTTTCCTTTATAAGAACCATTCTGGGACGAAGTTTTGTTTATACCGTACGGGTTGAGTGTTAAGGTGACAAAACGTAGAGTGCTGAGTTGTGCTACAGTGGCTATATGTTTAAGGGAATAATTTAATAAGAGGCGATGGCCAGATAGTCCGCAACAAGGTGCCCCTGATCGCGTTAGCGGACAACTGATTTATATGTATAGCTTTTTCTTTCTTTCTTTCTTTTGATCTCAGTTCACCCCATTTTCCCAGAGTTTCATCTATAACACCTACTTAACTGTACTTTAATTTCACGCGAACCGAGCTCTCAGACCACAAACCCGAAGTCCTAGTTCTTACGTCAAATCCTTACTTCAGTACAGCCGGTAAAAAAAAATTAATGAAAAATAAATCGCACCTTTTTAGCTATGGCCCTTGCGCCATGCGAAGCCTCAAGAGGTTCGTAGTTGTTTGTAGGAAGATCTGTCACCCACATTCCTTTGGAGAGCGCACTCCGTGAACTGTTTGTTCTCACGCTCTCATCTTCACCAGTGATCTGATTATACAAGTAACTGAATACACCACTCGTAGTTTTCGATATCCATTTTCGATCCATTTTTACATGTGCTAGACTAAGCGCTCAACAGCGAAACCAATTATTTTCCATTGTAAACGTAGCTGTTATTGCAACATCCATGGCAACTGATTATGACGTCACTCTACGAACGTGGGGAAGCACGCAAACCTAGGTGATTTTAAATGCGTGCGAAATTGTAAGAAAAAAAGTAAACATGTTAAGAGTGAATGTGCAGAAATATCAAGCAAAATTACAAAATCGCGGCCACGGTCAAAAATGAGACCAATTTTTATTCTCAATTTCTAAAGAGGTACTAACGAGTTTCCAAAGGTTTCGGGGTTACTTTCTAAAAATACGACCGGATTTTCGCTCTCCTGCTGGCGAAAAATAGCAGAATAATTAGCATAAATTGGCATTCGCGTAAATGTCTTTCTGTAAGCAGTAAAGGCCAAATCATCAGAAAAAACTAACTAATTTAAAAGGAGGAGGACTCGGCACTTTATTTATGCCTACTTTTTAGTTGTAGATGATGCTTCTTGCTTCGAGAAAGCACAATCTTTGATAGGGTTTTACCGCAGTCTCCCCAAATCATGCCAAATCGAGTTTCAACTTATAGTTACAAACCGACTTTTCAATATGTGGCCAGAGTTCAATGGAGTTCGTTTTAAGTTTATGGTGTGTCTAAATGCTCTCCTTACACAACATATAAAAATCGGTCTGGGTTTTTAAGCGAGCACTTTATAAAACACAATCGAAATCTGCGTAGTTTCATAAAAATTTTGAGCGTTTACCATTTGAATGGAATTTTCGGAAATTCCGGGGAGGATTCAAATGGAACAGTTCATCCCGGTGGAAATTTTTCGGGAAAAAAGGTAAAACTTTTCGAGGTATTTCCATTTTCTCGGTTTGGCCGGATTTCCCGGAAATTGTCAGTGCTTAGGTTTCGTGTCCCTGTTAAGACGATAAAAAGGGTTACTGAACAGTTTGCAGTCGAAGTCTAGCTACCGAACCATTCATTGAACTTGCCGTGAAAATCCTCAAAAAGTGCATGCCTTGCATCTCACAAGATCAACACTCGTCGAGGTGTTTCGATCTATGTTTCGAAAATGTTGATTGATTTCGTCTCTCTCGGCGAAAAACTTTACCAGGCCGTGATTTTGCAAAAAATTACAGCAAACCTCTCACATTTTGCCCCACAAGGAAGTGAGAACACTTGTTTTTGTTGTCGTACTGTATGTTCGGCCGTTTCGTTTACACATGCATTCAACTGAAATGATACCTGGGTCCAGTCTTTCTCGGAAATCAGGCGCCATCTTGGAAATATTATATGGCAGAGTCTCCCGCCTTTTACCTCTTCTCATCGTCGCCCGCGCTTATTAATTTATTATTGTCAGCAGGAGCTTCTGCGGAGGAGAGAGATCCGTACGTACGTAAACATTACGCGACAGTGGAAATCCACCTTAACACCTCGGAAAGTTCAGCCGCCATGTTTCTTGTTGATAGCTACCCAGACCCCGGCTCACTGGCATCCGAAACTTCCGATCAAATGATACGGTTCAATCCGTTCCGTTTCCTTAATGCGAAAAAGTGCAGTACTGTAGCAGCTCTCGTAAGGCTCTAAATTTCATTGGCAGGCATAGTGTAGCACCTCTATTGTTTTAGGGATAGGGTCCATTGTTTGTGTTGTTTGTTCTTTTGTTCACCAGAAGGGTAGCAAGCCAATCTCCTGAGACCTTACGAGAGCTGCTACACCGCCCGAAAAGTGCAGTTCCATTTGTACAGAAAAAAACTATCGAAAATTCCATTCAAATGGTAAGCACTCTTTATCTCTTTAGCATATTCCCGTTTTCTCGATTTTCACGCGCAAACACGTATTTAAGCCGAAAACGCAGGTATTGCACGAAACTCTACTTCACAGCTTAAAAAGGATGACTTACTTTACCATGCCGTCCAGCTATTGACAGCTGTTGTCCATTTTATGCTCAATCTATATTGTGTTTAACAGAAAGTAACTTCACGGCTCATTCGGTCAAGGGTCACGACCTCAAGTCAGGGTAACGTCAGTCCATGACGCTCCTTGATAAATGGCTCACGCACACCCATGAAGACCAGAAAACACTTGCTAATACTACAACAAATTTATTTCGTCGATCCTTTTCGATGGGAACACTTCCATTTTACTCAAAAAATACCGTGTGTGGACGTAAGTAACGTTGATACTGAAGTTGATAAGTTAATATAACCGGAACATTTCGATGGTATACAGGTAGGCCTTACCTAGATAAGGCCTTTTGCAATGGGCAATATATAGAGGCGTGGGGATGGGGGGAAGGGAAGAGGGAGCTTGTCACTAGCATCTTTCCATACCTTTTCTATTTTACAAGCACGTAGAAATTAGCGATAAGAACGAACGAAGTTTCGGAGTCGTTATGACTTCACTTTCAAGTTGAAAGATAGGAAGTTAACTGTCGGAAGAAGACTGACATAATAAAATAATTAATAGAGAGATTAAGCATGACGTTTACGGCCAACGGCAAACGGGAAACGGCAGGTTCCTGCTTATCATAAAAGCGAGAAAATTCTCTCATTTTAACTTGTCTCGCTCCCTTGAGAAGTTGCTTGATATCTGGAGCTAACAGGACAGAAATGAGCTAATATCAAGCAGGGTTCTTACATTTTTGGCAAAACCCTAATTTCCTCCCGACGTTTGCCGTTTGGCGTAAACGTCATGCTTAATCTCTCTAATCTCATGTAATTTCGTGCAAATACTTTCACCGGGCCCAAATTGAGTCTGAATTGACACAGGAGATGGTGACAAGTCTCCAATTAGCCGCAAGTGCTTAAAGTGCAAGAAGAAAAAAACACCTTCTGTGAGTCAGCAACGCTGCAGCGTGACAGCGTTTATATATTATCGGTATTTTACAGCCATATTTATGCCATGTTTATGCTTTAAAATTCTGTACACGTTACTGCCAGTTATACAAAAGGAGAAAGATACTCATGATGAACAACAGCTACACTTCTTT
This sequence comes from Galaxea fascicularis, assembly GCA_948470475.1. Lineage (NCBI taxonomy): Eukaryota > Metazoa > Cnidaria > Anthozoa > Scleractinia > Euphylliidae > Galaxea > Galaxea fascicularis. Next base: position 24,626,896 of record OX419340.1, on the reverse strand, counting down.
AACAATTCAAATCAGGTAGGGGGCTTTCTTTCTTCCCTTTATATCACCAGTGGGGATTTCAAAGTAATCGCATATTTTTTTGAAATCGCGAATGTTGACAGTTTGGCTTGAGCCATCAGTTCACATAACTTGTAGTGTTCGAAGCTGCTGGGATGGAGAGGTTGGGCGTTTTCAAGAACTTTTACCCTCAAGTCGCTCAAAACCATTTCGGCTTATGCGATTTCATAATCGGACTCACTTTGGGAGGAGTGGCTGCTTTGGAGCTCACGCTTAAATGCCAGACGGGCAAAGTAGCTCGCAATCTGCTGACCAGTCAAGAATTCGTTGCTGGTAAACAAGCGGTCACTGTAGCGAAAGCAGTTAAGTCGCGCGCGCTCGATGTACGACACTTGAAGCGGCGCGCGCTTCTGAAACAAATTTTGCACGTGCAACATTGCGTAAGTTTTCACCACTTTCTTATTTAAGCTGGTTTACGTTCAGTTGCAATACTTTTGGCCTTAAGAGTACTAGTTTAGTTGTTGCAAGTTTCTTTGAACGTGTATTCAGTCATTTAAGTTTTTTTTCATACGTCTTTGTTTCGTCCGTGCGCTACTTGTGTTTCTAGATCTTTCTAGTAAGTTCCGTGGTGTCGCGAAAGCACACGCGTAGCGCCACGACACCCAACTAAAGTCATAAAGGATTAGTTTTTTCCGTCAGCAAGATCAGTTGATGCAAGATCTGTTAATTCACATCAAGTTAAGAAGTTTCTCCAAGTTTATCATTGTTCTGGTAACTAAGGCAGCACCAAGGTAATTATTTTTACGCTAATTTAGTTTGCTTACATAAGCGGTTTGTATCTTTAGTCACTTAAGTTCAATTTTATCGCTTATGAATTGTAAATTTAAACTTAAGGGTTTTAGATGGTCAAGTTGTATACGACATCGTTTTACCGTTATTTGTAAATCGATCTTAAGTTTTCTCTTTTTACCTTTGTAACTTTTAAGCATGTGAAATGTACTTATATCCTGTTATTTTCGCAAGCTAACTTGTAATTTATTTGTATCTTTAATTTTAGTTCTCACGGTGTGTAGAGTTTTCAACAATTTTAATAAACATCAGTTTGTGAACTGACGTTTCCCCAAATCACTGGAGCAATAGTCACCATTTCCATCTCTTGCGCTCATCATTCAGCGGGCAACTGAAGAAGCGTTGAATTTATGGCCTGTTTGCTCTCCGATAAGGAACTTGCTCAGTAGATAGTTCTTTTGCTTGTCGGTAAATCGCGCTCTTGACGCTTGGCTGGTCTTGAGGGCCCATCCCATCGGAATCAAAGAGCGATTTGGTGCTCTACAACTTTCTGCGCGCTGCTGCAGCTGTGGAACACTTGCAGTTTGCTTTTCCAGTCTAGCTGCATAGCTATGAACAGCTTTGTCCAGCAAGGGTCTCACGTTCCAGTTTGCGATCGTGCTTTCCGAGATCTAAGTGATTTTGTAAAGCAGCAAACCGCTGGTAGGACTTGATGCAGCCCTCTTCAGGGCAGAAAAATAACTGGGAAGAAGCTGTATCATCTGGTGACTCGTCCGAAGTTGACATCGTCTCAGGTTTGGCCGATGGAGACTGGAGGGAGGTAAACTTATCTACCACTACGTCTTCCTCGCATCTAGATAGCCTTGGAATTGGAGTTTCGTTGTTGCCCCTGTTGCTTAGTTTGACGGTCTTACCAGGTCCAATCCCATATGCCTTCCATGTTGTAATACAATCTTCGCCATACTCGACGTTCGACACCCCGCTCACGTCATCATACTTGACATTGGCAGAGGTTCTTGGGTTTGCCATTTTGCACAATGTGACGTGAAGACCGGGTACACCTCCCGATGATCGCATAGCGTCAACCATTTGAGCAGCATTCTCGATGTCATTACCCTCATTGAGGTGAATTCTCATATGGGCCTTGCTGATTGCCGCCTTCCTGTCGTGTGCTCCGTGCTATTGGCTGGCTTTCGAGGCACCGATTATCGTTGCTCCGGTTCGGTAACATCCAACGTTGTCTTGTCTGTAAATGACGGTTTTCAGAGTTGGCATTATTGCCTTAAGTTTACCGATGACATCTTCCATGATCGCTAACACAGAGTTGCTGGCTTGGCTGCACGATTGGATTATATGCCGGAACAAACATCATTATCTGTAGTTGCTGAGTAGCCACCATCTTACGCGCAGCCACAGTAACGTGCCAAGAAAGGCCACGTTTGCTGAAGCAGTCGTGCTGGCTTTCACGGTACTTGCGCGGCAAGAACTTCATTGCCCAGTCTTCAACCAGAAGTACACTTGATTCATCTAGCCCGTCTATAACATCACGCCGTGCCTGATCCTGATTGAGGCTGCGTAAAAGATGAGCTTTCCAGGCTTGAATGTTGGAGATTGCTTGGTCAGCAGTAAAGCTTAATTCGTCCTTAGCGTCTGCGCCGATATTCTCTTCTGTCATCATTGCGAGAGCATTTTTGATGTCCAAAAGAGCTTCTCCCATCTCATCACAGCGGTTGCATTGATCTGTATGTTGGTGGTCACAAAGAACCTGGCCAGATCTATGGGGTCACTTAAGGCGTATTGCCGGCAGTGGACTGCGACACATGATTCTTTGGACACAGGCACCTGTCATGTTTTATATTCATATGCATGTTATTCATAAATAGCAGTTGGAGTATCGCATCTTGATCCCCTCTTTCTCACAAACTTAGGACAAGCTCAGGACTAGATGATCATTTATCGTTTTTACCTACTGATTAATTGTATTTCTGGGGTGATCTTTTAAAGAGTCAGAGGTTGATGGGCGTTGTCAAAGATCTAACTTAGT
>OX419340.1:24501566-24619066 GCA_948470475.1 Galaxea fascicularis | reverse complement strand
GCATAAAGGAGAAATTTTTTTCCACTACTTCGTTTTGCTTTGTGTTGGACGATTTATCGTACAAGTTTTTATGCCGAATCAAAAATTTCGTGATATTTTTCCGTGAAAAGCTAATTCAATTTCATAATTCAGTTTGAAAGTTTACACAGGTGTACTGATGGTCTTGCCTTGTTTGAACCGTGGATTTAAGGGTGAGTAATCGTCTTGTTTTCTATAACTGCATCAACCAAAAAAGCGCACCCACGTTACAGCGCCGGGAAAAAGAATACTTCCGGGAAACCCATTCACGAAGTTAGGGCCATCGCTTTCTGGTATCTGGCCTAACCGAGACAGCTTATTTTTTCACTGGAAAAACAAAACAATTGGCTTTTGCCTTCTCCGACTTTTTGGTGTTTCCATATTTAGCACGGTTCATAAACATCTTAAAGTGACTCAGTTAAATCAACCCTCATAACGACGTCTTCGAGCACCTGTGAGAGTGGTAAGTACTACGCAAAATAGAAGTCACGACCGTGAAGATAATTAAGCAGGGGCACAAAACGAAGCTGTTCCTCACTTTATCTGTTCCGCGGAGGTATTGTGCTGGCTGGCAAAATATCAGTTATGTCTCGGAGTTGGTTATCCAATTTCTTTCTGCTGATGGTTTCGGTTGGTAATTACTGAAGTGTGGTAGCAGTTTGAGTTTTGCTGGCTGGCGAAATCTGGATTGGTGTGAGAAATTTGGTGTCTCCTTCCCCCCCCCCGCACTGAAGGCATGAATTGAGGCCTTTTGCCACGCCCATTTAGGGTTACGACATATGGAATTGTCTCTTTTGTTGTTGTACAGGCTGCTCAATTTGTACCTGGCTGGAAAACCAACCAATTTTATCTAGCTGGCTGGGAAATATCTTGTGTGTCTTGCTGGCAAAAAGGAACGGATATTTTTTTTCCCAGCAATATTAAAAAACACCTGAAAATGCCTGAATAACTTTAGTTTTATTAACTGGGGTATAATAATACATTTTTCAACAAATTGGTCGTTTTGTGCCCCTGATTAAGGTTCGCTTGGAATAATATATTTTGTACTTTTTAAACGTTTCTTTAGCCTTTTGTTTTGGTCTTAGAAATTGCATGCATTTTCTGTGCATCAGCTAACAAACACTTGGAAAAATTGCTGACAGCTTCATTGAACGTGACATGCGTTACAGCATGAGTCCGGCGGTCACGTACTGGTAACCGTATTCCCCTTAAAACGGCAGGACATGCAATTACTGGTTTCATAGAACAGCATTCATTTCAGGTTTGTGACCTGGTGATCTTCGCAGAGTCTTCACATTTGTCGTTTAATCAGTTATATAAACACAAATACTTCTCTATACGACATCAACTGCAGCATGTGATTGACCGGATTAAAAACTTTACATCAATATTTTGGAATCGGAAGCCAGATTTTGAAACAATAGTTTCACTTTTCGCTCAAATGTCAATGCTTAGACAATATGCTACTTGATTCAAATTTCAGAGAAAATTCACAGATTTTCGTGGCGTTTTTCAAAGCACCCACTAAAAAAAAACAAACAAATATTTACATCTCGTGTAAGAATAGCATTTTGGACATTTCATAGCTATAAGATGAGCTCGATCCGACCCCGGCCACATACCGAAACGTCCCTTTGCAATTATAGACTTAAGCTCGCTTTACAACGGCTATTTTCAAATCTGCATAAAGACAGATTTTCTCGCAGGGCCGAGCTGTCGTCTAGAACCGAAAAAGAGACAAATAAACCCTAAAAGCTTTCAAAAGTGATAAATACCTCTCTATGAACTCGAAAAAAAGGAAAGTTAAATTTTGACCGTGGCCACGCTATTCTCGATATTTCTGTGCATTTGCTCTTAAACGAAGACGAACTACCCAATCTTTCGGGGAAGAAAGATGACTAGTCAAAATAGGCTGAAGACGAATCGACTTGATGGAACTTGATTGAGTCTTTCTTCGCATTCTCGGTTTCATTTTGGGAAACAAATCCAACATGAAGCAAGCTCAAATAGAAACATAAGCAACCACACAAATTATTCTACTGCAATAAAGTCACAGAAATATACAAGCTGGTCAGATTTGACGGGTACAGTACATAAGCTTTATTTGCATGACTATAATTGTTCACAGTATCATTATTTATTGATACAAATGGACAAAAAACCTACCCACAAATAAGAGATTGAAAACAGCGTGCATGTCAGGCAGTATATCCCTGAATCTTATAAGGCCTTTAAAACATGTTTAAGCTTCGTACGAATTTTATGGTCATTTTCTATCAACAACTTGCAAGGTGAAAATGCGACTTCATCAAGTGAAATTATCCAGGCTACTTGCGTCAGTCCGATAGCTCATCCCTCTCTGAATCATCCTCTGTGGCTGTTCTGTTTCCCGGAAAACAAGCCTTCAACGCATCCAGCGAACCAGCCTTCCAATCCTTCGACGGCTTGCAATTGCTGAATTTTTCCACTGATGCTCCGCAGACCGAAGCCGAAGATCCAGTAACCTTTCGGCCAGGTGGAGAGGCCAGCAGCCTCGTAACAAGCTCTTTTGCAGCCTCAAAAACCTGACTTGATGTTGGGATACCCGTCTTTAAATAAGTGGCAAAGGTCTCGCAGTTGTTGTTGATCAGATCATAAGCTTGCCAAGAGTGTTGTTGTCTCAATACATCCTCGGCCATCATCATAGTTTGCTCCACCGACAATGTCTCTTCGTGAATAACACGAAAAAGCTTGTCATGTCCTTTGAAAAAAGAAAGGAACGGGCGTCTGTTGGGTTTGGCATCTTCTTTGTTCTCGCCATAGAGGTCGATCACTGCCAAGTTTTCCCTGTCGAAAATGCCATGGTGAAAGTACAGGCCGTTGCTGTGAGGCATGAGCTTTAAAAGGAACGGACTTAGAGAAGCTAAGTTTCCCGTCACCGCAATTTGATCACCAGTGTTCAAATCATTCAGCTCAACTTCTTCAAATATGACCGCCATATTTCGCCCCTCTACAACCGATCTGTGTTAGTTGTAATAGGGCCTTCTTCGACTGAGTGATGTTTTAGCCAGATCTGATACTGTTTCCCGGAAGTAACTGGGTGTAGCGAATGATGAACTATCGAAGGATATGATTGGTTGATAAGATAAACCATTCTGTCAGGCGATTTTTCCCGAATAGGGTTTTGCGTTTGTCAGGGGGTTTTCATTCAGGGGTCATTTTCTCGTTTGAAACAACATACTCCTTGGCACTCAAGACTTCCAATTACAATTAAAGTTCCGCAGAAATGACCCAGAACTGAATGAACTGGGATCCGAAATTGCTAGGATTTACGGAATGGAGAAACCTAGCCTCAAACAAAGAGGCCATTAGAGGAGGGGGACATGGGGATTTGCGGTGTTGATGTTTTTCAATGCAGTAATGCGGTGAATAAAATCTCAATTTACAGTGTTGCGGTGAACTCAAACCCTATAGTGTGCGATGTTTGTGTTTTTCACGCAACGGTGTTTGGTGAAATGAAATTATTTGCGGTGCTGTGATTTCTTGTTTGATTTTTATCAGACCTAAATTTAGCATGTAAATTTCGTTAATCCGTGACAATTTATGACAAGCACGTACCATTGCGTTTAATTTGTAATAAAATACAGACCAACGGCAAACGGGAAATGGCAGGCTCCTGCTCATTTTCAGTTGTCTCGTTCCTTTGAGAGTTGCATGTCATGTTATTGTTAATGGTAGCGGTAGCGGGGGCGGCAGCGGCGGTGCTATCGGCCTGTGTAGATTCAGTTAGGATGCGTTTGTTATGGTTGTCGATTATTTGTTTAGTGTTGTCCATGCAGCTGTAGCTGATCTTGATGGTGTTTCGGTTGAAGATTCTTCTGAGCTTGTGATCTTTGGGGAAGTGTTCGTCTATTAGTGCGAGGAATTTGTGCCCGATGTTGGTGCTGGTGCTCTTGCATAAAGGAGGGTTGTACCAGATGAGGTTATTGCGTTGTCGGTTTTTCCATTTCTTTGCTTTGGGTGGTTCGTACTGCAGTGTGTAGTGGTATCCGCTTTCGTCGAGTGCTTTCTGGTATGGGGGGGGGGGGGGGGGGGCGGCTTGGTCAAAGGATGCTTTGTCGGATGATAGGGATGATAAGCGTTTGTTGATGCCGGCGAGAATGTTCTTTGTGGTGATTGGCGGGTGGTTGCTCTCGCGGTGAACGTATTGCAGAGAAGTGTTTGGCTTTGTAAATGGCTGATAAGTGCATCGGTTAAGGTTAAATGTGACATCTAGGAAGTTGATTACTTGTTTGTTAGCTTCAATGGTGATGCGTAGGCCATTATTATTAAAGATGCGGCATATTTCTTGAACCCAAAAAATGAACCCAAACTGCTAATCGCCGCGGACAAAACAACTAACTTCTACAAACTAGAGCCATCTGCATTCAACGATCTCCTAGAGAAAAGCATCACGAAATCCTATAAGAAAGCACCACCTGAGACGACGCAAGCAATCCATAAAGAAAACAAAGACATCGCGACGAAACTAGGAATCGACGATAGAGTGGACACTACGGCCTCCAACTCTGATAACTCCGCCAAAGAAAATAGGCTGCAGTGGAAGTAGTGAACTGTTGTGGGGTAGCGCCCTTTTGGCTTGAAGATCTTCATAGTCTTCTTTGTACGACTCAATCTGTGCTAACTGGCATAAGGCTAGAGAGGCCTCTTTAAGATCATTGGCGAACAACATTTTCCCTTGTCGCTCTGAGGGAGGACATTGCTTCCTCACTTTACACTTTAACTTGAACTTGTACCTCATCCACCATGCGTACACGCGCACTAGCTTCTTCCAAGAAGAGTGCCTCTCCCACGCTACCATACTCACACTGGATGTAGCGGACGTTGTCAGGACTGAAGCCTTGACTTCCAGCTGACTGTCGTCAAATTCTGCTTTCTTTTCACTCCTTGGCCACTTGTCTTTAGAGAGCATGAGGAAGGTGGGGCCACTGATCCACCGACACGTAGGGATCAAATCACACATTTCGATCCCTCTTGTGCAGTCATCGGCAACATTCATTGAGCCTGGCACATGGTGCCACTCCTTACCATCGGAGGTAGAGGCAATTTCAGCAACTCTGTGCGACACATAAACGCTGAATCTTCTGTGATTGTTCCTAATATAGTGGAGCACAATCTCTGAGTCACTCCAGAGGTACGTATCGTCAACTTCGAAGTCGATTTCTGTCAATATCTTCGACTTCAGCCTGACTGCTATCACTGCAGCTTGCAATTCCAGGCGTGGTATAGTTAAGGTCTTGATCGGGGCTAGCCTTGTCTTACTCATGATGAAACTCACATTTACACGTCCACGACTGATTGTTCGGAAATAGGCTACGGCTCCATAAGCCATCTCTGAGGCGTCACAAAACACATGTAGTTGCACATATGATCTTGGCATTCGTCACGGTGGAATCCATACAACCTGGGAACCGCAATAACCTGAGATGACTTCAAACCATCTTTCCAGCTTTGCCAGCTCCGAAGAATTTTATCAGGTAGCTCTTCGTCCCAATCAGTTTGACGTCTCCACAGCTCCTGTATTATCAGCTTTGCCTTAATCACATATGGCGCAGCCAAACCGAGGGGGTCAAACACGCTACTTGTGGCACTCAATATTCCCCTCTTGGTGTCAGGGAAGCCACTCTTCACCGGTTGCAGACATAGGAAATCTTGTTCCGTGTACCACTTGACACCAAGGGCTTTTTCTTGTGGCAACTCATTACGATCAAGATCAACAGTATCACATGCCACTTCAGAGGAGGGGATTGCTGCCAGGACCTCTCGGCTGTTCGACATCCACTTTGTGAGTCTGAAGCCTCCTGTTGCTAGGTGGTTAATTAGCTGCTTGGCCAAGTCGGCAGCTCCATCGGAATTTGGTTTCCAGGAGAGAAGATCGTCCATGTAAAAGTTGCGCAAGACTGCACGGACTGCTTCCTCATTGAAGTTCTTTGACTGATCAAGGGCAGTTCTTTGTAATGCATAGTTGGCACAACAGGGTGAGTCGACTGCACCAAAAACATGCACTGTCATTTGGTACTCATCTGGCGGTATAGCTTGATCTAAATCTCTCCACAGAAAACGCAGCGAGTCCCTGTCTTCTTCACAAACTACGACCTGATGACATACGACTACGACCACATCCGCCATAATACCAATCTTTCCACTTCTAAATCGCAACAGGATTCCTACCAAATTATTGAGCAAGTCGGGACCAGTGAGCAGGTTTTCATTCAGGGAAACTTTGTCATACTTTGACGCTGCATCAAAAACCACACGAACCTTCCCTGGTTTGTTGGGGTTTAGTACTGCATGGTGTGGAAGGTACCATGTTCTTGAGGTCGTTTTCCTTGACTCCTCAGGTGTCAATTTCTTAGCATATCCTTTACTGATATAACTGTTAATGACGTCCCGGTGCTTTCTTGCCAGCTCTGGATTCCTCTTAAGCTTCCTTTCAGTAGAATGGAGACGCGAAACGGTAATAGCACGATTGTTGGGCAAACTTGGCTCCCCCTTCCACAACAGTGCTGTTTTATAGTGGCCTTCCTCCTTCACTGTGCTGCTTTCTAATATCGAGAACGCTCGTCTGTCTTCAGCTGACACGCCAGAGTCAGAGGGGGCTTGCTTGGTAGCATAGGAGTCTATCTCCCAAAACCGCTCAATTTGGTTCTGCAGTCGGGCTTGTTGATCAGTTACAAGGAAATTGGCATTGATTGTGTCACAGTGTTCATTGTCCACATTTCCAAACAGGGTCCACCCCTGTTTTTACGGCAATGGGTTCATCCCATCGCCCTTGCCGAACGTCTAGGTGAATCAGTAAGTGAGCCATGTCAGATCCAACGAGAACCTTAACATCGCTACCATCGAGTTCAGGAAGGTCAATGTTCAACAAATGGTTCCATTGTTTAGTCACCCTTTCCTTCGACACCTTGACGGATGGGACATTGAGTCTGTCAATCACCCATGCTCCCTGTACAGAAATCGGTTGAGGGTGGACTTTAGATGACAAGGGGAAACTCACTCGGCTTACATTCTGGATCTTGGCATCAGATCCAACTGTGTTTAGACTAATCTGGTGTGTCTCACCACCAAGCCGCAGGTGGTCTGCTAAGTCCCTTCTGATTAAGGTGGAGTCGCTCCCAGCATCAAGGGCAGCATATGTGTCAACTACACCATGAGGACCATGTATTTAAACCGGCAGGACTTGCAGGAGGACCTTTCTCCGAGGCTCAACGCTCACTTGATTGATGCTTCTCGGGACTTCAGATGGAACTTGAGGAGAGCTCGTACTGGGTACCTGCGGCTGAGCATTCTCCTTTTGAAAGATTGGTGACCGTACATCAGTGCTTTCGCAGTAAGCTGAAATATGACTATGTGAGTCGCTTTGATGATCTTCATGCAGGAGAGTGTGATGAGGTCGGTTGCAATGCTCTCTGAGACAACGGTTGGTACTTGGACATTCTTTCGATTGATGGTTTGCTTTCAGGCAATTAAAGCAAAGTCTATGTTCCCATACAACTTGTTTCCTCTCCTTGAAAAAAAAAATCCGTCCGTGCTGGACGGTCACGATTTTACTCTCTCTGAGAAAGTATCTTCAAATTACCTTTAAATTATTTTCTTGCTGGCTTAGTAATCTGGATATGAGTTTTAAATTAAGTGATTTCCGTAAATTGTGGAAAGAAGAGCTGCTCGAGGACGTGAGGAGAGAAATATCAGGAGTGATTCAACCGTTGAAGGCAGATTTGGCGGCCATGAATAAAAAGATGAATGACCTTGATACTTCTCAAAAGTTCCTTGCTGAGAAGTATGATACCCTCCTGATTGGTATCCAGGAGCAGAAGAAACACAATAAGGATTCAAGTGACCGGATACATGGCATTAACACAGAAGTTGGATGTGTAAGAAATGACATCTATGACATTCAGCTCCGCCTCGATGCGAACGAGCAATATGGCCGACGCGACACCTTGGAGATCCAAGGAATTCCTGATATTGCTGACGATAATCCTACTCAGTTAGTAATTGAGACAGCGAGGTTAATTGATGTCGAACTTGAACCGAATGATATTTCTATTGCCCATCGCCTACCGTCAAAGAATAGTCGACGACAACGCAATATTATTGTTAAATTCACGCGACGAGTGAAGAGGGATGAAGTCTTCAATGCCCACAAGAAGCTGAAGTCTAAACGAACTAAAGATTTACCTTCAGTCCAAATTCAATCGGAGTCCTCTCCTGTTAACCATAATGCTGTGATTCATATAAATGAAAGTTTGACTCCGTACAGGAAGCGTTTATTCGGTAGGATTTTAGATTACAAGAAAAATCATCACTTCAAATATCTTTGGACTAGCAACGGCAAGATTGTGCTTCGTGAGTCTGACACCTCGACTAAACACAGCTTTGTTTCTTTCGAGCAATTCGACGAATACCTAGACTCCTTATCACAAAACCGCTAATATATATGGCTCATAATGAAGAAATCCTACTAGTGTCATCACTGATGGAAATGTTTAATTTCGATGAATATTTAGATTGTGTCTCTTAATTGGTAAAATGACTGACAATGAGGAAGCTGTAAGTATTTTGCCTTTTTTTTCCCTTTCTGATAGAGACTTTAATCATCTTATTGGAAACTGGTCTGTTCCAAACTTAAATGAAACTGTAGACTTATTTGATCTGTTTCCAAATCCTGATAAATGTGATGAATCCGACCCAGATTTAATGTTTGCTTCTCCTTGTTCGGATTATTATTCGATTAATGATTTAAATAAGCTTATTAGGAAATCTGGTCCTAACTTATTTATCTTCCATTGTAATACAAGACGTTTATCGAAGAATTTTGATACCCTTGAAGAAATTTTAAATTCTTTGGATTCAAAGCCTGATATATTAGGAATTACAGAAACAAAACTTAATGAATTTTCTATCACTAATCTAGACTTGAATAATTATAACCTCTTTCGTACGGACTCAAAAACTAGCGCTGGTGGGACTGCCCTCTATATATCTAATACTTTAAAAGCTATCCCCCGCTGTGATATAAGGTTTGATATGGACCAGGTTGAGTCAATATGGTGTCAAATTGATAATGGGAAAAAGAGATCAATTTTGGTTGGATGTATATATAGACATCCTAATAACAATCTCACAAATTTCGCAGATCAACTTAATAATATTATCAAATCTATTAAGCTTAATAAAAATGATCTCTTTTTATTCGGTGATATCAATATAGACTTTATGAAAGCAAATTCCCATTCTGAAACAGATGAGTATTTAAACATGTTATTCTCGCATGGTCTGTTGCCAATAGTTACCAAGCCTACTCGTGTTACCAGCCATTCTGCTACTCTTATTGACCATATTTATACCAACTTATCTATTTCTCATATTACTTCAGGTATAGCTACCATCGATATCTCTGATCATTTGCCTGTCTTTTGTATTCTTAAATCACAAATTGAGAGAACCAACACTAGGCGTTACTATCAAGATTTTTCTAACTTTCATAAGGAAATTAAAGTTTTATACTTGACATTAGCCAGCTTGATTGGTCACTAATTCTCCACCCTTCTAAAACTCTTCATGCAAAAACTCAAGATGCAATTGATGCAATTCAATTTATTGTTAACAAACATGCTCCAATGAAGCTAGCTTCCCGGGCTAAGCAGAAGCAAATGAGTAAGCCTTTGATTACTAAAGGTATCCTAAAATCTATCAAACTCAAGCAGAAGATGTATCGATCACATTTTTGTAGCCATGACCATGAAAAAATTATTGCATACAAAAAATACTCCAATACCCTATCTCGTCTTATCTCTAAGAATAAAAAAGATTATTTTCAATCCCAATTTAAAAGATGCAAGAGCAATTTAAGATCCACCTGGAAACTTATAGGAAATCTTATTCAGAGGAAAACTAAAGGCCAGTCATATCCAACTAGGGTTGTATATGGCAATAAGACCTTCACTAATCCAGTTGATATTGCTGAACAGTTAAATACATATTTTGTAAATGTTGGTCCAAGCCTAGCTAGCAAATTGGATGTTGACCCTTCTATAAGTCCCACCCAATATATAAATTGCTCCCCTTGTTCCTCTTTTGTTTTATCACCAGTGACAGAAACCCAAGTCTTTACTCTGTTTTCAGGCTTAGATGAAAATAAATCTTACATAAATATACCTAACAAGTTTATTAAGTTGGCTGCGGAGTATCTTGCAACACCCTTTTCAAAAATCTATAATGAATCCATCATGACTGGAATTGTTCCTGATATTTTTAAAGTTTCAAGAATAACCCCAATTCTTAAAAATGGAAATACCTGTGAGCCTGGGAACTATAGGCCGATTGCTGTTATATCTTCTTTCAGTAAAGTCTTGGAAAAGTTAGTATATGACCAATTGATTTCCTTTCTTGAAAAACACAATATTCTATTTGAGTATCAATTTGGTTTTAGGAAGGGTCATTCCACTGAGCATGCAATACTAGAAACTATCGATAACCTTAAAACTGCCTTGGATCATAACATGTTTACATGTGGTATTTTTTTAGACTTCTCCAAAGCCTTCGACACCATCAACCATAGAATTTTGCTAGACAAGATGTGCAAATATGGTGTGCGTGGAACCCCATTGAGGTGGTTCTCAAATTATCTAACTGGCCGTTATCAATTTGTGAAAATTGGTGATGTTGAGTCTTCTCCCAAACTTATTACTTGTGGAGTCCCTCAAGGATCAACCCTTGGTCCCCATGCTGTTTTTATTGTATATAAATGATCTCCCAAAGTCATCAAGTAAACTTTTATTTCGAATTTTCGCTGATGACACCAACATTTTTTTTTTCATCTAAAAATATTGCAGATTTGGAATCAACTGTAAATAAAGAACTTATGAATGTCATTAAATACTGTGATGTGAATAAATTATCCATTAATTTTAAAAAAACTAACTACATGATTATTGCATCACCTAAGAAAAAATCATCTATTAATCTAACAGCTTGTAATATTCAACAAAAACGTACCATTAAGTACCTAGGTATATTTATTGATGAGAACCTCAAATGGGATGCTCAAATACAGCATGTCAACAAACGAATAGCAAAAAATTTGGGTATCCTTAATAAGCTTCGCTATCATGTGTCCGTTAGTTCTCTTAGGCAACTCTACTATAATCTTATTTATCCTTATATTTCTTATGGTTTGGCAAGCTGGGGATCGGCATGCCAAACCAGACTTCAAACTGTAAGGAAAAAGCAGAATAAGTGTATTCGCTCCATATTTTTTGCTTCCCCAAGAGAAAATGCTTCCATTTATTACAAATTGCTTGAATTGCATAATCTTGATAATATATTTAACATTAAGATAGCATCCCTAGTTTATAAACTTAAATACCTTCCGAGCAATACTCCTGCTGCTTTTAATAAATTAATCACACCCTCAAGTGGAGTGCATAACTATAACACTAGATATGCCTCAAAAGAGAACTTATACAGACCAGTTTCCAGAACCAACTATGGCCTTTCAAGATTTATATCTATGGCCTCTAGAGTTTGGGAAAAAGTACCTTACAATTTGAAGATTTTGCCCTTTTCTTCTTTTATTCAACAATGTAAGCGTTATCTCCTTGTCAATCAAACTTAATTTATATTACTGTATTTTTATATAAATCATATTCATGTAATTCGGTATATAATTCCACTCAAATTGTAATAAGAAAAAGTCTAAATAGAAATATTAATGTATATAGATATAATTTGATGTATATAGATGTATTAATAATTTACTACTTAATGAATTGTTATTTATTCCTTTTCTCTTTGTAAATCTTAAATTTAGTATGCTAGCATATTACAAATATTTTTCTTAACAACTTGTCGCTAAACATAATAGTAATAAATACACACAACACAATCTTTGGCAGTAAATGGGACTAAAGACATTGGGTGCTCCCTAGCATAAATGGAGGGTGGCAGCAACACACCCTGCAAATGGAGGCAATAAGGGTGGCAGCGACACACCCTAGTGATAATGAGTAACGCAACAAGGGTGGCAGCGACACACCCTAGCAATAATAAGTAACGCAACAAGGGTGGCAGCGACACACCCTGCAAAGTATGGATGAGCCAACGAGTGAGGTGCGTCCCCACCCGGGTGTAATGAAAGCTAAGGTGGGGCGAGAGCCCCACCCAGCCTGCAACATGCAAGGGAAGTGGCAGGTGTGCACCCAAGCCAGAAGTCCAGCTTTATTGAAATAGGGGGAAAAGGGAGTGGTGGGACAAAATACAGCACGAAGGCGAAGTAAACTAGATAAAACTTATTGTGCAACGTGTACTCGCAAGACAAACAATGAGGCACGCAATTCAGACCTAATGGATAAAGCATACCTTGGTGTCGATTACATTTAGTAACAATGTCCAGTTGTAATAAAGTACTGTTCAAAGACACAAAGGTCAGTTTATGTTCAGCTATACAGAACAAGGCAGCTATATAATGAGTAATGTCACGCAAGGTCCCTTTGAGCGAGATGAGTGTAATAGATGTTTTAGTGGCGATGAAGACGCTGATATGCACTAAGGACCAAGGTTGAGAAAAGCTCCCATTAGTTAACTATATTTTACAGGTAAAATAACCATTTCTCGTGAAATCATGTGGTAGTGACCATCTCGAAAGCAATTGCAACTATGGTCACTACGCACCTTTCCTTCTTTTCCTACAATATGTAAAAACTTTGCTCTTTTTTCTTTCCTTTCTATTTTTTTTTATTTCAACTGTACTTAATGACATAAATAGTGTAAAATAAAGAATCTGAATCTTCAAGGCTTTGGACTTAAAAGCAGGACAGAAGGCAACACGGTGCCTATCTGAACAAACAACGCACTTCTGTTCAATAGGATGGGCTGAGTTCCCACCCTCCTTGTTGTAGGGCTGGATTTGAACTGCCTTTGGAGGTTTGGTAGTTGTAGCGAGAGAATGAAGCTTCAGATTTGACTTTGGTCTCGTATACGACTGCTTCTTGTTCCACTCTTCAATGAAATCCTCAAGCGGGTTGAATAGGCTGTCAACTCTTTTGCAAAGCCACCTTTCGAACCCTATTAAGGTAGCTCTCTCAGTATGACCATCAATATGTTTGTACCATCTCACTCTGAGGTTAATGGGTAACCGCATTGTGGCCCTGCTTAGATACTCTGGTGTTAAAAGTATAGCAGACTGACCCATCTTGACACACCAGATGGTACAAGCTTTCACTTGATAATAATAATCACGCAATGCCTGTCTATCATGTGAAGTCACAACAGAGTTATCAAGTATATTCTTTAAGTAGGCTGATGCCACACTGCTGGGGTTCCCAAATTGTCGTTTTAGTATTTTGAGGGCTGTTGGATAACTATAGCCAGTCACACCCAAACTTTCCACTGCTTTCTTTGCTTCACCGCTGCGATTTTGAAAGAGATAGGACATTCGATCCGAGTCAGTCAGTGTCATCTTATTATGGATCTGGTCACGAAATCGCTCTATAAACTTGGGCCACTCAATCGGCTTGCCGGTAAACTTGAAAAGCTCAAGGGGTGGCAAGCGTTGCTGCTCCTGTGCTCGGAGCAGAGCTATACCAGAGTCTGTCTGTGAGCTATTGAGATTTGCCGTAAAGACAGTTTCCTGGCCATCTACCAGCCTGTCAATGAATGCATCTACAAGTTCTCCCACAGGATCTACTTGAACTGGTCAATGCAGAGGGTTTGACTTAACTTGACTTGAGTGGGAAGTCGATGTACTTCTTGGGCACCACAATGGTGAACTACTTGAGCAAGGGTGGTTCAATGGACTTTCAAACTTTGGATGTAATACATCAAACACGAGAGACAGTGTTTCATCGGGATATCTAAACACCGAGAAGAGAGTTGAAAATACGACGCGCAGCGGAGTATTTTTGATGGAATTCGAGGTGTTTGGATGGCCGATGAAACACTGTCTCGAGTGTTTGATATATCTTCTCAATTGAAACAAAAACTAAGGAATTAACGGAGAAGTAAAATCGTCAAAATCTATGCTAATTAAGACCGGGTATCCAAACCCCCTTCACGGTTGTGATTTCCTTTGTTTTAACTTGATGAATTATTAATGAGTTTGAGAAGATCAGGGGAACAGGCATGGAAACTATTGACAGCAGGTGATGCACTAATACATGTAGGTCCTGACAATGAAGGAATGACTTGAGGAGTTTGACTACTCAGTTTTCCTGAACACTCAATTTCAGGTTTTGTTGACCAAGAAACTGATGTAACTGGACTTGCGTATCCACTACTGTATGCAATCGATTGTTGGGGCGAGTACACGTAATCACACGAGGATGCTGTATTTGTTTGAAGATCTGACACTAACCCAACAGGGGTGATTATAGGCCGAGATACATATTCACTTCCTTGGCTGAACGGGTATGGCTGAGTTGGCTTTAGGGTAGAACTGTAAGTTTGCATATTGGATTCACTGTCTTTAATAAGGGGTGTCTGAACTGCGGTTGAGGTGCCCCCACAGCTGTTAGGAGCATAAAACTCTAGGACCTTTGGCGGTAAACACTTAGCTGTTGCATTTACTGGGGTATCTGCATGCGAGACGACAACTTGTTTGTCATATTGCAGAGATGTATGATCTGACGTTTTGTGTTCTTGGGAAACATATCCCGAAGTCATTCCAGGGTTCACTTCAATACATGGGTTTGAAAATTCATCCATACTTTCAACACCAGTATTCACATTAGGACTTAGAACTAAACAATGTTTCAGAGATCTTATAGTTTCACTGACCTTGTTGTCTTGATTCTTTTCGGCATTTCTTTCGGTAACTTCTTGCCCTATTATTTCGTGTTCGAGTTGGGCTAATTCGGCTTTATTCTGGGCTGAAATGACTGCCTTTTCGCTCTCTCTTTTCTTTCGAAGCAGCTCCAGCTCGCGTTTCCGATATTCAAGTTTTAGCTCTAAGTCGCGTTGAGCCATTTCTTCACGGAATTGCTCTTCACGGACTTCATTTTCTCGTTTCACTTGTTCGGCTAACTGTTTTGCCTGTAGGTTGGCGACGGCAGCTTTCATTCTAGCTTCTCGCTTTCTCTTAGACGAGGACGAGGACTTTGACCTCACGGAATCATTCTGACTTGAAACTTGACTTATCGAGTCTTCAGGACTTACTTCTGGACTGTTTCGAAGCGGGGATAACACACAATTACCCACCAAAGTGGCCGCTCCACAAGGTTTTTCCAGTTCCAGACCTTTCACGGCCATATCATTGGTAAAATGGCGGCTCCTTCTTCGTTCCCCTCGAATAGTTTATACGAATGCCCCGTGTGCCATGGACTAGCACCCGATCTTCAGACGTTAATGGATCACAATTGTGTGATGTATGCCAATGGTAAGTAGAATTTATTGAAGCAAACATTCAATTTTTCAAGGGTTCTTTGAGCGTTCCGATTGTTTCCCGCGTAACACTTTGCATCTGAAATTAAACAAGGTCTTTCGTTATTCTCCTTTCACAGTTGGCGCTTCAAGTGCTGCCCCTCCGTGTAACCAAGTTGAAAACGTAGCTGATAGCTCAGGCTCGTGTAACCAACTTGAAAACGTAGCAGATACCTCTGGCTCGAGTAAAAACCTGGAAAGATGGGAGGATTCCGATGTTCGATTGCTGATCACAACGTAGCCTGGCGAGGGAGCCTGGGAATGAATGGAACTTGTGTCAAATGGAACATTTTCTTCACCGCTGGTCGGAATTTTTTGCTATATGGAAAACGCCCTGGGTTTCACGTATCATGGAGTCGCCGAATTGGTCAAATTTGAGCGGCTAAATGAGCGATTCCCCGTTTGTGTTGGTCGAATTTTCGGGCAAGTTGGCGAAAAAAGAAAGGAAATTTATCTACGCGGCTGCTGCTGGCGATTTGAAGCGGATATTCCGCTGTTTTGGGAATTTATTGGCCTTCGAGCGGTGACTGGTTCGATCTCGAGTCACCGGCCTTCCCTTTATTTAGAATGGACAGTGACCTGGGATTTGAAAAAAGCGAGGATATTGCATTTAGACGTCCCAGAAAGGGACAAGAAACAGTAGAGTGAAGGTAGGAAGGCTTTATTTGACTAGAATATAAATATTTCCACCGCTACACAGTTCGTTGGAATTCTAGGGTTTTAACGGTCAATGTATCAACTTTTGATAACACACACCACGAATGGGCTGCCTGTGGAGAAAGAACAAAAAAAGGGCACGAGTAAACAGGCTGAATCGTACTGACGAGCAGCAGGAGAAAGAACAACAAAAAGCTCGAGAAAAGAGACGAAATTATAGTGAGGAACAGCGAAAAGGAGAGCGTCTCTTGTCAAGCTGTAAAAACATTACCAAGTGTCAGGGAGTTTCAGGTTTTCCTCGTGTTTGCCTGCAGAAGTTTGCATTGAGAGAAAAGGTCGTGTGGTCTGGCAATTAGGTTTCAGTAATTATGCGCTGTCTTCGGACCTTGCTGTGTGTTAAACTGGACGGTTTTGCCGCTTAAATCCTGAATTGAAGAAGCTTTCTTGATAGGCATATGAAGTAATAAGACTTACTTTTGTGTGAAACGACGGCTTCTGCTTAAGCTCTGCGTTCGGAGTGATTGTTGACTGACTTAAACTGTGCGCAGGTTAGTACTCCTGTTTTGTCTTTTATATGGACATTTATGCCAAGAAAATTGAATAACGATTTGTCTCAGTTTGTTACTTGTCTTATTTTTTCCGATTTCTACGAGAAAGGTCGAAGAGACATTCGCATCGGTTTCTTTTTTCTTACCTTTTGTTTTTTTCACGCTTTCATATCAAATTGAATTGGACTCTTGTTTTTTCCAAATGTTTTCTATCCAATATTTCATCTTGGATGCTAAAACGTTTCGTTTTTTCCTGCTGACGCTCATTCTAGGGCACAAAATTTGTTGAAGAAAAGCCAAGCGAAGTCCGAACGGTTTATAACCTCGGGTAATGACAATCTGCGAGCCAGCGAGCCATGTGAGTCATGCGAGCCATATGTGCGAGCCATCAAAAATTTTGAAAATTGGAAAAAAAATGTAATTCATACTTGGGAGCACCATTAAAATCGGTTTTTACTCACTGGTTATCCCTGTTTTCCCGCGCTCGATCGATCGATCGTAGGCGCCATCTTGTTTTTGAAATCATCTAACTCGTGCCAGTCTCTGCTCTTTGAATGCTTCTCTCTTGAGTCTTGGTCGAGGTTGAATGACTCTGTGTTGCTCCTCTAAATCTCTCTACGGACATCACGCAGTTGATTTGCTAAATCTTTTTCTAATCGTCTTCAATCCTTGGATAATTTGAACAATTTTTCAAGTACCATTATTTTTAAGGATGCAGTAATAGCGTCGTACCACTGGGCTGTACTGCACACACCTGTCGATTCATGTGCGATGTATTATGTTAGCTCATTACTCCCGTTGTTTGTATCTCGTACTTTTCGCTACGGGAGAGGGGAGAGTCAAGACTGCGAAAAGAGAGACTGCAAAGCCGGTCGTGTCGGTGTTTTTCAGTGGCTCGCAAGGCTCGCACGTTTGGCTCGCATGGCTTGCATGGCTCGCATGGCTCGCACGTTTGGCTCGCACATTGGCAACACTCTATAACCTCGGCCCCGCTTGATAAGTTTGACATTTGGAAAACTCTCGCAAAGAACAACTCCTTGCCAAAAGTAAACAGCTGCAGCATTGGAAATGCCAGCAATATGTTGTCCCTAGCAGAAATTCTTAGCAAAACAATAATTTTGTGTGAAATGACGGCTAGTTATGTCAGCTCTGTGTTCGGAGTGATTATTGACTGACCTAAATTGTCCGCATCCGCAGGTTAGTATTCCTGTTTTGTCAGTTTTATACGGACACTTATGTCAAGAACACTCAGACTAGCAATTTGCCTTGGTTACTCACGAGTTATGTTTGTTTTTAACGGCTGCAGCATTCGAAATGCCACACAGCAATTCTCGTTGTTAGTTAAAAAAATGCAGACTTAAAAGGCTAATTGCAGTAAAAACTTCGTCTTTAATTCAATGTTTATTGACAAATGTTTTTCTGAAACCGATTTGTTTGTGTTGTCATTGCCAATCAGATGTTATCATTAATAGTGTTGTAAAAAATAATACCGCCCACGACTTTTTGTCAAGGTTTGTAGTTTGCAATATCTGTAATTGATCGAAGTCAAGAATAAAACCATTCTCAACCATTTGCAGTTGATCACCTGAGTTGATTCAAGGCTTATCGTGCCGTAGTCACTTTTCACGACGAAAAGTTAAAGTCATTTTCGCTCACTTGTTTTTCGGTCTTACCGACGGCAGTTTTTTTATCGTCCGTACTCTAGCTCACAAAAATGACGCCATAAAATAGTCAAACAAGTACTGTTCCTCTTTTTTGGGTGATGTCGAAGAGTACCCACTTTGGGGTTTTAACATTTTGTTTTGTTGTGGAATATTTCGGTTTGTTGAGGTTAAAATGTCAACGATACATGTTAGAAAATTGTGACTCAGCCAAAGCACATAACCGATTGTGATGTTGGATTTAAAAGTGAGACACTGGGACTGTTCATCTATAGTTTAGAGATTTACACCATTTGTACTGAAATGTAATCGAACTGTGATGAAGCAAAATCGTTTATGCTCATAGTCATGTAGTCCCTTGATGCAACACGGCAAAGGCCGATGATAAATCGAAAATGTACGTTAGCACATGTTTGAATGGTGGCTGTGGCTCTGCAGCAAAACAGTAAAAAGACAAAAAACAAAAAAAAACAAAAAAAAACCAAAAAACAAAAAACAAAAAAAAAGTCCTTACTAGAGTCCTGGCTCGAGTTCTGGCATAGATTTTATTTCATCGGTATAGCCGACCGGTTAGCTCAGTTGGTAGGGCACCGGACTGCTGTGCAGGAGGTCGGGGGTTCAACCTCGACCGGACCAACACTCAGGGTCTTTAAATAACTGAGGAGAAAGTGCTCTCCTTGCAATAACATCTGCAAATTGTTAGACTTTCTAGTTTTCTCGGATAAGGACGATAAACCGGAGGTCCCGTCTCACAGTACTGGTGTGGGACGTTAAAGAACCCACACAGTGATCGCAAAGAGTAGGGGACGTAGTCCCCGGTGTGATGGTCTATTCACTTAGTCTGTTCTGGGGGCACCTGTGTATCATACTACTCTCTCTAATAAGATTGTGAACTGCGTGGTTGCAATTTGCGCCTATATAAGCAGTCTGGCAAAGTCCCCCACAAAGTGTTGTAAAGCGCATTAGATCATTGCGTCATAGTAATGCGCTATAGAAATTGATAAACTTTACTTTACTCTACTTTAAATGCCATACAATAAGGAAAGAACTATGGAGCTCCGCTTTTAGGCTTGCCTATATATATATATTATTCATTCAAAATATTTTCAATATTTTCTTCGCTCAAACTTCTAAAGCTACTCGCAGCCATTTTTCTGCTCAACAAAAATAACACAATCTCGTCACCAGCTTTTTTCGGTCAACGGTTCAATGATTTGCAGCGGGCTGCACTTTTGACGTCGTTGATTCAATATGACGAAGTTTCTTTCCAAATTTGGTGAACAGCAGCTGGTTATGGAGAATTATGCGTGTGGTTTTAACCAATCAGAAACGGGGAAATATTTTGAATGAATAATAATTGGTTTTATCAACGGAGTTAATAGTGTAAATTGATCATCGCATAGGGATGGCGGTACAGGGGCCCTCGGCCACCATAACGAGCCAAAAGTAAATCAAAGATTTATTGTTTTAGCTAGCTACCAAGAATTAGAATAACTGTATTTAACATTGGTTCTTGTATTTAGCTACATTTATAAGCCACATATATTTATCCCAATGAATCCTTTGTCGTTTTTTTGCATTTAACTATTTCTAACATGTTGGGAAAATGAAACCTTTTACTCTGGTGAGGTCAAATCAAGGTACTTTTCTTGGCTAATCTTACTCGCCGGTGCATCGAGATTTGAGGGGGGACATATGTTGGGAGGATTCCGACATCCATGTTAACATCATCAGTTTTTGTAATGCATATATTGACATTTAAATCAAATTAAATCAATTGTAATATTATAAGCTTGAATGCAGTCCTACTGTTTTGGTTTCATATTTGTATGATTTTATTTTGTTTACGGAGATACTAACATATACTTGCTATTTTAAGGAGGCCCGCACCTTTTTTTTTGTCTTTGGGGGTGTACCCGTTAAAACAAAAAACTCCTATAGAAGACAACCTTCGATTTCCTTGAAACTGCAACATCTTTTCGACGTATGGCCAAAATTTATTTGTCATCGGTTTCCAGGCAATAGCTGTTACCATGGCAAAATTAACGCTTGACCCTGTCTCGAAAATTAAAACTCAATTATCTCGAAATCCAACCGGACAATTCACAAGGAAACTCTGAGAGTGTAAAGCACTCAAGTCCTACAACTTGTAGGCCAAATTAGAAAACATCTATCTGTAAGAGCGTTCCCAAATAAATCGCAAAAAACCTTTTGAAGGCTTATTTTGTTCATTATGTTTTTCTTCAAGCTTTACGTGGAAATCTGAACCTTTAACACTATTATTTCTTTAGCAAAGCATTTTCATATTGAGCGTCCAAGGCGGCTTTGGTTGTAAACTAGAGGCCGTAATGGCCTTCACTCGGGCTTTTCGAGTGGCAAATGGATGTTGTGGATGATTTCCGCACAGCCTAATATATAAAATTATACATGTGTTTTGTGACTCAAACTCGATTCGTTAAAGCATTGGGCGGCCTGTGTGAGTGTGGGTGCCAGCGGAAATAAACACGGCAGGACCGTGGGAACACAAACAAGCTTAGTTTTCTGCTTTTCTGTGACAGACCTTTTAGCTTTTTCACTGGTATCCTACTGGGCTCGCGATCACAACGTCTTGATGGCACATGGCATTCACGGTTGTCGTTAAAATACACAAACTTAGCATAACGAGATCTGAATTCCTTTCTATATTTTATTTTCACTAAGGCATCACGTTGAGCATGTACAGATAACTGCATTGCCTTCTCAAATACCTCGCATTTTTCAAGTACATCCGACAGTTGTGTTGATAAAACCGACCATTCTGCGGTGCATTGCGAGTTGTCTATCAAGAAACCAGGTCTTGAAAGACGGGAGATAACATATAGGAATTTGCGGTCGATTGATAGAGAATGTTTTAGCCAGGATATTCGAAATTCAGAATTAGCAAATTATGACAAGTTTGAGAGTGTCTCCGCTCTAATAGACTGCTATGAGAGCACATTATCGAGATTACTTGAGCAACACGCGCCTATTAAGAAACGTGTTGTTACCCTACGACCTGCTGCGCCGTGGTACAATGATCATATCAGAACGGAAAAAGCAAAAAGAAGGAAACTGGAGAGGATATGGCGCAAAAACAAACTTACGATTAATAGGGAAATGTTCGTCGAACAATGCAAATGCGTTAACAGGCTAATTGCAGACTCAAGGATGAAGTTTTACGCTGATACCATTAAGGACAATAGCTCTAATCCGCGGGTATTGTTCTCAACGTTTGTAAAACTGTTACATCTCAAGGCAACACCAAAACTACCATCGCATGAAAACGCCATTGATCTCTCGAACACCTTTGCTGAGTTTTTTGAGAATAAGGTTCGGTCTCTCAGGGATAACATGCTAGAAGTTACCGACTTGCCTCAAGCTTCGACCTCTCATATTCCTACGGAATTGCTTGAATTGTCTCCGACTAATGTTACAGAATTGTCTTCTCTTTTACGTACTACGGCTGGGAAATCCTGTAACTTGGATCCAGTACCTGGTGCTCTGCTGAAGGATTGTTACGATGTCTTGTTGCCTGTTATTGTGCGTATTGTGAACTTATCGCTTGATAATGCGACCGTTCCTATGAAACTCAAGGAAGCCGCTCTTACCCCCATAATCAAGAAAGAGGCCCTTGATCATGAACTCTATCCAAGTTACAGGCCTATTTCCAATCTCCGATTTGTATCCAAGGCAATAGAAAAAGTGGTTGCTGCTCGTTTGAATGAGCATCTCAATAATGGTGACCTTATGGAGCTATTTCAATCTGCTTATAGGGCCGGTCATAGCACTGAGACCGCACTGACCCGTGTTCACAATGATGTTCTCCGAGCTATTGATGATGGTCAGTGTGTTATACTTATACTCTTGGACCTTTCTGCCGCGTTCGATACTGTTGACCATTCCATTTTGTTGAATAGACTTGATCACTGCTTTGGAATCCGAGGCAAGGCTCTCACTTGGTTTCAATCCTATCTTCTAAATAGGAGCCAATTTGTTTATGTTGAGAACGAACGTTCCTCGAGCCGTTGTCTGAAATATGGCGTCCCACAGGGTTCTGTTTTAGGGCCCATGCTATATTCCATATACGCTGCCCCGCTTGCTAATGTAATCAAACAGCGGCAAAAACTTCATGCTAGCCCACATTTAGAGCACATATAAAAAAAGACAATAAAGTACATTTACAGGACAATAGATCAGGACAATAGAGGAATACGGATTTACATATTTGGCTTACCATGACGTTCTTGCCCAAACAGCACAACATGTCTTATCATTTCTATGCGGACGACACGCAAATTTATTTAAGCTTCTGTCAATCAGCTGCAGGGGAACCAGAGCATTCCACATCTCGAGTTGAACTGTGTATTAAAGACGTTGAACAATGGATGATGATAAACAAGTTGAAATTGAATGGTGATAAAACTGAACTGTTAGTCCTTAATGCTCGCCATCAATTCTATATATGCCGGATCTGATTATATCACTGCATCGACCTCTGCAAGAAATATCGGCGTCTGGTTTGACAATTTGGTTTCTATGGATAAACAGATCGCTTCCATTTGCAAATCTGCATTCTACCATCTAAATAACATAGCCAAAATTAGGAAATTTATATCTTTTAAGCACTGCGAGACCCTTATTCACGCATTTATCACTTCTAAGCTTGATTATTGTAATTCCGTTTTATCCGGTCTTTCCAAGAATCAAACTCAGAGACTACAGTTTGTTCAGAACAGTGCAGCGCGCCTCCTCATGGGGACCAACAAGTATGATAACATAACACCCATATTGAGACAGCTACACTGGCTGCCTGTGACCGAGAGAATTGATTATAAAATCTTACTTCTAACATTCAAATCACTACATGGTATGGCACCTGAATATCTTTCTGAACTGTTATCTGTTTACAAACCTGGAAGATCATTACGCTCCTCGGGTAAATCTCTCCTTGTAACACCGAAATATAATCTTAAATCATACGGGCAAAGGGCCTTTTCTTGTGCTGCCCCTGCACTGTGGAACAGTCTTCCAGACGATATAAGATCTTGTAATTCACTGACTGTTTTCAAATCTAAGTTGAAGACATTTCTTTTTAAGCGTTACTTTATTTCATAGTTTTAGTTTTTAATTGATTAGCTTTGATGATTATCTTTTTTA
This sequence comes from Galaxea fascicularis, assembly GCA_948470475.1. Classification (NCBI taxonomy): domain Eukaryota; kingdom Metazoa; phylum Cnidaria; class Anthozoa; order Scleractinia; family Euphylliidae; genus Galaxea; species Galaxea fascicularis. Next base: position 24,595,545 of record OX419340.1, on the reverse strand, counting down.
TTATTTTAATTGTGAATATTGTAAAGCGCTGTTGAATTTCTAGAAACAGCGCTATATAAGCCTATATATTATTATTATTATTATTATTATTATAAAACTGATAAACTTACACATTCATGTAGAACACGCGAACGTACAAGATTACACATAAAAATTAAACTAACATACTACACAGCCTTGATACAGCTGATAATCCACAATCTAAAGTATACAAAAGAAATGAAATACTGGTGACAATAGCCATAAAAGTAAAAACGTTACTTGTATCTTCGCTTCGATGCGTGGGTTCTTCATCACCCAACATGGACGCTCTCCTGTTGCTGTTGTTACTACTGCTGTTCGTCTTTGTACCTCTAATCTCATCATCAACGGGTACCTTGTATTCGCCAGCACCTAAACTGTTCGTGTCAAAGTTTCCACTCAACTTCTTCAAGGAACATTTCTCATCGGTAGTCAAAGCCTTTGTGCACTTTTTGTACTCATTGATAGCTCATTCAGCCCATTTGATCTCATAATATTTTTCACGTTTGCTTCGAGTTCGCGGAGCGATCCGTTTCGAAATGTACGCTCACCATCATCATTTAAGTGGGTCTACCGCGAATGGCGTGTGCGTTTGTAAGTGGTTTGAGCATATTGGATACGACACCATTTGCCATAGCTGTAGACAGGTCAACTTTTTCCTTTGAAAATCCGTCGAGGGATCCACAGTTGCTTTGTGCCTTGCTTTTCAACACACAAGACAAGCGTAAACAAAACATAAACAGGTTTTTACCGGGTTTTACCGGTTCATCGTTAGCGCCTGCGCAAATACGCCGGAAATGAGGTTTGTGGAAAACAACGAAAAAAAAAAAAAACGAAGAACGGACGACAGATTTAGACTCGGGCCTTCCACAGGAAGCCCGAGTAATTATGCAAATGACGTACCCATGCTTTCAACCGATTTAACCATTTTTGATTTTGAAATATCGTACGTTAGTATCTCTCAGTTGGTACGCGCGCTGTGATCGGTCGTTTTTGTGGGCCGTATTCTACTGTACATGTACGGCTCGCTAAATTCGAATGTTTCCTTTCCCTTGCGCCTGATCATTTCAGAGATGTAATACAATGAATCTCTTACTAACCTCGTGTTGTCAGTGCGTACAGTAAGTTACGGATCCTGTTTTTCCCTTTCACTTATAGCCCCCGCGCGCTTCGCCCTTGAGCCATATGTCAACTGTGAAAAAATCAGTCTGTAACTTACGGTACGGACCACGAACTCGGTTATTAAGAACCGTGCTAGATCGCTAGATAATACAATTATTGAGTTTTGATTGGCTTAGTCATCATGGTATATGAACGATTATAACATGCTCTACAAATATGGTATTTGTACTCGTCATTTTTGTTTTTATAAAATAAAGTAAGGGACATTTATCCAAAAAAAAGTGGGCGTTTTTAATAAACAATTATTTCACTGGCGCTTCAGTGTTGCATATCACTTAATTGTAACCAACTCGGCGCTATGCACCTCGTTGGCTATCTATCCGGGTCTTATCCAACGCGCACTTATGGAGTAATCAAGTATTGTTAAATGTTTAACAATACTTGAAGGCGAAGCAAAGCTAGCAGCAAAGCTAGATTCAAAATATGAATAATCAAAATGCGAAATAAGTAAACGACATGGATGTATTTCAATTTTGCCATTTATCATTTATAGCACTGGCGGAACTTGGGGAAAAGCTACTGTTACCGCAGTTGCGTAACTGTTTCAATACTTTTATTTGTTTTTCCTTTTGTTTCATTACGTAACCTTTTTCATGTCTATGTACGCTCACACCTCTTTTGTTTGCCTTAGTTTTTAAAAGCCAATCTTTTTTGTGCAAGTTTTTCATTTTCGCCTCTTGTCTTATAGTGTATGTCAGATTGTTTAGTTTTGCTTTTCGCTGCTGCTAGTTCTTCCTGTGTCGTACGTAGAGTCACCGATAAGGTACGTTTGTATTTTGGCCGTATGTTTCCTGTATTGTTGCAAGCTTTCTGTCGTCTTAATCTTAATATATTTTTTGTAATTTTCCTTTATAAGAACCGTTCTGGGACGGATGTTTTGTACCGTACGGGACGAGTTTCAAAGTGACAAAATAAAGTAGAGTGCTGAGTTCCTATACAGCGGCTACAGCTACTTCCAGTGGGAAATATCACCTGAAAAGCCTAAATTTTTATTTCACATTAGATACGAAGCTTTCCCTTTCTATCAATAGCCGGCATGTTCCCACTTAACACGAAATTCTCGACCAAAAAATTGAAGTAATACGATTTTGCTTGTTTATTAGTTGTTCACCTTTTGATAACAACTTTCTTTGTACACAATATTGCTGTGTTGGTAACGAAAGATTTGTTTCTATCCTCTTCATGTATTACAAGTTGTTATCAAGGAAAAAAAGAAAAGAATAGAAAGTGATCAATGTACGATGGCTAACACGGTTATAAACAGTCAGCGGTTAAGATACAAATATATAGAGTTAATAAGTAAACAAAGTGGAAATAGTGGAAAACACAATAAAAGTAAAAGTAAAATAAAAATTGTTATCAGTGTAACGTCCAGAAGGAAACAGTAGACCTGGAGAGTGAAAAGAAACGGGAGATCATTAATTCAAATAACAAAGACGGAATTAAGAAACGTTGAGATGTAACAAAATTCTGAGAATGGAATTAGAATGAAGGTGACGATAAAAAACGTTTTGTCGTTATTGCAACTGTGTTTTTATCACAAAGGTCTGGAAAGCAGGGAACAAGTTGAAATTCTGGAGAATACGACAACACTTTTTACTCAACTCTCACGAAGTCACGTGTTTTTTGTTTTCGGTTCTTGTTACTCTTTCATTTGCCCTTCTGATTGGCACTGCATATTTTATTTCGGGACTAAAATTTGTTGAGTTTTTCTTCAGGACCTTGAATATACGTTTGCGTTTAATTTCATTTAATTGTCATCAACATAACAAAAACTTACGGACCATACTACTTTCATTTGGATTCGCATGAGATAGAAGTGAAGTGCTTCGGATACATTTGGTAGATAAATGTCTTAACATGGCGGCTAAACAGTGAACTCGAATGGCATCGACCGATACCCGCTCGACTAATTTCGACAAACGAAAATGATTAGTGTGCGTTCACTTCGTCGAACGTAATGGGGCGGATCCAGGGAGGTTCGAACAAATGGGTCACCGAAAGCGGACCCATCTGGGGGGATCCAGGGGCATGCTCCCCCGGAAAATTTTGAAATTTAAGCCCTCGGAAATGCGATTTCCAGCGTTTTGAAGGATGATGGTTGACGGTTTAGGGGGTTCAACCGAACCACCCCTGGATCCACCTCAGATCTACTCTCACGAAACCTCCAAGTTTGGTTTAGAATTATTCACTAACTGACCCAGTCGGTCTAATAGAAACACTTACTAGAATCCAAACCATTTCAGAAATTTGCTGCAGAATCCTTGGCTTTCTGCAAACAAAAGAAAAGATAAGACACTATAGCAGAGACAATTTATGGAAATTATCATCAGAAGTATGTACATTGTGGTTTACATTTTTTCCTGGTTTAAACTTTTTTGAACCAGCTCGATTTTTTTTATTTTACAGATTATGGTAATTGAATTAGAACTGGTTCAAAAATCTTTAAACCAAAAATAAATTTAAACCACAACATGTAAATGTGCATTTTGTACGACTTGGAATCAGTTTCCCGACCCCCCATCACTCACTTATTTCGCAGAAAATCTCATATCAATTTTCAGAATGAACCATGGACTGCAGTCTTCTTTTGCTGATTAGTGAGGTTAGTCAAGAATTGGGAAAACAGACATTGCTTGTGACTGTTAGAAAAAAGCGGCACTTTTTAATACAAAATTTCATCTCGCTTGATATACATTTTGGTAAGTAAAAAAATGGTTTGATGTTTTCCGACGTTAACTGGCTCCAAACTCCGAAACAACTTGAAAGGCTGATAAAAGATGTAGGTCATCGAAAAATAGATTAAAATTAGGATCTCTCAAATGATGTTTCTTCTCAAAGCAACGCCTCAAGTGTTTTGGGAAAAATTAATGTTTTAGTTTAGGTTGGAAGTATAATTGCAAGTATAACTCACCGATGCTGGAGAAGAGGTTAACCCTCGTGTCTTCTGTCCAGTGATCATCAGCTACTGTGTAAGTGCGCCGATCCATTTGACGTGAAATAGTGTTACATACAGGGATAAATGGCGAGGCAGGTCGAAGTTTGATGTTGGACTCTCCTGCAGCAGGCCAAAAAAAAATCCCCTGTTACAAAGATATATAATTTCTTAACTAAACAACAAGAAGTAAAATATGAATGTTAGACATATTGAAGTAACCATTGGCAGCGCTTGGATTGTTATATTTTTCCAGGACTTCGTATTATTTTCCCAATGATTTTACCCGTTGTTTGTTGAGTGACCTGTCCTTTGAATACCAAGCGAGTTTTGAGGTGACCTTGTTTTGATACAACTGTCTGTCCTTCCTTTGTAAATATTGATAGTTAGCACGAGAACAACATGATTTACATGAGAAAACGAGGTCACACCGAGTCTCGTTTCAATTCAAAGGCCAGGTCACTAGCCAAGAAATTGTAAAATGGGCATTTGCCCAACGGCATAAATCATCTTTGAACATGTTTTTCTGTAAAACGTTTACCCTTTGGACAGGCCTTAAAGATAAAAAGAGTTTCATCTATTATATATTCCACTATTCGTGTACCTTTGGCAGCTCTCGTGGCCTTCATGGAAAATGGATTGATGCGATGCCGGTTTCCACAGAGTCCACCACCCTGCTGAATTTGAACGTGTTGTCTGGAAGCACTGTTGATAATAATGGGTGGGGGAGGAGGGATGTCGCACTGCTCGGCTAAACACAAAAACATGTTATATTATTGAGAGAAAACAGAAATGTTCAAACGATGCTAGGTTTATTCTTTACATTGCAATAAAACAGTGGATGATCATTACTATTTTCTGTGTGATTAGTACGTCAAATTATTTCTTTCAAAAGCGGCACCATTAAAAAGCTACACTCTCAGGTGCAGTTTAAGAAAAATCAGTCTTCACTAACATACCAATAAAAGCCAACGGGTTAACTGTAACACTATTCTTTGATTCTTTCGCCTGATCTGGTTTTGCATATCTAATCACCAACTGTTCATCTGGAGTAAAATGATCCTTCCTGTGTACCGAAGCACCTGTAACATAAGAATAAACCGAATAGACCATTCGATATATTAAAATTCAACTTAAAACAATAACATAACTTAGAGGCTCTGGGGGCTAAAATAAAGATTTGTATGAGTTTTTTCCCCAAAGCCTCGAGGTGATGTCTTTCAAGTTTGTGAAAGAGTGAATTTTAATTTGTTGAAATTGGGCTATTGTTTCTGATTCTGAACCAAAGTAAACAAGCAAATGACAATAATCACGAGTTCAGAATTTAATCATTCCTTATGTAATTTTAAAGGAAACTTAAAAGCAAAAGTTGCTCGTCAAAGGCCAGAAAGAAGCCAATCCTTTTGGTGCCCATATAGCGATTATTGTCGATTCCTTAGCTTTGTTGTTAAGAGGTTAAGAGTACCAGATTACTGCCTGGAATGTTTGAGGGCTCAAAACTCGGAGCAAACTAAAGACCAGGCTCTTAAAATAAAGACTAACTGTACTATTTGCTCAAGATCAGCTTCAGTTCCGATGACCGCTTCATTGAGCACTAGGTGACGCTGAGCTGTTGGCTTGGTCTCCTTCGCCTTCATACAAGGGCTGTAAAAGACTAGCCACGCCCATACTTTTCGCAAGGAACGCCGTAGTTCGGGTTGTAGAGTATCCTACCACAATCCCGGTTGTAACAGTTTAGAAGTGCGTTTCCCCTGTTTTCGTCTTTTATGACTAAATGTCTGCCTCTATGATGAGAGCAGTTCAATGGATCGTCTTGTTGTAACCGTTAGAACAACATTTGCTTTCCAATAAAAGCCTTGGGTTACAACAAATTTCGTCACCCTGGATGACATTCTCCTTTTGCTTTTGTGTTTTGCTCATTGTTTCCAGCTTTTCCTGTAATTCGGTAACTTTACTCCTCAGTGACGTGTTTGAAACACGTCACAGTGGAGTAAAGTTACCGAAGTTACCGCCCATGTTCTTTAATTCAGTAAAATAACAGTGTTACAAGTTTTGGAAGAGTTGAAGGTATTGTTTGGGTTTAAAAAAAAGAAATACGAGGAAAAGAAAACCTCAGAGAACAGCCTACACCTAAAAAAATACCATCAAGGAAACCTCTGATGTCAGCAAAGAACCTTGACCGCCTTTAGTGGCCAAACTGTACGAGAGTACCTTCGCAGTAAAATTACCACAAAAAGGTAACACTGACTGCATATTCATTAACATCCACTTTTTTCTCCGGTGCATGCTGGCCCAATAAATCGATTCTCTCTTTGGAGGATTGTTGGAGGACACTTTAAACCTTATAGAACAATCCCACCGACAATTACCATCGCTATTCTCCACGCCAAGTTACGTTTATGTCAAAACCCATTAAGTCATCGACTGGTTGATATGTCATTGCCTCCTAAACTCACTAATTTCTGGTTTTACTGTATGCTTAGGCTCATACCTCTAGAGATATTCAGCAAAGCTCCAATTTCATTTTTGCATTGAAGGATTTCCTCTGACTTAGTATTGGTGGAGCTCAATTTGATCTTCAATGCAAAAATCTCTTTTTGAAGTTGTTCCTCAGTTTTCCGTTTCATTTCCTCATTTTTCTGCAGTTGCTGAGACATCTCATCCAGTTTTTCTTGTAATTTTGTGACTTGGAGCTTCAAGGAAGTGTTGGTCCTTTCGAAGTCTTGCTTACGTCCTGTAATCAAAGGATCAACTATAGGTAGTTAGTCCTGGGGTAAGAACAGCTATAGGGGGTTAGCATCTTTTAGGGTAAGTACGGTAGCAAGTTATTGAATCATGAAATTCAGTACCACTTCGTGTAACAATGTTTTAATTTCAACGTTACCCAACATGGCTGTTACTGAAATGACCTTGTGACGGGAAGATAAATACTTAATATTGCGGAACCTATAGGTATTGACCTCATATAAAGCAAAACGTCACCGGAATATTGTTCATTTACTTAGTTTATTACACGACTTAGACAGTCAGAGGGCCAATAGCTAAAATCGACCAATAAAATTGCTCTATTGCCAGTCCGATATTCTCTAAGTATTGGACCGGGTATTGTCCCAAATGATCCCGCGTTGTTCCCGCGTTGTTCCCGCGTTGTCTTCAGTCGTGTAATAAATCTCTTATTGACCAAGCTTGCTCGGGACCGTACTGGGAGAATATCGGCCCTTGGTCTTTTTTGGACGGACCGAGCGCAGCGAGGTCCGTACTGTCAAGACCTCGGGCCGATATTCTCCCAGTACGGCCCTCGCGTTTGGTTAATAAGATATATGAATTTGAGCCTCACTTTTACCACTTGACTTACCCCTATAACTCTTCAGCAAAGCGGTGTTTTCATCGTTTTTAGAAAGTGCCGTGCGCAATTCATCATTGGTAGCACTTAATTTGTTTTCCAGTGCATTCATCTCGCATGACAGGGTTTCCTTCTCTTCATTGCAGGTTCTCTCTTTTTCCCGTAGTGTGTTGCTCATCTCGTCCAACCTCTTTTGCAATGTTTTAGCGCAATCCTCCAGCGAGACGTTTGTCATTTTCAACTTCTGTTCACGCTCTGAAATCAAATGGACAATATCGCTAAGATAATTAAATTACGATCACATCACTAGCATCTGATCGTTTTCCATTATCATTACCCTCTTAACCAACGTACAGTAGGATTTTTGGCCTCATTTTATGGCCCAAAACGGGGGAGAGGAGGGGGGGGGGGTAATTAATTGCACTGCATATTAATCTCTACCCCACTCACCTCTCCTTTCTTACCTCCCTAACTCGAGAGTATTGCAGTTATAAGCAGTTACCAAAGTGACCAAAGGGCGGATAGACAGCCGCACTGAACTGTAGTGCATGATGAGAAATGGTGAATAAAAACAAAAGTTTTTAAAAAAGATATACTTTTTATGCAAGCGGATAATTATAAATTCTGACAAACTTGACCCACTATCTGTTTTTTTTTGCAACTACAGAAGAAGTTCGCTCCAATTAAACGCACAGTTTTATATATTTAGCACGTTATTTCCGAATAACTTTACAAGCATCTAGGTCCTTTCCTCGGTTACTGACTTGACATTCCACCTTCCTTAGTGTCTCCAAAGCTGTTCAGCATGGCTATAATTTCAGATTTGACAAAACGGCAAAAATGAAATTGTAGCTTTTGCTGACCAACTCTGTCAGTCCAAAATCTTGAAAGAGGTTTTTTTTGGACGGGCAGACATTTAATCGTCAATTACCCAAAACAGAAAGTTGAATTACTAAAAACAGTTTACTATTATTCTATCATTCACAACTGTAAATATTATCTTCTCAGTTAAAAAAATAAACATTACGATATATTATGGCTTTTCCAGTGCAATACATCGTTTGTCACCTGGCAGTCTTTTGGAGTGTTTCCTCGCTTAGCCACATTCTATTTTTCATCTACTTGCAGAGTTTTACAGCAAAGCTATCATATCAGATTTGGCAAACAGCACACTGAAATTGTGGCCTTGCTGACTAACTTTTTCAGTTGGGCCAATATCTTGTAAAATTCGTCCACTGCAATATATGTATGAAGTCTTCCACCGCTTATGAATAATTGAAATCCTATCCTTTTTACATTATAATAGAGCTTTTAAAATTCTAAGAAATACCATTCAGTTTCTGACTTTATTTTGTCCTAGATTTCTCTCAGGCAGGTTTAAGGTGTAAACTGACTTATGCCTACATCTATAACACTAAGCCAGGGACCGCGCAGGGGGTGGGGCTGAGGGGGCTAAAGTTCCCCCCCTTTTTTGGCAGATCAAATCACCATATCTTTTTACTTAAGTAAACCAGGTCTGTATTTTACAAAAAAGTACATTACATTATTTTATGTCAAATATACGGACATCTTAGGAGACGCTGCCTTTTTCAGGTTTGTCGTTCTCGATCCAATTTAGTTTTTTGAGGGTTTTCTCGTACAAACACGACCGGATGAGGCAGTTTGTCGTTAGGTTTGTTTCTAAACAGACGAAAAATGATCCGTTTCTAGCCATTTCAGAAGACTTAAATTTCAAATTTTCCCGGGGGAGAATGCCTCCGGAGCCCCCTAGTTGGCTCACGCTTTCGCGTTCGCAGTAGCCCCCCCCCCACTCGAACATCCGAGCCGCTGTCCCGATAATCCCTCTTTCCTTGACAGCTGTTTAACATTTCTGCCTTTTGCTTAGATTTAAACGACTTATGCGTACACCTTGACATTTGTTCAGCATTTCTGCCAGCATTTCCTTAGGTTTAAAGTGACCTATGCGTACAACCATAATACTAAGCTCTCCTACCTTGACATTTGTTCAGCATTTCTGTCATTTCTTTGTTGTTGGAAACAGCACTCTCCAGCTCAGCTTTAGTGGAACACAATTTGTCCTTCAGTTCAACAGTCTCGAGTGACAGATTCCTCTTCTCCTCGTTGCACACTTTCTCTTTTTCTAGCAGTTGGCAGTTTACCTTCCTCAGCTTCTCCTGTAATTCCTTACCGTGATCGTCTAGAGAAGCATTTAACTTGGTCAGTTCTTCTTCACGTTCTAAAATAAGAAGCAAACCTTAGTTGCATGAGAAAATTCCAGTTTAAAATTTTATTTACTCAGTTGATATAGATATCACCCAGTTTCCTTTCATTATTTTATCTTGCAAAGCTTATTTTTAATCCTTGAGACACTGAAAATGCCTACCTTTGGACCTGCTCAGGATGCGTTTTATCTTATTGTTTTCGCAAACAGCATTCTTTAAGTCATCAGTGCTGGAACTCAATTTTCTCTCCAGTGTATTAATCTCCATTAGCTGGTTTCCCTTCTCCTGCTTCCACTCTTTATCTTTTTCCTGAAGCTGTTTGAGTTTCTCGTCCAACCTCTCCTGCACATTTTTGACGTGATCCTCAAGGGAGACCTTTGTCAAGTTGAATTCCCTTTCGCGCTCTGAAAAGGTGACAAAAACTAAACTAATAGAAGAGGAGCAGTTCATTCAAAACACTGTCTGACTTGTTTGATTTAACTTGACTGAGGCGTGTGAAATTATTGGTGTACTATTGATCCCTTTATATATAATGTACGCGTTGAGCCAATGTGATCAAGCTGAACGTCCATCAGTTAGTCAGTAAGTCAGTCAGTCAGTCAGTCAGCCAGCTAGTTATTGGATACGTCAGGCAGCTACCCAGTTTGTCAGTCAAACAGTCAGTCATTCAGTCAGTCCGCCAGTCAGCCAGCCAGCCAGCCAGTCAATCAGTCAGTCAGTCAGTCAGTCAGTCAGTCAGTCAGTCAGTCAGTCAGTCAGTCAGCCAGATAGTTATTCAATACGTCAGGCAGTCACCCAGTTTGTCAGTCAAACAGTCAGTCATTCAGTCAGTCAGCCAGTCAGTCAGTCAGTCAGTCAGTCAGCCAGCTAGGTAGTCAGTACGTCAGGTAGCCACCCAGTCAGTCAGCCAGTCAGTCAATTGGTCAATCACTCAGTCAGTCAACCATCCAGCCAGTCAGGCAGCCAGTCAGTGAGTCAGTGAGTCAGTAAGTCAGTGAGTCAATCAGTCAGTCAGTCAGTCAGTCATCCGGCGAGCCGGCCAGCCACTCAGCTAGTCAGTCAGTCAGTCAGTCAGTTGGTCGAGTCAGTCAGCCAGCTATCCCGTCACTCCGTCTGTCAGCCAGCCAGCCAGTCAGTCAGTAAGTCATCCAACCAGCCAGACAACAAGTCAGCACGTCTGCAGTCAGTCAGTCAGTCAGTCAGTCAGTCAGCCAGTCACTCAGTCACTCAGTCGGTCATCCCGTCAGTCAGCCAGTCACGGTCTGTCAGCCAGCCAGTCAGGTTAAGAAAATAAAGACCTTCACCTTTGAATGACTGCAGCTCGTTGCTAAGCTCTTCAACCTCTGCTTCTTTTTTCAGTAATTTCCCCTTTGTAACAGAAACAAACTTCTTTGCTTTTTTCATTAGGTGTTCTTTATCTTCCAGTTTCTTTGCCAAGTCACTGGCCTTTTTCTCTCCATTCTTTTGTAACTCAGACAGCTTGTCTTGAAGACAAACTATTTCCTTGTTTTTAGCTGAGAACACAGGGTGAAAAATAAACATGTAATTATGTGAACCTATCGTGCAAGTTTCTCACTGAGAAAATGCCACGCCACTGGTTAAGGACCTTGCACGACTTACAGAACTGCGGACCTAGAAGAGTTTGCGATGAGTTTTACAGCGTAATTAGAAGATGTCTATGATGACATTTTCATCCAACAGGAAGAGGGTACGGCCATTTCATGAATATAGTCCCATTACTTTTACGATCCGACAAAAGCCTTTTAATACCTGAAACTAAGAAACTGCCGAAAGTCAAGTATCCTTCATCCTCCGCTAAGATGGATGGCTTACCTGTTTCTTTGATCTCCCAAACTTACATTAGTGTTTACTATGTTCAGTTCGTTTGCCTTGAATTAAAACCGCTGTTTCGTTTCTATCCAGAACGGATAGTGTGAAAAACTCACCGTTACACTGTTCCCTGAGTGAAGCGATCTTCTCTTCCAGATCTTGCTCTCTCTTATACTGAAATAAAAAATGTCATATGGCAAGGCGTCTGAGGAACAGTTCTGGACACAACTCGTGAGGTCTGTGTTACATATTTGGTCTCTAGACGATCGTATATGCGTGAAGGCTAAAAACAAGGAGGAAGGATCTCGTGTCACTTAATATATACGTCGTATACATTTGCCGCCTAAACTAAAATCCAGTTAAATGTCTTGTGCGTTATGAACCTTCAAGTACGATTTTAATCTTGACAGATATGGAAAAAAAAAAAAATCACGATGAAACATGGTGGAGAAAATAAATCTCTTGTTGTATCAAACTCTGCGGCTCTTAAAATTGGTGTTGAACCGAAAGTAAGCCAGCTCAGCGTTTTACTCTCTGTTATTGATACTTTCTTGGAGTTAAGATCTCGCTTCATGATCCACTTTGTAGGAATCAATCGATTTTAGACATTTCTTAAGTTGGAGGTACAAGTAAATGCGGTGTTTTCCGTACATTTCAGTACTTTTCCTTGAATATCTCGCCAAGATTTAGTCGTTCAATCGAAAAATGGATTTATCAGGTTGGAATCCTTGGTGCAGTAAATGTTTGAGGATGTTTGGAAGTAAGAAGAATTGTTGGTGGGAATGTTGAAAATATGGAAAATTGGAAAATACTGGATTTGAAGGTGGTTGCGTAACTGTTCAACACTTTCAATTGTTTTTTCTTTGTTTCCTTACGTAACGCTTTCATGTCCATGTACCCTCACACCTCTTTTGTTTGTCTTAGTTCTTAAAAGGCAATCTATTTTGTGCAGGTTTTTCATTTTCGCCTCTTTGTTTATAGGTTTTAAGTCAGGTTGTTTAGTTTTATGTTTTTCGCTGCTGTTAGTTTTTTTTGGTGTCGTACGTAGAGTCACCGATAAGGTACGTTTGTATTTTAGCCGCATGTTTCCTGTATTGTTCCAAGCTTTTTGCCGTCTTATCCTTAATATCTTTTTGTCATTTTTCCTTTATAAGAACCATTCTGGGACGAAGTTTTGTTTATACCGTACGGGTTGAGTGTTAAGGTGACAAAACGTAGAGTGCTGAGTTGTGCTACAGTGGCTATATGTTTAAGGGAATAATTTAATAAGAGGCGATGGCCAGATAGTCCGCAACAAGGTGCCCCTGATCGCGTTAGCGGACAACTGATTTATATGTATAGCTTTTTCTTTCTTTCTTTCTTTTGATCTCAGTTCACCCCATTTTCCCAGAGTTTCATCTATAACACCTACTTAACTGTACTTTAATTTCACGCGAACCGAGCTCTCAGACCACAAACCCGAAGTCCTAGTTCTTACGTCAAATCCTTACTTCAGTACAGCCGGTAAAAAAAATTAATGAAAAATAAATCGCACCTTTTTAGCTATGGCCCTTGCGCCATGCGAAGCCTCAAGAGGTTCGTAGTTGTTTGTAGGAAGATCTGTCACCCACATTCCTTTGGAGAGCGCACTCCGTGAACTGTTTGTTCTCACGCTCTCATCTTCACCAGTGATCTGATTATACAAGTAACTGAATACACCACTCGTAGTTTTCGATATCCATTTTCGATCCATTTTTACATGTGCTAGACTAAACGCTCAACAGCGAAACCAATTATTTTCCATTGTAAACGTAGCTGTTATTGCAACATCCATGGCAACTGATTATGACGTCACTCTACGAACGTGGGGAAGCGCGCGAACCTAGGTGATTTTAAATGCGTGCGAAATTGTAAGAAAAAAAGTAAACATGTTAAGAGTGAATGCGCAGAAATATCAAGCAAAATTACAAAATCGCGGCCACGGTCAAAAATGAGACCAATTTTTATTCTCAATTTCTAAAGAGGTACTAACGAGTTTCCAAAGGTTTCGGGGTTACTTTCTAAAAATACGACCGGATTTTCGCTCTCCTGCTGGCGAAAAATAGCAGAATAATTAGCATAAATTGGCATTCGCGTAAATGTCTTTCTGTAAGCAGTAAAGGCCAAATCATCAGAAAAAACTAACTAATTTAAAAGGAGGAGGACTCGGCACTTTATTCATGCCTACTTTTTAGTTGTAGATGATGCTTCTTGCTTCGAGAAAGCACAATCTTTGATAGGGTTTTACCGCAGTCTCCCCAAATCATGCCAAATCGAGTTTCAACTTATAGTTACAAACCGACTTTTCAATATGTGGCCAGAGTTCAATGGAGTTCGTTTTAAGTTTATGGTGTGTCTAAATGCTCTCCTTACACAACATATAAAAATCGGTCTGGGTTTTTAAGCGAGCACTTTAAAAAACACAATCGAAATCTGCGTAGTTTCATAAAAACTTTGAGCGTTTACCATTTGAATGGAATTTTCGGAAATTCCGGGGAGGATTCAAATGGAACAGTTCTTCCCGGTGGAAATTTTTCGGGAAAAAAGGTTATACTTTTCGAGGTATTTCCATTTTCTCGGTTTGGCCGGATTTCCCGGAAATTGTCAGTGCTTAGGTTTCGTGTCCCTGTTAAGACGATAAAAAGGGTTACTGAACAGTTTGCAGTCGAAGTCTACCGAACCATTCATTGAACTTGCCGTGAAAATCCTCAAAAAGTGTATGCCTTGCATCTCACAAGATCAACACTCGTCGAGGTGTTTCGATCTATGTTTCGAAAATGTTGATTGATTTCGTCTCTCTCGGCGAAAAACTTTACCAGGCCGTGATTTTGCAAAAAATTACAGCAAACCTCTCACATTTTGCCCCCACAAGGAAGTGAGAACACTTGTTTTTGTTGTCGTACTGTATGTTCGGCCGTTTCGTTTACACATGCATTCAACTGAAATGATACCTGGGTCCAGTCTTTCTCGGAAATCAGGCGCCATCTTGGAAATATTATATGGCAGAGTCTCCCGCCTTTTACCTCTTCTCATCGTCGCCCGCGCGCTTATTAATTTATTATTGTCAGCAGGAGCTTCTGCGGAGGAGAGAGATCCGTACGTACGTAAACATTACGCGACAGTGGAAATCCACCTTAACACCACGGGAAGTTCAGCCGCCATGTTTCTTGTTGATAGCTACCCAGACCCCGGCTCACTGGCATCCGAAACTTCCGATCAAATGATACGGTTCAATCCGTTCCGTTTCCTTAATGCGAAAAAGTGCAGTACTGTAGCAGCTCTCGTAAGGCTCTAAATTTCATTGGCAGGCATAGTGTAGCACCTCTATTGTTTTAGGGATAGGGTCCATTGTTTGTGTTGTTTGTTCTTTTGTTCACCAGAAGGGTAGCAAGCCAATCTCCTGAGACCTTACGAGAGCTGCTACACCACCCAAAAAGTGCAATTCCATTTGTACAGAAAAAAACTATCGAAAATTCCATTCAAATGGTAAGCACTCTTTATCTCTTTAGCATATTCCCGTTTTCTCGATTTTCACGCGCAAACACGTATTTAAGCCGAAAACGCAGGTATTGCACGAAACTCTACTTCACAGCTTAAAAAGGATGACTTACTTTACCATGCCGTCCAGCTATTGACAGCTGTTGTCCATTTTATGCTCAATCCATATTGTGTTTAACAGAAAGTAACTTCACGGCTCATTCGGTCAAGGGTCACGACCTCAAGTCAGGGTAACGTCAGTCCATGACGCTCCTTGATAAATGGCTCACACACACCCATGAAGACCAGAAAACACTTGCTAATACTACAACAAATTTATTTCGCCGATCCTTTTCGATGGGAACACTTCCATTTTACTCAAAAAATACCGTGTGTGGACGTAAGTAACGTTGATACTGAAGTTGATAAGTTAATATAACCGGAACATTTCGATGGTATACAGGTAGGCCTTACCTAGATAAGGCCTTTTGCAATGGGCAATATATAGAGGCGTGGGGATGGGGGGAAGGGAAGAGGGAGCTTGTCACTGGCATCTTTCCATACCTTTTCTATTTTACAAGCACGTAGAAATTAGCGATAAGAACGAACGAAGTTTCGGAGTCGTTATGACTTCATTTTCAAGTTGAAAGATAGGAAGTTAACTGTCGGAAGAAGACTGACATAATAAAATAATGTAATTTCGTGCAAATACTTTCACCGGGCCCAAATTGAGTCTGAATTGACACAGGAGATGGTGACAAGTCTCCAATTAGCCGCAAGTGCTTAAAGTGCAAGAAGAAAAAAACACCTTCTGTGAGTCAGCAGCGCTGCAGCGTGACAGCGTTTATATATTATCGGTATTTTACAGCCATGTTTATGCCGTGTTTATGCTTTAAAATTCTGTACACGTTACTGCCAGTTATACAAAAGGAGAAAGATACTCATGATGAACAACAGCTACACTTCTTTAACAATTCAAATCAGGTAGGGGGCTTTCTTTCTTCCCTTTATATCACCAGTGGGGATTTCAAAGTAATCGCATATTTTTTTAAACATTGAAATCGCGAATGTTGACAGTTTGGCTTGAGCCATCAGTTCACATAACTTGTAGTGTTCGAAGCTGCTGGGATGGAGAGGTTGGGCGTTTTCAAGAACTTTTACCATCAAGTCGCTCAAAACCATTTCGGCTTATGCGATTTCATAATCGGACTCACTTTGGGAGGAGTGGCTGCTTTGGAGCTCACGCTTAAATGCCAGACGGGCAAAGTAGCTCGCAATCTGCTGACCAGTCAAGAATTCGTTGCTGGTAAACAAGCGGTCACTGTAGCGAAAGCAGTTAAGTCGCGCGCGCTCGATGTACGACACTTGAAGCGGCGCGCGCTTCTGAAACAAATTTTGCACGCGTAACATTGCGTAAGTTTTCACCACTTTCTTATTTAAGCTGGTTTACGTTCAGTTGCAATACTTTTGGCCTTAAGAGTACTAGTTTAGTTGTTGCAAGTTTCTTTGAACGTGTATTCAGTCATTTAAGTTTTTTTTCATACGTCTTTGTTTCGTCCGTGCGCTACTTGTGTTTCTAGATCTTTCTAGTAAGTTCCGTGGTGTCGCGAAAGCACACGCGTAGCGCCACGACACCCAACTAAAGTCATAAAGGATTAGTTTTTTCCGTCAGCAAGATAAGTTGATGCAAGATCTGTTAATTCACATCAAGTTAAGAAGTTTCTCCAAGTTTATCATTGTTCTGGTGACTAAGGCAGCACCAAGGTAATTATTTTTACGCTAATTTAGTTTGCTTACATAAGCGGTTTGTATCTTTAGTCACTTACGTTCAATTTTATCGCTTATGAATTGTAAATTTAAACTTAAGGTTTTAGATGGTCAAGTTGTATACGACATTGTTTTACCGTTATTTGTAAATCGATCTTAAGTTTTCTCTTTTTACCTTTGTAACTTTTAAGCATGTGAAATGTACTTATATCCTGTTATTTTCGCAAGCTAACTTGTAATTTATTTGTATCTTTAATTTTAGTTCTCACGGTGTGTATAGAGTTTTCAACAATTTTAATAAACATCAGTTTGTGAACTGACGTTTCCCCAAATCACTGGAGCAATAGTCACCATTTCCATCTCTTGCGCTCATCATTGAGCGGGCAACTGAAGAAGCGTTGAATTTATGGCCTGTTTGCTCTCCGATAAGGAACTTGCTCAGTAGATAGTTCTTTTGCTTGTCGGTAAATCGCGCTCTTGACGCTTGGCTGGTATTGAGGGCCCATCCCATCGGAATCAAAGAGCGATTTGGTGCTCTACAACTTTCTGCGCGCTGCTGCAGCTGTGGAACACTTGCAGTTTGCTTTTCCAGTCTAGCTGCATAGCTATGAACAGCTTTGTCCAGCAAGGGTCTCACGTTCCAGTTTGCGATCGTGCTTTCCGAGATCTAAGTGATTTTGTAAAGCAGCAAACCGCTGGTAGGACTTGATGCAGCCCTCTTCAGGGCAGAAAAATAACTGGGAAGAAGCTGTATCATCTGGTGACTCGTCCGAAGTTGACATCGTCTCAGGTTTGGCCGATGGAGACTGGAGGGAGGTAAACTTATCTACCACTACGTCTTCCTCGCATCTAGATAGCCTTGGAATTGGAGTTTCGTTGTTGCCCCTGTTGCTTAGTTTGACGGTCTTACCAGGTCCAATCCCATATGCCTTCCATGTTGTAATACAATCTTCGCCATACTCGACGTTCGACACCCCGCTCACGTCATCATACTTGACATTGGCAGAGGTTCTTGGGTTTGCCATTTTGCACAATGTGACGTGAAGACCGGGTACACCTCCCGATGATCTCATAGCGTCAACCATTTGAGCAGCATTCTCGATGTCATTACCCTCATTGAGGTGAATTCTCATATGGGCCTTGCTGATTGCCGCCTTCCTGTCGTATGCACCTTTTCCAGCTTGGGGGTCTGAGAAGTCAAGTCGTTTTACTGTTATTCCGTGCTATTGGCTGGCTTTCGAGGCACCGATTATCGTTGCTCCGGTTCGGTAACATCCAGCGTTGTCTTGTCTGTAAATGACGGTTTTCAGAGTTGGCATTATTGCCTTAAGTTTACCGATGACATCTTCCATGATCGCTAACACAGAGTTGCTGGCTTGGCTACACGATTGGATTATATGCCGGAACAAACATCATTATCTGTAGTTGCTGAGTAGCCACCATCTTACGCGCAGCCACAGTAACGTGCCAAGAAAGGCCACGTTTGCTGAAGCAGTCGTGCTGGCTTTCACGGTACTTGCGCGGCAAGAACTTCATTGCCCAGTCTTCAACCAGAAGTACACTTGATTCATCTAGCCCGTCTATAACATCACGCCGCGCCTGATCCTGATTGAGGCTGCGTAAAAGATGAGCTTTCCAGGCTTGAATGTTGGAGATTGCTTGGTCAGCAGTAAAGCTTAATTCGTCCTTAGCGTCTGCGCCGATATTCTCTTCTGTCATCATTGCGAGAGCATTTTTGATGTCCAAAAGAGCTTCTCCCATCTCATCACAGCGGTTGCATTGATCTGTATGTTGGTGGTCACAAAGAACCTGGCCAGATCTATGGGGTCACTTAAGGCGTATTGCCGGCAGTGGACTGCGACACATGATTCTTTGGACACAAGCACCTGTCATGTTTTATATTCATATGCATGTTATTCATAAATAGCAGTTGGAGTATCGCATCTTGATCCCCTCTTTCTCACAAACTTAGGACAAGCTCAGGACTAGATGATCATTTATCGTTTTTACCTACTGATTAATTGTATTTCTGGGGTGATCTTTTAAAGAGTCAGAGGTTGATGGGCGTTGTCAAAGATCTAACTTAGTTTCAGCCTCAACCTCGTTTCCAGGGCTTTTCAATCTCTAAGGGAAAAGCCCTGGGAACGATGTTGTTGCAGCCTGCATTGTCTAATTTCGTTTGGTCTCATACGAGCCCCTCACCCTATGGCTTTGTCAGAAATCATGCCAAAATAATACAGTGTCTGATACAGTGGCCAATTGGATGGTTTTAGGGGTCAGAAGAAGCCTATAAATCAAAATTTCAGGTTTTTGAGTACACCTTATTTAATACCGTCTTACCTTGTAGTCACTTTTCAGGTAGCGCTTAGCAGACATGAGGCGTTCTCGCTGTTCTTTAGCCCAGGTCATTCCCATTAGATGGTCTCCCGTTTTGCTACATCAGTGAGTTCTTCAACGGCCTGAGCTCCTGCAGAACTGATATGGTCTAGACCTTGTAACGACTTTCTTGCAGAGGCTGCGCAAACAGAAAGGATGTTTAACAGAATCCTGCAGCTGAGAGGGCTAAAATGTGATTCCTCTACACATGCAAGGTATTGCTTTACAATGGACTCTGGGATTAACATACGGATAACGTTGGGGAC
This sequence comes from Galaxea fascicularis, assembly GCA_948470475.1. NCBI lineage: Eukaryota > Metazoa > Cnidaria > Anthozoa > Scleractinia > Euphylliidae > Galaxea > Galaxea fascicularis. The sequence continues at coordinate 24,576,108 of OX419340.1, read as the reverse complement.
TATCACAACCTCATTTGTTGACAATGTGATGGTCTTCTCACCGAATGGCAAATCCTGGATAACGTGAGGACTAGTAATGAAATCTAAGAAGTGGTCGAATATTTGTTTGGGATAACTGTGGTGGTGGAACACATCTCCCGTGAAGCATTGTATGCTTTCTTGCAGTACTGAATCTGTATCTAGCAAGATCGGGTATCCATTTCTTCAGAGTTTGAATACTGACCTTGTCTGCCATTACCGAAAGAATCTGTCGCCGGGTGTCTCAAGTGTTCACATTACTGTAGCGCTCTGTCAGAGCTTTCATGAGCACGTTATCCACATTCTCATCCACGCTTTTACTGTCAGTGGAGAATTGTTGATTCAAAGATGGAACAAGAGAATACCTCAACTTTTCTGATTGTTTTGGCGCAACTTCCTCCAAGACAGCGCCTACTGCTTGTTGTGTCTTACGAAGATGGCGACGACGCGTTCTTTCACCCGCTTCATCCCATGAAACAGTTAAAGTATGCGTGACCGGCTAACATCCCTGCTGTCTAAGAATTCGTCCAGTTTGGTCAGAGGTGTAGATGTTACATTCGGGCTGGACTCTGAAGGCAGATACAAGCTACCCCCTGGCGTCTGGACGTTGGAACCAAAATACACGGAAGCTGGCGTACTTTGCGCCACTGGGGTAGCCCCGATAGAATTGTCCTGCAATAAATGTATGATTGAAAACTTGCTTAATACTTGTTATTGAACTAGCGTGAGGTCTGTATTGGGTAGGTCAATTTATTTTTGGGAAGTCTAGGGCGCGGTCCATAAGCTTACAAAAACATAACTCGACCAATATTCGCAAATATGGCCGAACAAGCTAGTTCAATAAATTTCTTATTTTAATGACTCTCTTAAAGCAGTGCATTGATTCTCGGTGAACGCTATCGCCAAACATATATTGACATTTTTTAGGCCGCTTTCGTGAAATTTTAACTGAAATTATCCCCCAGACATAAGGGAAATATATTTCTACTTAAGAAGAAATGTTTATTTTTTGTGAAATGTTTTGGAAAAGCGATTTACTGATTGCAACTATTTCTTAGCGATCCGTATCAGCAGAATTTGCAAAATTCGCGTTTCCTTCGTGGACCAGTATGTAATATGATAAGTCTAACAAATATAGCTTGTTCCTAATGTTACGTGCTGGAATAACCAAGAGTATGGTGGCGTCTATGGCGTTCGCTGTTACTGGGCTTTACACAGGTATTCGACTCGTTTGACTCCGTAAATGCTCGCTTTATTCGCTCCGAATCTCTCCATACGAATATGCAAACTAAATGAACTTGTTCAACGGTGAAAACTACAATAAAAGGCAAACAAAGGCTGCTATAAGAAAAAGGCTAAGAGAAACTAAAGATCAGCAGAAGGATGGCAAAGAACTTAACACTTACAATCTGTGCTGTGTCCTAGCGAACGACCATGTGCGAACTAATCACGTGACATGATATAACAAAATGTTATGTAAGTGTCACGAAAAGCGACGGGCAAATAAAGGCCCAAAGTAACAAATCCAAATATGAACAGCGGTCTAAACAAAGAGATGTCCGCGAACAAGACATAAATGAAAAGAGCTCCCGAGTACGATATAAGGCACGCAACAAAAGTGTGACAACGAGCAGTTACCCTTTTAACTATTGTTTATTTAGTTATACACTGTAACAATTGGTTAGGTTAAAGATTAAGTTAAGCAGTTCGTAAAGTAGGCTTACTGTCTTTCATGGCCAAACAGGTATTGATCTTGATTGACTTCCAACTCCAAGTTCCACTGACTAGAGACAACACTGCTTGACTTTCTTGATTCATTGGATTCTTTCCACTCATTGGCTTTTCTGTGCACACAAACTCGTACGGAGGACTTCATAATTAACTCTGAACTCTTCATCTTCCGCCCTTTTCTGCTATCGTATCTTTCTTCACTCCGGATATAGCAAGGTCAAAGGTTATAGCTCCACCATAGTTATAGCAGTTGATTATAGCTTCTTCACAGTATAGCATCCATAGCATACGTTCAATCACAGCCGGCCACGAGGGTAAGCCTTCGGGCAAGAGAGTTTTTTTCTATTACTTACAAGCCTGCTTTTATACTTTTTCTTCAAGTATCTAGAACGTTCTGTTACTATTTATAGTGTCAAATGAAGAATGATCGTCGCAGTTGTGATCGCTATTTTTACAATTGGGTAAAAAATCCTGAAAAAAATTCAGGACTTCAACGATTCCGGTGCGATGCTCTACCAACTGAGCTATGAAGCCACTGACGTTGACAGCAGGTCAATTTTGGGTTCATATGTTCCTATGAAAGATAGGGCTTCTTTACGCAATTGCAAAAATTGCGATCACAACTGCGACGATTTTTCTTCATTTGATTTCATATCCGCTGTTCACATATGATTTCTTTCATATGCATCATTCACTTATTTATAGTGTATTACAAGGTCTACTATTTGTGGAAACTGCTGAGTCACATCAAAGATATTTCTGGAATATTACAGGTTATAAGACAATTCTAGAAAAGTCTGGAATTGTATGACAGATAAACTAAAAGTAATTCTGATCCTCATAACACTAATAACGTCTAATATGGAAAGTCGTTTACACTTACCAGCAACATATTTCCCATTTGCAAAATAACCTTGCTTTCGATACAAGGCGGCTGAGCCGCGGTCTTGCTTTCAGCTTCTCCAAGAAGCTTGCGGCGATCACAACACACTCCTGTGAAAGTGAAATGCTACTGCTTCAACTCCTTAACCTGACTGTCTTAAAAAGTCATGACTGTCCTGTGCCGTTACTTCCAAAACACAAAGCATCAGACACTCAAGTGATTATTGCATAAAGGAGAAATTTTTTTCCACTACTTCGTTTTGCTTTGTTTTGCTTTGCGTACAAGTTTTTATGCCGAATCAAAAATTTCGTGATATTTTTCCGTGAAAAGCTAATTCAATTTCATAATTCAGTTTGAAAGTTTACACAGGTGTACTGATGGTCTTGCCTTGTTTGAACCGTGGATTTAAGGGTGAGTAATCGTCTTGTTTTCTATAACTGCATCAACCAAAAAAGCGCACCCACGTCACAGCGCCGGGAAAAAGAATACTTCCGGGAAACCCATTCACGAAGTTAGGGCCATCGCTTTCTGGTATCTGGCCTAACCGAGACAGCTTATTTTTTCACTGGAAAAACAAAACAATTGGCTTTTGCCTTCTCCGACTGTTTGGTGTTTCCATATTTAGCACGGTTCATAAACATCTTAAAGTGACTCAGTTAAATCAACCCTCATAACGACGTCTTCGAGCACCTGTGAGAGTGGTAAGTACTACGCAAAATAAAAGTCACGACCGTGAAGATAATTAAGCAGGGGCACAAAACAAAGCTGTTCCTCACTTTATCTGTTCCGCGGAGGTATTGTGCTGGCTGGCAAAATATCAGTTATGTCTCGGAGTTGGTTATCCAATTTCTTTCTGCTGATGGTTTCGGTTGGTAATTACTGAAGTGTGGTAGCAGTTTGAGTTTTGCTGGCTGGCGAAATCTGGATTGGTGTGAGAAATTTGGTGTCTCCTTCTCCCCCCCGCACTGAAGGCATGAATTGAGGCCTTTTGCCACGCCCATTTAGGGTTACGACATATGGAATTGTCTCTTTTGTTGTTGTGCAGGCTGCTCAATTTGTACCTGGCTGGGAAACCAACCAATTTTATCTAGCTGGCTGGGAAATATCTTGTGTGTCTTGCTGGCAAAAAGGAACAGATATTTTTTTCCCAGCAATATTAAAAAACACCTGAAAATGCCTGAATAACTTTAGTTTTATTAACTGGGGTATAATAATACATTTTTCAACAAATTGGTCGTTTTGTGCCCCTGATTAAGGTTCGCTTGGAATAATATATTTTGTACTTTTTAAACGTTTCTTTAGCCTTTTGTTTTGGTCTTAGAAATTGCATGCATTTTCTGTGCATCAGCTAACAAACACTTGGAAAAATTGCTGACAGCTTCATTGAACGTGACATGCGTTACAGCATGAGTCCGGCGGTCACGTACTGGTAACCGTATTCCCCTTAAAACGGCAGGACATGCAATTACTGGTTTCATAGAACAGCATTCATTTCAGGTTTGTGACCTGGTGATCTTCGCAGAGTCTTCACATTTGTCGTTTAATCAGTTATATAAACACAAATACTTCTCTATACGACATCCACTGCAGCATGTGATTGACCGGATTAAAAACTTTACATCAATATTTTGGAATCGGAAGCCAGATTTTGAAACAATAGTTTCACTTTTCGCTCAAATGTCAATGCTTAGACAACATGCTAATTGTTTCAAATTTCAGAGAAAATTCACAGATTTTCGTGGCGTTTTTCAAAGCGCCCACTAAAAAAAACAAACAAATATTTACATCTCGTGTAAGAATAGCATTTTGGACATTTCATAGCTATAAGATGAGCTCGATCCGACCCCGGCCACATACCGAAACGTCCCTTTACAATTATAGACTTAAGCTCGCTTTACAACGGCTATTTTCAAATCTGCATAAAGACAGATTTTCTCGCAGGGCCGAGCTGTCGTCTAGAACCGAAAAAGAGACAAATAAACCCCAAAAGCTTTCAAAAGTGATAAATACCTCTCTATGAACTCGAAAAAAAGGAAAGTTAAATTTTGACCGTGGCCACGCTATTCTCGATATTTCTGTGCATTTGCTCTTAAACGAAGACGAACTACCCAATCTTTCGGGGAAGAAAGATGACTAGTCAAAATAGGCTGAAGACGAATCGACTTGATGGAACTTGATTGAGTCTTTCTTCGCATTCTCGGTTTCATTTTGGGAAACAAATCCAACATGAAGCAAGCTCAAATAGAAACATAAGCAACCACACAAATTATTCTACTGCAATAAATTCACAGAAATATACAAGCTGGTCAGATTTGACGGGTACAGTACATAAGCTTTATTTGCATGACTATAATTGTTCACAGTATAATTATTTATTGATACAAATGGACAAAAAACCTACCCACAAATAAGAGATTGAAAACAGCGTGCATGTCAGGCAGTATATCCCTGAATCTTATAAGGCCTTTAAAACATGTTTAAGCTTCGTACGAATTTTATGGTCATTTTCTATCAACAACTTGCAAGGTGAAAATGCGACTTCATCAAGTGAAATTATCCAGGCTACTTGCGTTAACACTTCGAACGGCAGCATTTTTCAGACTCAGTCCGATAGCTCATCCCTCTCTGAATCATCCTCTGTGGCTGTTCTGTTTCCCGGAAAACAAGCCTTCAACGCATCAAGCGAACCAGCCTTCCAATCCTTCGACGGCTTGCAATTGCTGAATTTTTCCACTGATGCTCCGCAGACCGAAGCCGAAGATCCAGTAACCTTTCGGCCAGGTGGAGAGGCCAGCAGCCTCGTAACAAGCTCTTTTGCAGCCTCAAAAACCTGTCTTGATGTTGGGATACCCGTCTTTAAATAAGTGGCAAAGGTCTCGCAGTTGTTGTTGATCAGATCATAAGCTTGCCAAGAGTGTTGTTGTCTCAATACATCCTCGGCCATCATCATAGTTTGCTCCACCGACAATGTCTCTTCGTGAATAACACGAAAAAGCTTGTCATGTCCTCTGAAAAAAGAAAGGAACGGGCGTCTGTTGGGTTTGGCATCTTCTTTGTTCTCGCCATAGAGGTCGATCACTGCCAAGTTTTCCCTGTCGAAAATGCCATGGTGAAAGTACAGGCCGTTGCTGTGAGGCATGAGCTTTAAAAGGAACGGACTTAGAGAAGCTAAGTTTCCCGTCACCGCAATTTGATCACCAGTGTTCAAATCATTCAGCTCAACTTCTTCAAATATGACCGCCATATTTCGCCCCTCTACAACCGATCTGTGTTAGTTGTAATAGGGCCTTCTTCGACTGAGTGATGTTTTAGCCAGATCTGATACTGTTTCCCGGAAGTAACTGGGTGTAGCGAATGATGAACTATCGAAGGATATGATTGGTTGATAAGATAAACCATTCTGTCAGGCGATTTTTCCCGAATAGGGTTTTGCGTTTGTCAGGGGGTTTTCATTCAGGGGTCATTTTCTCGTTTGAAACAACATACTCCTTGGCATTCAAGACTTCCAATTACAATTAAAGTTCCGCAGAAATGACCCAGAACTGAATGAACTGGGATCCGAAATTGCTAGGATTTACGGAATGGAGAAACCTAGCCTCAAACAAAGAGGCCATTAGAGGAGGGGGACATGGGGATTTGCGGTGTTGATGTTTTTTAATGCAGTAATGCGGTGAATAAAATCTCAATTTACAGTGTTGCGGTGAACTCAAACCCTGTAGTGTGCGATGTTTGTGTTTTTCACGCTACGGTGTTTGGTGAAATGAAATTATTTGCGGTGCCGTGATTTCTTGTTTGATTTTTATCAGACCTAAATTTAGCATGTAAATTTCGTTAATCCGTGACAATTTATGACAAGCACGTACCATTGCGTTTAATTTGTAATAAAATACAGACCAACGGCAAACGGGAAATGGCAGGCTCCTGCTCATTTTCAGTTGTCTCGTTCCTTTGAGAGTTGCATGTCTTGTTATTGTTAATGGTAGCGGTAGCGGGGGCGGCAGCGGCGGTGCTATCGGCCTGTGTAGATTCAGTTAGGATGCGTTTGTTATGGTTGTCGATTATTTGTTTAGTGTTGTCCATGCAGCTGTAGCTGATCTTGATGGTGTTTCGGTTGAAGATTCTTCTGAGCTTGTGATCTTTGGGGAAGTGTTCGTCTATTAGTGCGAGGAATTTGTGCCCGATGTTGGTGCTGGTGCTCTTGCATAAAGGAGGGTTGTACCAGATGAGGTTATTGCGTTGTCGGTTTTTCCATTTCTTTGCTTTGGGTGGTTCGTACTGCAGTGTGTAGTGGTATCCGCTTTCGTCGAGTGCTTTCTGGTATGGGGGGGGGGGGGGGGGGGCGGCTTGGTCAAAGGATGCTTTGTCGGATGATAGGGATGATAAGCGTTTGTTGATGTCGGCGGGAATGTTCTTTGTGGTGATCGGCGGGTGGTTGCTCTCGCGGTGAACGTATTGCAGAGAAGTGTTTGGCTTTGTAAATGGCTGATAAGTGCTTCGGTTAAGGTTAAATGTGACATCTAGGAAGTTGATTACTTGTTTGTTAGCTTCAATGGTGATGCTAGGCCATTATTATTAAAGATGCGGCATATTTCTTGAACCCAAAAAATGAACCCAAACTACTAATCGCCGCGGACAAAACAACTAACTTCTACAAACTAGAGCCATCTGCATTCAACGATCTCCTAGAGAAAAGCATCACGAAATCCTATAAGAAAGCACCACCTGAGACGACGCAAGCAATCCATAAAGAAAACAAAGACATCGCGACGAAACTAGGAATCGACGATAGAGTGGACACTACGGCCTCCAACTCTGATAACTCCGCCAAAGAAAATAGGCTGCAGTGGAAGTAGTGAACTGTTGTGGGGTAGCGCCCTTTTGGCTTGAAGATCTTCATAGTCTTCTTTGTACGACTCAATCTGTGCTAACTGGCATAAGGCTAGAGAGGCCTCTTTAAGATCATTGGCGAACAACATTTTCCCTTGTCGCTCTGAGGGAGGACATTGCTTCCTCACTTTACACTTTAACTTGAACTTGTACCTCATCCACCATGCGTACACGCGCACTAGCTTCTTCCAAGAAGAGTGCCTCTCCCACGCTACCATACTCACACTGGATGTAGCGGGCGTTGTCAGGACTGAAGCCTTGACTTCCAGCTGACTGTTGTCAAATTCTGCTTTCTTTTCACTCCTTGGCCACTGGTCTTTAGAGAGCATGAGGAAGGTGGGGCCACTGATCCACCGACACGTAGGGATCAAATCACACATTTCGATCCCTCTTGTGCAGTCATCGGCAACATTCATTGAGCCTGGCACATGGTGCCACTCCTTACCATCGGAGGTAGAGGCAATTTCAGCAACTCTGTGCGACACATAAACGCTGAATCTTCTGTGATTGTTCCTAATATAGTGGAGCACAATCTCTGAGTCACTCCAGAGGTACGTATCGTCAACTTCGAAGTCGATTTCTGTCAATATCTTCGACTTCAGCCTGACTGCTATCACTGCAGCTTGCAATTCCAGGCGTGGTATAGTTAAGGTCTTGATCGGGGCTAGCCTTGTCTTACTCATGATGAAACTCACATTTACACGTCCACGACTGATTGTTCGGAAATAGGCTACGGCTCCATAAGCCATCTCTGAGGCGTCACAAAACACATGTAGTTGCACATATGATCTTGGCATTCGTCACGGTGGAATCCATACCACCTGGGAACCGCAATAACCTGAGATGACTTCAAACCATCTTTCCAGCTTTGCCAGCTCCGAAGAATTTCATCAGGTAGCTCTTCGTCCCAATCAGTTTGACGTCTCCACAGCTCCTGTATTATCAGCTTTGCCTTAATCACATATGGCGCAGCCAAACCGAGGGGGTCAAACACGCTACTTGTGGCACTCAATATTCCCCTCTTGGTGTCAGGGAAGCCACTCTTCACCGGTTGCAGACATAGGAAATCTTGTTCCGTGTACCACTTGACACCAAGGGCTTTTTCTTGTGGCAACTCATTACGATCAAGATCAACAGTATCACATGCCACTTCAGAGGAGGGGATTGCTGCCAGGACCTCTCGGCTGTTCGACATCCACTTTGTGAGTCTGAAGCCTCCTGTTGCTAGGAGGTTAATTAGCTGCTTGGCCAAGTCGGCAGCTCCATCGGAATTTGGTTTCGAGGAGAGAAGATCGTCCATGTAAAAGTTGCGCAAGACTGCACGGACTGCTTCCTCATTGAAGTTCTTTGACTGATCAAGGGCAGTTCTTTGTAATGCATAGTTGGCACAACAGGGTGAGTCGACTGCACCAAAAACATGCACTGTCATTTGGTACTCATCTGGCGGTATAGCTTGATCTAAATCTCTCCACAGAAAACGCAGCGAGTCCCTGTCTTCTTCACAAACTACGACCTGATGACATACGACTACGACCACATCCGCCATAATACCAATCTTTCCACTTCTAAATCGCAACAGGATTCCTACCAAATTATTGAGCAAGTCGGGACCAGTGAGCAGGTTTTCATTCAGGGAAACTTTGTCATACTTTGACGCTGCATCAAAAACCACACGAACCTTCCCTGGTTTGTTGGGGTTTAGTACTGCATGGTGTGGAAGGTACCATGTTCTTGAGGTCGTTTTCCTTGACTCCTCAGGTGTCAATTTCTTAGCATGTCCTTTACTGATATAACTGTTAATGACGTCCCGGTACTTTCTTGCCAGCTCTGGATTCCTCTTAAGCTTCCTTTCAGTAGAATGGAGACGCGAAACGGTAATAGCACGATTGTTGGGCAAACTTGGCTCCCCCTTCCACAACAGTGCTGTTTTATAGTGGCCTTCCTCCTTCACTGTGCTGCTTTCTAATATCGAGAACGCTCGTCTGTCTTCAGCTGACACGCCAGAGTCAGAGGGGGCTTGCTTGGTAGCATAAGAGTCTATCTCCCAAAACCGCTCAATTTGGTTCTGCAGTCGAGCTTGTTGATCAGTTACAAGGAAATTGGCATTGATTGTGTCACAGTGTTCATTGTCCACATTTCCAAACAGGGTCCACCCCTGTTTTTACGGCAATGGGTTCATCCCATCGCCCTTGCCGAACGTCTAGGTGAATCAGTAAGTGAGCCATGTCAGATCCAACGAGAACCTTTACATCGCTACCATCGAGTTCAGGAAGGTCAATGTTCAACAAATGGTTCCATTGTTTAGTCACCCTTTCCTTCGACACCTTGACGGATGGGACATTGAGTCTGTCAATCACCCATGCTCCCTGTACAGAAATCGGTTGAGGGTGGACTTTAGATGACAAGGGGAAACTCACTCGGCTTACATTCTGGATCTTGGCATCAGATCCAACTGTGTTTAGACTAATCTGGTATGTCTCACCACCAAGCCGCAGGTGGTCTGCTAAGTCCCTTCTGATTAAGGTGGAGTCGCTCCCAGCATCAAGGGCAGCATATGTGTCAACTACACCATGAGGACCATGTATTTGAACCGGCAGGACTTGCAGGAGGACCTTTCTCCGAGGCTCAACGCTCACTTGATTGATGCTTCTCGGGACTTCAGATGGAACTTGAGGAGAGCTCGTACTGGGTACCTGCGGCTGAGCATTCTCCTTTTGAAAGATTGGTGACCGTACATCAGTGCTTTCGCAGTAAGCTGAAATATGACTATGTGAGTCGCTTTGATGATCTTCATGCAGGAGAGTGTGATGAGGTCGGTTGCAATGCTCTCTGAGACAACGGTTGGTACTTGGACATTCTTTCGATTGATGGTTTGCTTTCAGGCAATTAAAGCAAAGTCTATGTTCCCATACAACTTGTTTCCTCTCCTTGAAAAAAAAAATCCGTCCGTGCTGGACGGTCACGATTTTACTCTCTCTGAGAAAGTATCTTCAAATTACCTTTAAATTATTTTCTTGCTGGCTTAGTAATCTGGATATGAGTTTTAAATTAAGTGATTTCCGTAAATTGTGGAAAGAAGAGCTGCTCGAGGACGTGAGGAGAGAAATATCAGGAGTGATTCAACCGTTGAAGGCAGATTTGGCGGCCATGAATAAAAAGATGAATGACCTTGATACTTCTCAAAAGTTCCTTGCTGAGAAGTATGATACCCTCCTGATTGGTATCCAGGAGCAGAAGAAACACTAAGGATTCAAGTGACCGGATACATGGCATTAACACTGAAGTTGGATGTGTAAGAAATGACATCTATGACATTCAGCTCCGCCTCGATGCAAACGAGCAATATGGCCGACGCGACACCTTGGAGATCCAAGGAATTCCTGATATTGCTGACGATAATCCTACTCAGTTAATAATTGAGACAGCGAGGTTAATTGATGTCGAACTTGAACCGAATGATATTTCTATTGCCCATCGCCTACCGTCAAAGAATAGTCGACGACAACGCAATATTATTGTTAAATTCACGCGACGAGTGAAGAGGGATGAAGTCTTCAATGCCCGCAAGAAGCTGAAGTCTAAACGAACTAAAGATTTACCTTCAGTCCAAATTCAATCGGAGTCCTCTCCTGTTAACCATAATGCTGTGATTCATATAAATGAAAGTTTGACTCCGTACAGGAAGCGTTTATTCGGTAGGATTTTAGATTACAAGAAAAATCATCACTTCAAATATCTTTGGACTAGCAACGGCAAGATTGTGCTTCGTGAGTCTGACACCTCGACTAAACACAGCTTTGTTTCTTTCGAGCAATTCGACGAATACCTAGACTCCTTATCACAAAAGCGCTAATATATATGGCTCATAATGAAGAAATCCTACTAGTGTCATCACTGATGGAAATGTTTAATTTCGATGAATATTTAGATTGTGTCTCTTAATTGGTAAAATGACTGACAATGAGGAAACTGTAAGTATTTTGCCTTTTTTTTCCCTTTCTGATAGAGACTTTAATCATCTTATTGGAAACTGGTCTGTTCCAAACTTAAATGAAACTGTAGACTTATTTGATCTGTTTCCAAATCCTGATAAATGTGATGAATCCGACCCAGATTTAATGTTTGCTTCTCCTTGTTCGGATTAATATTCGATTAATGATTTAAATAAGCTTATTAGGAAATCTGGTCCTAACTTATTTATCTTCCATTGTAATACAAGAAGTTTATCGAAGAATTTTGATACCCTTGAAGAAATTTGAAATTCTTTGGATTCAAAGCCTGATATATTAGGAATTACAGAAACAAAACTTAATGAATTTTCTATCACTAATCTAGACTTGAATAATTATAACCTCTTTCGTACGGACTCAAAAACTAGCGCTGGTGGGACTACCCTCTATATATCTAATACTTTAAAAGCTATCCCCCGCTGTGATATAAGGTTTGATATGGACCAGGTTGAGTCAACATAGTGTCAAATTGATAATGGGAAAAAGAGATCAATTTTGGTTGGATGTATATATAGACATCCTAATAACAATCTCACAAATTTCGCAGATCAACTTAATAATATTATCAAATCTATTAAGCTTAATAAAAATGATCTCTTTTTATTCGGTGATATCAATATAGACTTTATGAAAGCAAATTCCCATTCTGAAACAGATGAGTATTTAAACATGTTATTCTCGCATGGTCTGTTGCCAATAGTTACCAAGCCTACTCGTGTTACCAGCCATTCTGCTACTCTTATTGACCATATTTATACCAACTTATCTATTTCTCATATTACTTCAGGTATAGCTACCATCGATATCTCTGATCATTTGCCTGTCTTTTGTATTCTTAAATCACAAATTGAGAGAACCAACACTAGGCGTTACTATCAAGATTTTTCTAACTTTCATAAGGAAAGTTTTATACTTGACATTAGCCAGCTTGATTGGTCACTAATTCTCCACCCTTCTAAAACTCTTCATGCAAAAACTCAAGATGCAATTGATGCAATTCAATTTATTGTTAACAAACATGCTCCAATGAAGCTAGCTTCCCGGGCTAAGCAGAAGCAAATGAGTAAGCCTTTGATTACTAAAGGTATCCTAAAATCTATCAAACTCAAGCAGAAGATGTATCGATCACATTTTTGTAGCCATGACCATGAAAAAATTATTGCATACAAAAAATACTCCAATACCCTATCTCGTCTTATCTCTAAGAATAAAAAAGATTATTTTCAATCCCAATTTAAAAGATGCAAGAGCAATTTAAGATCCACCTGGAAACTTATAGGAAATCTTATTCAGAGGAAAACTAAAGGCCAGTCATATCCAACTAGGGTTGTATATGGCAATAAGACCTTCACTAATCCAGTTGATATTGCTGAACAGTTAAATACATATTTTGTAAATGTTGGTCCAAGCCTAGCTAGCAAATTGGATGTTGACCCTTCTATAAGTCCCACCCAATATATAAATTGCTCCCCTTGTTCCTCTTTTGTTTTATCACCAGTTACAGAAACCCAAGTCTTTACTCTGTTTTCAGGCTTAGATGAAAATAAATCTTACATAAATATACCTAACAAGTTTATTAAGTTGGCTGCGGAGTATCTTGCAACACCCTTTTCAAAAATCTATAATGAATCCATCATGACTGGAATTGTTCCTGATATTTTTAAAGTTTCAAGAATAACCCCAATTCTTAAAAATGGAAGTACCTGTGAGCCTGGGAACTATAGGCCGATTGCTGTTATATCTTCTTTCAGTAAAGTCTTGGAAAAGTTAGTATATGACCAATTGATTTCCTTTCTTGAAAAACACAATATTCTATTTGAGTATCAATTTGGTTTTAGTAAGGGTCATTCCACTGAGCATGCAATACTAGAAACTATCGATAACCTTAAAACTGCCTTGGATCATAACATGTTTACATGTGGTATTTTTTTAGACTTCTCCAAAGCCTTCGACACCATCAACCATAGAATTTTGCTAGACAAGATGTGCAAATATGGTGTGCGTGGAACCCCATTGAGGTGGTTCTCAAATTATCTAACTGGCCGTTATCAATTTGTGAAAATTGGTGATGTTGAGTCTTCTCCCAAACTTATTACTTGTGGAGTCCCTCAAGGATCAACCCTTGGTCCCCTGCTGTTTTTATTGTATATAAATGATCTCCCAAAGTCATCAAGTAAACTTTTATTTCGAATTTTCGCTGATGACACCAACATTTTTTTTTCATCTAAAAATATTGCAGATTTGGAATCAACTGTAAATGAAGAACTTATGAATGTCATTAAATACTGTGATGTGAATAAATTATCCATTAATTTTAAAAAACTAACTACATGATTATTGCATCACCTAAGAAAAAATCATCTATTAATCTAACAGCTTGTAATATTCAACAAAAACGTACCATTAAGTACCTAGGTATATTTATTGATGAGAACCTCAAATGGGATGCTCAAATACAGCATGTCAACAAACGAATAGCAAAAAATTTGGGTATCCTTAATAAGCTTCGCTATCATGTGTCCGTTAGTTCTCTTAGGCAACTCTACTATAATCTTATTTATCCTTATATTTCTTATGGTTTGGCAAGCTGGGGATCGGCATGCCAAACCAGACTTCAAACTGTAAGGAAAAAGCAGAATAAGTGTATTCGCTCCATATTTTTTGCTTCCCCAAGAGAAAATGCTTCCATTTATTACAAATTGCTTGAATTGCATAATCTTGATAATATATTTAACATTAAGATAGCATCCCTAGTTTATAAACTTAAATACCTTCCGAGCAATACTCCTGCTGCTTTTAATAAATTAATCACACCCTCAAGTGGAGTGCATAACTATAACACTAGATATGCCTCAAAAGAGAACTTATACAGACCAGTTTCCAGAACCAACTATGGCCTTTCAAGATTTATATCCATGGCCTCTAGAGTTTGGGAAAAAGTACCTTACAATTTGAAGATTTTGCCCTTTTCTTCTTTTATTCAACAATATAAGCGTTATCTCCTTGTCAATCAAACTTAATTTATATTACTGTATTTTTTTATAAATCATATTCATGTAATTCGGTATATAATTCCACTCAAATTGTAATAAGAAAAAGTCTAAATAGAAATATTAATGTATATAGATATAATTTGATGTATATAGATGTATTAATAATTTACTACTTAATGAATTGTTATTTATTCCTTTTCTCTTTGTAAATCTTAAATTTAGTATGCTAGCATATTACAAATATTTTTCTTTCTCGTGAAATCATGTGGTAGTGACCATCTCGAAAGCAATTGCTACTATGGTCACTACGCACCTTTCCTTCTTTTCCTACAATATGTAAAAACTTTGCTCTTTTTTCTTTCCTTTCTATTTTTTTTTATTTCAACTGTACTTAATGACATAAATAGTGTAAAATAAAGAATCTGAATCTTCAAGGCTTTGGACTTAAAAGCAGGACAGAAGGCAACACGGTGCCTATCTGAACAAACAACGCACTTCTGTTCAATAGGATGGGCTGAGTTCCCACCCTCCTTGTTGTAGGGCTGGATTTGAACTGCCTTTGGAGGTTTGGTAGTTGTAGCGAGAGAATGAAGCTTCAGATTTGACTTTGGTCTCGTATACGACTGCTTCTTGTTCCACTCTTCAATGAAATCCTCAAGCGGGTTGAATAGGCTGTCAACTCTTTTGCAAAGCCACCTTTCGAACCCTATTAAGGTAGCTCTCTCAGTATGACCATCAATATGTTTGTACCATCTCACTCTGAGGTTAATGGGTAACCGCATTGTGGCCCTGCTTAGATACTCTGGTCTTAAAAGTATAGCAGACTGACCCATCTTGACACACCAGATGGTACAAGCTTTCACTTGATAATAATAATCACGCAATGCCTGTCTATCATGTGAAGTCACAACAGAGTTATCAAGTATATTCTTTAAGTAGGCTGATGCCACACTGCTGGGGTTCCCAAATTGTCGTTTTAGTATTTTGAGGGCTGTTGGATAGCTATAGCCAGTCACACCCAAACTTTCCACTGCTTTCTTTGCTTCACCGCTGCGATTTTGAAAGAGAT
The DNA here is from genome assembly GCA_948470475.1 of Galaxea fascicularis. Taxonomy (NCBI): domain Eukaryota; kingdom Metazoa; phylum Cnidaria; class Anthozoa; order Scleractinia; family Euphylliidae; genus Galaxea; species Galaxea fascicularis. The sequence continues at coordinate 24,560,517 of OX419340.1, read as the reverse complement.
AGGACATTCGATCCGAGTCAGTCAGTGTCATCTTATTATGGATCTGGTCACGAAATCGCTCTATAAACTTGGGCCACTCAATCGGCTTGCCGGTAAACTTGAAAAGCTCAAGGGGTGGCAAGCGTTGCTGCTCCTGTGCTCGGAGCAGAGCTATACCAGAGTCTGTCTGTGAGCTATTGAGATTTGCCGTAAAGACAGTCTCCTGGCCATCTACCAGCCTGTCAATGAATGCATCTACAAGTTCTCCCACAGGATCTACTTGAACTGGTCGATGCAGAGGGTTTGACTTAACTTGACTTGAGTGGGAAGTCGATGTACTTCTTGGGCACCACAATGGTGAACTACTTGAGCAAGGGTGGTTCAATGGACTTTCAAACTTTGGATGATCAGGGGAACAGGCATGGAAACTATTGACAGCAGGTGATGCACTAATACATGTAGGTCCTGACAATGAAGGAATGACTTGAGGAGTTTGACTACTCAGTTTTCTGAACACTCAATTTCAGGTTTTGTTGACCAAGAAACTGATGTAACTGGACTTGCGTATCCACTACTGTATGCAATCGATTGTTGGGGCGAGTACACGTAATCACACGAGGATGCTGTATTTGTTTGAAGATCTGACACTAACCCAACAGGGGTGATTATAGGCCGAGATACATATTCACTTCCTTGGCTGAACGGGTATGGCTGAGTTGGCTTTAGGGTAGAACTGTAAGTTTGCATATTGGATTCACTGTCTTTAATAAGGGGTGTCTGAACTGCGGTTGAGGTGCCCCCACAGCTGTTAGAAGCATAAAACTCTAGGACCTTTGGCGGTAAACACTTAGCTGTTGCATTTACTGGGGTATCTGCATGCGAGACGACAACTTGTTTGTCATATTGCAAAGATGTAAGATCTGACGTTTTGTGTTCTTGGGAAACATATCCCGAAGTCATTCCAGGGTTCACTTCAATACATGGGTTTGAAAATTCATCCATACTTTCAACACCAGTATTCACATTAGGACTTAGAACTAAACAATGTTTCAGAGATGTTACAGTTTCACTGACCTTGTTGTCTTGATTCTTTTCGGCATTTCTTTCGGTAACTTCTTGCCCTATTATTTCGTGTTCGAGTTGGGCTAATTCGGCTTTATTCTGGGCTGAAATGACTGCCTTTTCGCTCTCTCTTTTCTTTCGAAGCAGCTCCAGCTCGCGTTTCCGATATTCAAGTTTTCGCTCTAAGTCGCGTTGAGCCATTTCTTCACGGAATTCCTCTTCACGGACTTCATTTTCTCGTTTCACTTGTTCGGCTAACTGTTTTGCCTGTAGGTTGGCGACGGCAGCTTTCATTCTAGCTTCTCGCTTTCTCTTAGACGAGGACGAGGACTTTGACCTCACGGAATCATTCTGACTTGAAACTTGACTTATCGAGTCTTCAGGACTTACTTCTGGACTGTTTCGAAGCGGGGATAACACACAATTATCCACCAAAGTGGCCGCTCCACAAGGTTTTTCCAGTTCCAGACCTTTCACGGCCATATCATTGGTAAAATGGCGGCTCCTTCTTCGTTCCCCTCGAATAGTTTATACGAATGCCCCGTGTGCCATGGACTAGCACCCGATCTTCAGACGTTAATGGATCACAATTGTGTGATGTATGCCAATGGTAAGTAGAATTTATTGAAGCAAACATTCAATTTTTCAAGGGTTCTTTGAGCGTTCCGATTGTTTCCCGCGTAACACTTTGCATCTGAAATTAAACAAGGTCTTTCGTTATTCTCCTTTCACAGTTGGCGCTTCAAGTGCTGCCCCTCCGTGTAACCAAGTTGAAAACGTAGCTGATAGCTCAGGCTCGTGTAACCAACTTGAAAACGTAGCAGATACCCGCTGGCTCGAGTAAAAACCTGGAAAGATGGGAGGATTCCGATGTTCGATTGCTGATCACAACGTAGCCTGGCGAGGGAGCCTGGGAATGAATGGAACTTGTGTCAAATGGAACATTTTCTTCACCGTTGGTCGTTTCCCACCGAAATTTCCGGAATTTTTTGCTATATGGAAAACGCCCTGGGTTTCACGTATCATGGAGTCACCGAATTGGTCAAATTTGAGCGGTTAAATGAGCGATTCCCCGTTTGTGTTGGTCGAATTTTCGGGCAAGTTGGCGAAAAAAGAAAGGAAATTTATCTACGCGGCTGCTGCTGGCGATTTGAAGCGGATATTCCGCTGTTTTGGGAATTTATTGGCCTTCGAGCGGTGACTGGTTCGATCTCGAGTCACCGGCCTTCCCTTTATTTAGAATGGACAGTGACCTGGGATTTGAAAAAAGCGAGGATATTGCATTTAGACGTCCCAGAAAGGGACAAGAAACAGTAGAGTGAAGGTAGGAAGGCTTTATTTGACTAGAATATAAATATTTCCACCGCTACTCAGTTCGTTGGAATTCTAGGGTTTTAACGGTCAATGTATCAACTTTTGATAACACACACCACGAATGGGCTGCCTGTGGAGAAAGAACAAGAAAGGGCACGAGTAAACAGGCTGAATCGTACTGACGAGCAGCAGGAGAAAGAACAACAAAGAGCTCGAGAAAAGAGACGAAATTATAGTGAGGAACAGCGAAAAGGAGAGCGTCTCTTGTCAAGCTGTAAAAACATTACCAAGTGTCAGGGAGTTTCAGGTTTTCCTCGTGTTTGCCTGCAGAAGTTTGCATTGAGAGAAAAGGTCGTGTGGTCTGGCAATTAGGTTTCAGTAATTATGCGCTGTCTTCGGACCTTGCTGTGTGTTAAACTGGACGGTTTTGCCGCTTAAATCCTGAATTGAAGAAGCTTCCTTGATAGGCATATGAAGTAATAAGACTTACTTTTGTGTGAAACGACGGCTTCTGCTTAAGCTCTGCGTTCGGAGTGATTGTTGACTGACTTAAACTGTGCGCAGGTTAGTACTCCTGAATTGTCTTTTATATGGACATTTATGCCAAGAAAATTGAATAACGATTTGTCTCAGTTTGTTACTTGTCTTATTTTTTCCGATTTCTACGAGAAAGGTCGAAGAGACATTCGCATCGGTTTCTTTTTTCTTACCTTACGCTTTCATATCAAATTGAATTGGACTCTTGTTTTTTCCAAATGTTTTCTATCCAATATTTCATCTTGGATGCTAAAACGTTTCGTTTTTTCCTGCTGACGCTCATTCTAGGGCACAAAATTTGTTGAAGAAAAGCCAAGCGAAGTCCGAACGGTTTATAACCTCGGGTAATGACAATCTGCGAGCCAGCGAGCCATGCGAGTCATGCGAGCCATATGTGCGAGCCATCAAAAATTTTGAAAATTGGAAAAAAAATGTAATTCATACTTGGGAGCACCATTAAAATCGGTTTTTACTCACTGGTTATCCCTGTTTTCCCGCGCTCGATCGATCGATCGTAGGTGCCATCTTGTTTTTGAAATCATCTAACTCGTGCCAGTCTCTGCTCTTTGAATGCTTCTCTCTTGAGTCTTGGTCGAGGTTGAATGACTCTGTGTTGCTCCTCTAAATCTCTCTACGGACATCACGCAGTTGACTTGCTAAATCTTTTTCTAATCGTCTTCAATCCTTGGATAATTTGAACAATTTTTCAAGTACCATTATTTTTAAGGATGCAGTAATAGCGTCGTACCACTGGGCTGTACTGCACACACCTGTCGATTCATCTGCGATGTATTATGTTAGCTCATTACTCCCGTTGTTTGTATCTCGTACTTTTCGCTACGGGAGAGGGGAGAGTCAAGACTGCGAAAAGAAAGACTGCAAAGCCGGTCGTGTCGGTGTTTTTCAGTGGCTCGCAAGGCTCGCACGTTTGGCTCGCATGGCTTGCATGGCTCGCATGGCTCGCACGTTTGGCTCGCTGGCTCGCTGGCTCGCACATTGGCAACACTCTATAACCTCGGCCCCGCTTGATAAGTTTGACATTTGGAAAACTCTCGCAAAGAACAACTCCTTGCCAAAAGTAAACAGCTGCAGCATTGGAAATGCCAGCAATATGTTGTCCCTAGCAGAAATTCTTAGCAAAACAATAATTTTGTGTGAAATGACGGCTAGTTATGTCAGCTCTGTGTTCGGAGTGATTATTGACTGACCTAAATTGTCCGCATCCGCAGGTTAGTATTCCTGTTTTGTCAGTTTTATACGGACACTTATGTCAAGAACACTCAGACTAGCAATTTGCCTTGGTTACTCACGAGTTATGTTTGTTTTTAACGGCTGCAGCATTCGAAATGCCACACAGCAATTCTCGTTGTTAGTTAAAAAAATGCAGACTTAAAAGGCTAATTGCAGTAAAAACTTCGTCTTTAATTCAATGTTTATTGACAAATGTTTTTCTGAAACCGATTTGTTTGTGTTGTCATTGCCAATCAGATGTTATCATTAATAGTGTTGTAAAAAATAATACCGCCCACGACTTTTTGTCAAGGTTTGTAGTTTGCAATATCTGTAATTGATCGAAGTCAAGAATAAAACCATTCTCAACCATTTGCAGTTGATCACCTGAGTTGATTCAAGGCTTATCGTGCCGTAGTCACTTTTCACGACGAAAAGTTAAAGTCATTTTCGCTCACTTGTTTTTCGGTCTTACCGACGGCAGTTTTTTTATCGTCCGTACTCTAGCTCACAAAAATGACGCCATAAAATAGTCAAACAAGTACTGTTCCTCTTTTTTGGGTGATGTCGAAGAGTACCCACTTTGGGGTTTTAACATTTTGTTTTGTTGTGGAATATTTCGGTTTGTTGAGGTTAAAATGTCAACGATACATGTTAGAAAATTGTGACTCAGCCAAAGCACATAACCGATTGTGATGTTGGATTTAAAAGTGAGACACTGGGACTGTTCATCTATAGTTTAGAGATTTACACCATTTGTACTGAAATGTAATCGAACTGTGATGAAGCAAAATCGTTTATGCTCATAGTCATGTAGTCCCTTGATGCAACATGGCAAAGGCCGATGATAAATCGAAAATGTACGTTAGCACATGTTTGAATGGTGGCTGTGGCTCTGCAGCAAAACAGTAAAAAGACAAAAAAAAAACAAAAAAAAACCAAAAAACAAAAAACAAAAAACAAAAAAAAAGTCCTTACTAGAGTCCTGGCTCGAGTTCTGGCATAGATTTTATTTCATCGGTATAGCCGACCGGTTAGCTCAGTTGGTAGGGCACCGGACTGCTGTGCAGGAGGTCGGGGGTTCAACCTCGACCGGAACAACACTCAGGGTCTTTAAATAACTGAGGAGAAAGTGCTCTCTTTGCAATAACATCTGCAAATTGTTAGACTTTCTAGTTTTCTCGGATAAGGACGATAAACCGGAGGTCCCGTCTCACAGTACTGGTGTGGGACGTTAAAGAACCCACACAGTGATCGCAAAGAGTAGGGGACGTAGTCCCCGGTGTGATGGTCTATTCACTTAGTCTGTTCTGGGGGCACCTGTGTATCATACTACTCTCTCTAATAAGATTGTGAACTGCGTGGTTGCAATTTGCGCCTATATAAGCAGTCTGGCAAAGTCCCCCACAAAGTGTTGTAAAGCGCATTAGATCATTGCGTCATAGTAATGCGCTATAGAAATTGATAAACTTTACTTTACTTTACTTTAAATGCCATACAATAAGGAAAGAACTGTAGAGCTCCGCTTTTAGGCTTGCCTATATATATATATTATTCATTCAAAATATTTTCAATATTTTCTTCGCTCAAACTTCTAAAGCTACTCGCAGCCATTTTTCTGCTCAACAAAAATAACACAATCTCGTCACCAGCTTTTTTCGGTCAACGGTTCAATGATTTGCAGCGGGCTGCACTTTTGACGTCGTTGATTCAATATGACGAAGTTTCTTTCCAAATTTGGTGAACAGCAGCTGGTTATGGAGAATTATGCGTGTGGTTTTAACCAATCAGAAACGGGGAAATATTTTGAATGAATAATAATTGGTTTTATCAACGGAGTTAATAGTGTAAATTGATCATCGCATAGGGATGGCGGTACAGGGGCCCTCCGCCACCATAACGAGCCAAAAGTAAATCAAAGATTTATTGTTTTAGCTAGCTACCAAGAATTAGAATAACTGTATTTAACATTGGTTTTTGTATTTAGCTACATTTATAAGCCACATATATTTATCCCAATGAATCCTTTGTCGTTTTTTTGCATTTAACTATTTCTAACATGTTGGGAAAATGAAACCTTTTACTCTTGTGAGGTCAAATCGAGGTACTTTTCTTGGCTAATCTTACTCGCCGGTACATCGAGATTTGAGGGGGGACATATGTCGGGAGGATTCCGACATCCATGTTAACATCATCAGTTTTTGTAATGCATATATTGACATTTAAATCAAATTAAATCAATTGTAATATTATAAGCTTGAATGCAGTCCTACTGTTTTGGTTTCATATTTGTATGATTTTATTTTGTTTACGGAGATACTAACATATACTTGCTATTTTAAGGAGGCCCGCACCTTTTTTTTGTCTTTGGGGGTGTACCCGTTAAAACAAAAAACTCCTATAGAAGACAACCTTTGATTTCCTTGAAAGTGCAACATCTTTTCGACGTATGACCAAAATTTATTTGTCATCGGTTTCCAGGCAATAGCTGTTACCATGGCAAAATTAACGCTTGACCCTGTCTCGAAAATTAAAGCTCAATTATCTCGAAATCCAACCGGACAATTCACAAGGAAACTCTGAGAGTGTAAAGCACTCAAGTCCTACAACTTGTAGGCCAAATTAGAAAACATCTATCTGTAAGAGCGTTCCCAAATAAATCGCAAAAAACCTTTTGAAGGCTTATTTTGTTCATTATGTTTTTCTTCAAGCTTTACGTGGAAATCTGAACCTTTAACACTATTATTTCTTTAGCAAAGCATTTTCATATTGAGCGTCCAAGGCGGCTTTGGTTGTAAACTAGAGGCCGTAATGGCCTTCACTCGGGCTTTTCGAGTGGCAAATGGATGTTGTGGATGATTTCCGCACAGCCTAATATATAAAATTATACATGTGTTTTGTGACTCAAACTCGATTCGTTAAAGCATTGGGCGGCCTGTGTGAGTGTGGGTGCCAGCGGAAATAAACACGGCAGGACCGTGGGAACACAAACAAGCTTAGTTTTCTGCTTTTCTGTGACAGACCTTTTAGCTTTTTCACTGGTATCCTACTGGGCTCGCGATCACAACGTCTTGATGGCACATGGCATTCACGGTTGTCGTTAAAATACACAAACTTAGCATAACGAGATCTGAATTCCTTTCTATATTTTATTTTCACTAAGGCATCACGTTGAGCATGTACAGATAACTGTATTGCCTTCTCAAATACCTCGCATTTTTCAAGTACATCCGACAGTTGTGTTGATAAAACTGATAAACTTCTATCTATCTATCTACATCTACATGTTTTTCAGCACTCGGCAAAGTCCCATTGACTTATGGCTGTTATGCGTGTGGCCTCATACACCATAAGCCTTTTAGAGACATCAACGCCAAGCCGGCCACTTGCTGAATAGAACAGGTGGTCACAGCCAGGGTTCGTTACGTCCCTAGTGGTTCTTTAACGTCCCACAGAATTAATTGTGAAGAGTTGTGAGACGGGACCTCCGGCTTATCGTCCTTATCCGAGAAGACTAGAAAGTCTAACCATTTGCAGATGTCATTGCAAGGGAAGCACTTTCTCCTCAGTTATTTAAAGACCCTGAGTGTTGGTCCGGCCGGGGCTTGAACCCACGACCTCCCGCACGGTAGTCCGGCACTCTACCAACTGAGCCAACCGGTCGGCGGTTGAATGTAAACCGCAATAAAAACACAATAAAAGTAAAAGTAAAATAAAAATTGTTATCAGTGTAACGTCCAGAAGGAAACAGTAGACCTGGAGAGTGAAAAGAAATGGGAGATCATTAATTCAAATAACAAAGACGCAATTAAGGTACGTTGAGATGTAACAAAATTCTGAGAATGGAATTAGAATGAAGGTGACGATAAAAAACGTTTTGTCGTTATTGCAACTGTGTTTTTATCACAAAGGTCTGGAAAGCAGGGAACAAGTTGAAATTCTGGAGAATACGACAACACTTTTTACTCAACTCTCACGAAGTCACGTGTTTTTTGTTTTCGGTTCTTGTTACTCTTTCATTTGCCCTTCTGATTGGCACTACATATTTTATTTCGGGACTAAAATTTGTTGAGTTTTTCTTCAGGACCTTGAATATACGTTTGCGTTTAATTTCATTTAATTGTCATCAACATAACAAAAACTTACGGACCATACTACTTTCATTTGGATTCGCATGAGATAGAGGTGAAGTGCTTCAGATACATTTGGTAGATAAATGTCTTAACATGGCGGCTAAACAGTGAACTCGAATGGCATCGACCGATACCCGCTCGACTAATTTCGACAAACGAAAATGATTAGTGTGCGTTCACTTCGTCGAACGTAATGGGGCGGATCCAGGGAGGTTCGAACAAATGGGTCACCGAAAGCGGACCCATCTGGGGGGATCCAGGGACATGCTCCCCCGGAAAATTTTGAAATTTAAGCCCTCGGAAATGCGATTTCCAGCGTTTTGAAGGATGATGGTTGACGGTTTAGGGGGTTCAACCGAACCACCCGAACCACCCCTGGATCCACCTCAGATCTAATTTCACGAAACCTCCAAGTTTGGTTTAGAATTATTCACTAACTGACCCAGTCGGTCTAATAGAAACACTTACTAGAATCCAAACCATTTCAGAAATTTGCTGCAGAATCCTTGGCTTTCTGCAAACCAAAGAAAAGATAAGACACTATAGCAGAGACAAATTATGGAAATTATCATCAGAAGTATGTACATTGTGGTTTACATTTTTTCCTGGTTTAAACTTTTTTGAACCAGCTCGATTTTTTTTATTTTACAGATTATGGTAATTGAATTTGAACTGGTTCAAAAATCTTTAAACCAAAAACAAATTTAAACCACAACATGTAAATGTGCATTTTGTACGACTTGGAATCAGTTTCCCGACCCCCCATCACTCACTTATTTCGCAGAAAATCTCATATCAATTTTCAGAATGAACCATGGACTGCAGTCTTCTTTTGCTGATTAGTGAGGTTAGTCAAGAATTGGGAAAACAGACATTGCTTGTGACTGTTAGAAAAAAGCGACACTTTTTAATACAAAATTTCATCTCGCTTGATATACATTTTGGTAAGTAAAAAAATGGTTTGATGTTTTCCGACGTTAACTGGCTCCAAACTCCGAAACAACTTGAAAGGCTGATAAAAGATGTAGGTCATCGAAAAATAGATTAAAATTAGGATCTCTCAAATGATGTTTCTTCTCAAAGCAACGCCTCAAGTGTTTTGGGAAAAATTAATGTTTTAGTTTAGGTTGGAAGTATAATTGCAAGTATAACTCACCGATGCTGGAGAAGAGGTTAACCCTCGTGTCTTCTGTCCAGTGATCATCAGCTACTGTGTAAGTGCGCCGATCCATTTGACGTGAAATAGTGTTACATACAGGGATAAATGGCGAGGCAGGTCGAAGTTTGATGTTGGACTCTCCTGCAGCAGGCCAAAAAAAAAAAATCCCCTGTTACAAAGATATATAATTTCTTAACTAAACAACAAGAAGTAAAATATGAATGTTAGACATATTGAAGTAACCATTGGCAGCGCTTGGATTGTTATATTTTTCCAGGACTTCGTATTATTTTCCCAATGATTTTACCCGTTGTTTGTTGAGTGACCTGTCCTTTGAATACCAAGCGAGTTTTGAGGTGACCTTGTTTTGATACAACTGTCTGTCCTTCCTTTGTAAATATTGATAGTTAGCACGAGAACAACATGATTTACATGAGAAAACGAGGTCAGACCGAGTCTCGTTTCAATTCAAAGGCCAGGTCACTAGGCAAGAAATTGTAAAATGGGCATTTTCCATTTACATTTGCCGAACGGCATAAATCATCTTTGAACATGTTTATCTGTAAAACGTTTACCCTTTGGACAGGCCTTAAAGATGAAAAGAGTTTCATCTATTATATATTCCACTATTCGTGTACCTTTGGCAGCTCTCGTGGCCTTCATGGAAAATGGATTGATGCGATGCCGGTTTCCACAGAGTCCACCACCCTGCTGAATTTGAACGTGTTGTCTGGAAGCACTGTTGATAATAATGGGTGGGGGAGGAGGGATGTCGCACTGCTCGGCTAAACACAAAAACATGTTATATTATTGAGAGAAAACAGAAATGTTCAAACGATGCTAGGTTTATTCTTTACATTGCAATAAAACAGTGGATGATCATTACTATTTTCTGTGTGATTAGTACGTCAAATTATTTCTTTCAAAAGCGGCACCATTAAAAAGCTACACTCTCAGTTGCAGTTTAAGAAAAATCAGTCTTCACTAACATACCAATAAAAGCCAACGGGTTAACTGTAACACTATTCTTTGATTCTTTCGCCTGATCTGGTTTTGCATATCTAATCACCAACTGTTCATCTGGAGTAAAATGATCCTTCCTGTGTACCGAAGTAGCTGTAACATAAGAATAAACCGAATAGACCAATTTCGATATATTAAAATTCAACTTAAAACAATAAACATAACTTAGAGGCTCTGGGGGCTAAAATAAAGATTTGTATGAGTTTTTTCCCCAAAGCCTCGAGGTGATGTCTTTCAAGTTTGTGAAAGAGTGAATTTTAATTTGTTGAAATTGGGCTATTGTTTCTGATTCTGAACCAAAGTAAACAAGCAAATGACAATAATCACGAGTTCAGAATTTAATCATTCCTTATGTAATTTTAAAGGAAACTTAAAAGCAAAAGTTGCTCGTCAAAGGGCAGAAAGAAGCCAATCCTTTTGGTGCCCATATAGCGATTATTGTCGATTCCTTAGCTTTGTTGTTAAGAGGTTAAGAGTACCAGATTACTGCCTGGAATGTTTGAGGGCTCAAAACTCGGAGCAAACTAAAGACCAGGCTCTTAAAATAAAGACTAACTGTACTATTTGCTCAAGATCAGCTTCAGTTCCGATGACCGCTTCATTGAGCACTAGGTGACGCTGAGCTGTTGGCTTGGTCTCCTTCGCCTTCATACAAGGGCTGTAAAAGACTAGCCACGCCCATACTTTTCGCAAGGAACGCCGTAAATTGGGTTGTAGTGTATCCTACCACAATCCCGGTTGTAACAGTTTAGAGGTGTGTTTCCCCTGTTTTCGTTTTTATGACTAAATGTCTAAAAGAATACCATCAAGGAAACCTCTTATGTCGGCAAAGAACCTTGACCGCCTTAGTGGCCAAACGGTACGAGAATACCTTCGCAGTAAAATTACCGCAAAAAAGTAACACTGACTGCATATTGATCAACATCCACTTTTTTTCTCCGGTGTATGCTGGCCCAATAAATCGATTCTCCCTTTGGAGGATTGCTGGAGGACACTTTAAACCTTTTAGAACAATCCCACCGACAATTACCATCGCTATTCTCCACGCCAAGTTACGTTTATGTCAAAACCCATTGTTTCATCGACTGGTTGATATGTCATTGCCTCCTAAACTCACTAATTTCTGCAAGTGGTGGAACAGAAGAGAATTAACTCTGAAGTGTAAATTAAAGTGCTGAGAGAAACCCATGAAAAACCCACTGGGCGTTAGCCCCAGTAAAGGGTATCAGGGAACCACACGAGGCAAAGAAAAAATTCCTATGACCTCGGTGGGAATCGAACCCACGACCTCCAGATTAGATCTACCGTTGCTCTGCCGACTAAGCTACTAAGTTAGCCCTTTAATCCCCGACTAGTCCCCGACTTTCTCTGTCCGACCTCGTAGCTCGCCGTCGACAGAGCAACGGTAGATCTAATCCGGAGGTCGTGGGTTCGATTCCCACCGAGGTCATAGGAATTTTTTTCTTTGCCTCGTGTGGTTCCCTGATACCCTTTACTAGGGCTAACGCCCAGTGGGTTTTTCATGGGTTTCTCTCAGCACTTTAATTTACACTTTCAGAGTTAATTCTCTGTTCCATCACTAATTTCTGGTTTTACTGTATGCTTAGGCTCATACCTCTAGAGTTATTCAGCAAAGCTCCAATTTCATTTTTGCATTGAAGGATTTCCTCTGACTTAGTATTGGTGGAGCTCAATTTGATCTTCAATGCAAAAATCTCTTTTTGAAGTTGTTCCTCAGTTTTCCGTTTCATTTCCTCATTCTTCTGCAGTTGCTGAGACATCTCATCCAGTTTTTCTTGTAATTTTGTGACTTGAAGCTTCAAGGAAGTGTTGGTCCTTTCGGAGTCTTGCTTACGTCCTGTAATCAAAGGAACAACTATAGGGGGTTAGTCCTGGGGTAAGAACAGCTATAGGGGGTTAGTCCTGGGACAAGAACAACTATAGGGGGTTAGTATCTTTGAGGGTAAGTACGGTAGCAAGTCATTGAATTATGACATTCAGTACCACTTCATGTTACAATATTTTAATTTCAACGTTACCCAGCATGGCTGTTACTGAAATAACCTTGTGACGGGAAGATAAATACTTAATATTGCGGAACCTATAGGTATTGACTTCATATAAAGCAAAACGTCACCGGAATATTGTTCATTTACTTAGTTTATTACACGACTTAGACAGTCAGAGGGCCAATAACTAAAATCGACCAATAAGATTGCTTTTTTGCCAGTCCGATATTCTCTAAGTATTGCACCGGGTATTGTCCCAAATGATCCCGCGTTGTTCCCGCGTTGTCTTCAGTCGTGTAATAAATCTCTTATTAACCAAGCTTGCTCGGGACCGTACTGGGAGAATATCGGCCCTCGGTCTTTTTTGTACGGACCTCGCTGCGCTCGGTCCGTACTGTCAAGACCTCGGGCCGATATTCTCCCAGTACGGCCCTCGCGCTTGGTTAATATGAATTTAAGCCTCATTTTTACCACTTGACTTACCCTTATAACTCTGCAGCAAAGCCGTGTTTTCATCGTTTTTAGAAAGTGCCGTGCGCAATTCATCATTGGTAGCACTTAATTTGTTTTCCAGTGCATACATCTCGCATGACAGGGTTTCCTTCTCTTCATTGCAGGTTCTCTCTTTTTCCTGTAGTGTGTTGCTCATCTCGTCCAACCTCTTCTGCAATTCTTTAGCGCAATCCTCCAGCGAGACGTTTGTCATTTTCAACTTCTCTTCACGCTCTGAAATCAAATGCACAATATCGCTAAGATAATTAAATTACGATTACATCACTAGCATCTGGTCGTTTTCCATTTTCATTACCCTCTTAACCAACGTACAGTAGGATTTTTGGCCTCATTTTATGGCCCACAACGGGGGAGAGGAGGAGGGTAATTAATTACACTGCATATTAATCTATACCCCACTCACCTCTCCTTTCTTACCTCCCTAACTCGAGAGTATTGCAGTTATAAGCAGTTACCAAAGTGACCAAAGGGCGGATAGTTAGCCGCACTGAACTGTAGTGCATGATGAGAAATAGTGAATAAAAACAAAAGTTTTTTAAAAAGATAAACTTTTTATGCAAGCGGATAATTATAAATTCTGACAAACTTGACCCACTATCTGTTTTTTTTTGCAACTACTGAAGAAGTTCGCTCCAATTAAACGCACAGTTTTATATATTTAGCACGTTATTGCCGAATAACTTTATAAGCATCTAGGTCCTTTCCTCGGTTACTGACTTGACATTCCACCTTCCTTAGTGTCTCCAAAGCTGTTCAGCATGGCTATAATTTCAGATTTGACAAAACGGCAAAAATGAAATTGTAGCTTTTGCTGACCAACTCTGTCAGTCCCAAATCCTGAAAGAGGTATTTTTTGGACGGGCAGACATTTAATTGTCAATTACCCAAAACAGAAAGTTGAATTACTAAAAACAGTTTACTATTATTCTATCATTCACAACTGTAAATATTATTTTCTCAGTTAAAAAAATAAACATTATGATATATTATGGCTTTTCCAGTGCAATACATCGTTTGTCACCTGACAGTCTTTTGGAGTGTTTCCTCGCTTAGCCACATTCTATTTTTTATCTACTTGCAGAGTTTTACAGCAAAGCTGTCATATCAGATTTGGCAAACGGCACACTGAAATTGTGGCCTTGCTGACTAACACTGGACGAAAAAATGGATTTTCACCTATAGAAAATGTGTAGCAAATCTGTGGTAAATGCCACATTTACTCACATTTGCTCAAATTTTCTGAAAATCAAAGATCAGATTCGGCACAGTTTTACATTGTGGGCAAAGCCGGTAAATGCCACATTTGCCTTAAATTTGGGACAGTGGGAAAACGTACAGATAACATGTTAATTTTCTATGCAATTGCTGGATAGTAAATATGATACCAAAACGAAAACTTTGCTAGTACTTTGCCTTGTATTGTAAACTAAGTCAAAACTGTGAGCTTTGATCACGTTTACAAAGGCATCAAACGAGGGTCAAAAATGTTGTTTGCTTGCTGTTTACTTAGGACGCAAAAGCATACAAACAAGTATTTTTGGGCATTATTTGCTATAAGTAGGAATGGTGTGTAAAGAAGTATCTTTGCGCTTATTTGCTAAGGATAGGAAAGGCGCGCAAATTCGTATTTTGCGCATATTTGCTTGCGATAGCAGAGATGTGCAAACAAGTATATTACATCATATTTCATAAGGATAGCAAAGGCGTGCAAACTAGAATTTTTGCGTGATTTTGCTCGGGATGGTGTAGGCGTGCAAACACGTATTTTTGTCCACATTTGGCTAGGATAGCAAAGGCGTGCAAACTAGAATTTTTGCACAATTTTGCTGGGGATAGCATAGGCATGTAAACAAGTAGGTTTGCAAATTTGGTTAGGAGAGCAAGGTGTGCAGCAAAGTCGTGCAAACTACAATATTTGCACAGTTTTGCCCGGGATAGCCAAGGTGTGCAAACTAGTATATTTGTTCATGTTTTCTAAATGAAGCAAATGAGGTCAAAATATGACAAACGTGATAAAAAAATATGACATTTGCCAAGATAACAAAGATATTCAAAATGACAGTTTTGCTTGGAATAGAAGTTATGAATAACAATATCTTTCCCTCATTTTTCTTAGGTGACCTGATAATCACCTTTTCAGTTCCCGTAATTTCATTGTGATGGACACTCATGCCATACCCTTGACAATTTGTGTTGACTGTATGTTAAATAAGAAAAAAAAATGTCAAATAATAAATTAAACTAAGCAACTTTAATAATCTGAACATAAAATTAAAAAAAAACAACAACAACATTAGTTACACATTCTCAACGTTGTCACATTGCTTATTATCACAATAATAATTGCAGATTGAAATGGAATTTAAAGAGCTACGGTAAAGATCTTTGG
Organism: Galaxea fascicularis; assembly: GCA_948470475.1. Taxonomy (NCBI): domain Eukaryota; kingdom Metazoa; phylum Cnidaria; class Anthozoa; order Scleractinia; family Euphylliidae; genus Galaxea; species Galaxea fascicularis. The sequence goes on along the minus strand of OX419340.1, from coordinate 24,545,169 downwards.
ACTGTCCAAAGATTTTATACTAGGAAACCTCAAATCAAGTACCTACGATAGAGTTATTGTCAGTTAAGAACATTGACCTAGAGTCCTTGGTTGTAAGGAAACACATTTAAGTATTCAGTTGTTCTTTAGATAAATCATAGTTAATAGAGGGGAATGGTTATGAAACCCGGCAAACATCAAAAGAGCAAACAAAGACGCCAAGATTTATGTTGGAAGGTCCATGACCGTGCACAATCTTCTGTTTTGCGTTCATACACTATGCATGAGTAACGTCACCAAAACGTTTCTATTGGTTAGTTCCTCGGTCAGTAGTAAACATTGTGTTTTGTGCACAGTCAAGGCCAAAAAAGAGAACAAAAACATAGAACAAAGAACTTTGTCGAGTTTCATATCCATTACCTTCTATTGACTGTGGATAGATTGACTGTTGAAAGTAATTACGTGATTGCAAATGTTATGCCAAAAATGGGGGGTTAGTGAGGTTTTTTTAAATGTTGCCATGGTAACCTTTTTAAAAGAAATAAAGGCTGCCTCAGCATACCATAATATTGCTGTCATGTGATACAGTGTTGTAATGGTGATCCTTCTAATAAGAAGTTTTGAAATGAGTTCCAGCCAATGTAATGGCATGTAAAGGTACACTTAGAGGGACACTGTCATGCCATTTTAGTAACACACTGCAAATTCAAACAATGCTTTTTGGTTGAAGGCAGCCTCAAAATAATGACAAATTTCATTTAATGACAACTATAATTATAATATATGGGCAATATTTCAATCTGTATTTGACCACAAATGTCCAAGATATAGTTCTGTGCATTAACTTGAAAAGGTGTTGAGTGAACTTTTTGTTTTCAAGTTTTCACATTGCAAAACACATATAAATTCAATAACATAATGGGCTGTTTAAAGGTGAAAGTTATTCAATTTTGACCCTAAATCATTACAAAGCATGTGACAATAGCCCTTTAGGATGCCAGTTCAGATGGCATTATAGCAAACTCCGGAGCATCATCTGGTGCTTGGCGCATAGATGGTGGTCCTCTTTTCCTTTCCAAAACCATGCCTGCACTCTTTTGACTCCGCCGCCTTGCAATCTTTCTATCGAGGCGAGCCATTAGATCATTTAATTCTCTGCTCCTCCAAGAAAGGGGTTTAATGCAGAGATATTTCCTTTGCGATCCAGGCTCTGCATCTGACTCACTGCTGTAATCATCCTCCTCCTCCTGTTCTGACACTGACTCCTCGGATGACATGAAGTCCGTTGTGATGCATGGCAGGTATCTTTGCTTCTCCTCTTGTGAGATGGTTGTCGACTCCCGCAGTGCTTTTGCCCGCTTAAGGCGTTTCTGCAAAAAGGTTAAAATCAACAGACTTATATGTTAATTGCTATTAAACAGTTCAAAACTTAGACCTACCAATGTAAAAGAAAATGCCACTTAATTTACTTAGGAATAAAAATGTTTTGTTTTCATGGATATGATAAGATTAATACTACATGTTGTATTACTGTCGGTGATTATGATATTAATCCAGGCTCGTGCATTCAAAATCTTGGCGTGACGGTTTGATGGTAAGTTAAGTATGTCTACACATGTCACTAAATTATGTAACACTACTGCTTTTCATCATTTACATAATATTAGGACTCTTAAGAAGTATCTATCGCACCATTCTTTATTGATTTATTCATGCCAAAAAGCACTATGGACAGTCCTCCATGAATTATTTTACTGATCGATTTCTTATTTCAAGAATAAAAGTAAAGTAATGAAGATTGATTTTTTGCAGTTTTTAGACAGAGAACTTCACATTTAATTCCTGTGACACTTTCACAAATCAAAATGTATGGAAAGATAATAAAAGTGCATTCAGAGAAATAAATCTGATCTAATCAGTGTTTTGTAAACACATTAGCATCTAACTTCTGTAATTACCATATTTTTTCTGCTTCTTTTGCGCTGCTCTTGTTGCACTTGCTTCTTCCTTTCACTGTCATTGTTTTTCTTCTGCCGTTTTTTTGTTTTGAAGTGGGCACATATTGCAGCTATTGGAATAGAAATCAATATTTATAAGCTTTAAATTTAACAAAGGAACATGAAGCATTTGAGCTCACATGCAAGTTTGTGAACATATAAATACCTCTGATGAGGGCAGTGGGTGTTGTGGTGTCAGTGCTACGGACACCTGCAGTTATTTCCAGATTCACAGCTCTGTTCTCTGGATCCGTCAACCTAAAAGAACATTAATAAAAGGAAAATATTCGATCTCCATCTATTACTATAGTACTAATTATACTGATCATGATCTGATATATCATTCTAAAATGTAGTCAACTGTTTAATTCAGTCACCATCAGACCACATACAAGACAGTGTCCTTAAGGTTTTGGAGGGCCCGCAATTGCAGGAATTTGTTTCAGTCAAACAATCAAGATATTTTTGCCAGGAATGTAGCTGACCAGTTGAACTGCACTGGTACATATTTGTACCACCCTGGGTGGCTGTCTCACACATTCATTCAAATAAAAACGTTCCCATTGAATATTCTGTTGAAATTTAGATCAATTTGGATGTGTGTGAAGAATGTAAAAAGTTAAGAAAACCGTCAACAGTCTAAAACAAGTTACTTTAATCATAATTCTGGATATTTATCTATGCAGCTTCAATAAATGCTGTCAAACCAGTTTTGGGAGAACTTTTATACACAACTTTGACCTCATATTGTACTTGCTTTTCTCAAGGCATAACTTAAAGGGATTAATTCATGAGCATTTTACAGTTTTTAGCCAATTCTGTGCTAAGGTCATCAATGAATGCTTCTAGTCATTCACATTACATTGTATGACCAATGAAGATTTAACAAATGTTATCAAGTAAAGCAAAACATAAATACACACAGTGGGGCTTTAAACATGCCCAGTATTCTAATATAAAACAATACTGACTTACAACATACCCTTTGCGGCATTGGTAGGTGTCTTGACAGGTTCCATACTATGAACACCATTAAGAAGTGCATAGTTAACAGTTTTGTTTATTGGATCAGCAAAGCTGAAAATAACAAAAGAAAATAATATTATAACTTTAAGAGCTTGAGTTACTGTCTGTTTATAAACACAGTATTACACACTTGTCATCCATTTATGTCTACATTAAAGCTGATCACAAGCACTATCCTTTGTAAGATCTCACAAAACTTAAGACCTCAACAGGGCTGTGCTCTAGTGGCGCCCGGTCGCCCCTGGCTCCTTACTTTTGCCATTGGGCGACCAGGAAATATTAGTTTTGCACCAAACCTATGTGCTGGGCGCCCTGGATTTCAAGGGTTTAGAGGTTTGGGCACCCAACTACTTTTCTTAGAGCACAGCCTTGCTCAAACTTAAAATGTACAATGTCAAGTAAAACTGCTGAATTATTTTCATGAACACTACTGCCTGCAATTTGACTCAATCAATGGTATTAATCATGGTCACTCAGCATGGTCTATAAAGTTTAAAGATCAGGCAAAGGCCATTACTGACGATAATAATAATAATAATACACCTGTAATATCATGTACCAAATTAAGATCTCGCAATTAAAAATGCTCAAATAAACTGCTGAATTATTTTCGTGAAACCTACTGCCTGCAATTTGGTGAAGGAATATTAATCATGGTCACTCAGCGTGGTCCATAAAGTTTAAAGATCGGGCAAAGGCCATCACTCACAATATGCACCAAATTAAGATCTCACAATTAAAATCTTCAAGTACAAAACTGCTGAATTATTTTCGTGAAAACTACTGCCTGCAATTTGGTTCAACAATATTGAGCATGGTCACTCAGCATGGTCCATAAAGTTTAAAGATCAGGCAAAGGCGATCACTCACAATATGCACCAAATTAAGATCTCACACTTCAAGTAAAACTGCTCAATTATTTTTGTGAAAACTACTGCCTGCAATTTAGTTCAACAATATCAATCGTGGTCACTCAGCATGGTCCATAAAGTTTAAAGATCTGGCAAAGGCCATCACTCACAATAGATGCACCAAATTAAGATCTCACAATTAAAATCTTCAAGTAAAACTGCTGCCTGCAATTTGGACCATGCTGAGTTACCACAACTTATAGTATTCACGGTCCATGCTATAATTCAAAACCAACGTTGTTTATACAGTGGAACCCTGTTTATAAGACCACCACGAACTATTCCATGAAAACTTGATAGCTTTAACAGGGTGTGCCAGATACAAAAATATTAAACTACACAATTAGGAGGAAGTCGCAATTACAAACTGACTTACTGTGAGCTCTTGCAGCGCAGCGACTGGTGTGGAATTCGGCAGATGAGAAGGAGTAGCTTCAGTTAATCGGCGATTCTCACGTAGCGTTCCAGCAGTAGATGATGTGGATGCTCTGTCCATTTCCCGCTCTTCTTCATGATCACTCTCCGCCAAGGAATTCGAGGAATAAAAGCGGGCTACAGCTCGTTCTGTAATTATAAGCTGTTGCTGGACGTCCGATGAAATTTAGAATTCCGCTTGAATACGATGCTTACTAGGCTTATTGGGAGGTACCATTTTCGATGTATTAAACGTACGATAGTAACTAAAGTGGGCTTTCGAAGAACCAGGCGAACGAGAGAAGAGGCGAACTAGCCAGCCGCGTGAATTCAAAAGCAACTGAAATCCGTTTCTCTGTCAACACTTTCAGCTTGATCCAATGCAAGGTCAAAGTTTTTTCCACGTGAGAGTCGCGCAGTCGCGCAGGCCTGGCCTGTCACCGGATTACCGCTGACTGGCAGTAATTGCGGGGCGTTGTTTATCATTATGAATCCAACAACCAAAGGTACTTAAAGATTTAGAGAAACACAAGGTCATTAGATTTAAGCGTTAGTTATCATTATGCATTATCTCGCGTGAACCAGTATAAAACTGTAAACAAACTCCAGAACAATCATTGGCTGAAACAGTCTGTGGGTACATTATAACCTCATACACAACGTCCCATCTTAATTTTGGCGCTCTTTACATTGTTGCGGCGGGAAAGAGTTGAGTGACTTGTATTATTTCATGGAAGGCAATCAAACTGACGGAAGGCCTTTTAAATGGAGAGGGAATATCGCTAGCTAGCGAGCGTCGTCGTATGAGAAATCAAAGAAAGAAGAGGAAAGCAATGACAAGTATGAACATAAAGCGAATGCAGTCATCGAGGGTCTCGCCGAGCGATTGCGGAAAGAAACGAAGCAAAAACAGCGACTGCTTTTCCTTGGACGGAACCACTATTTAAAATGGAAGGCAAACAAAGATTTATTACTTCTAAAGAAAAGTACACAACTACTATCTACCTCTCGATTTGGGACGCGGACAAAGGTAAAGGTGATGTCCAGTCTGTGCTGCGCACTCTAAAGAATTTGTTTACGTTTTCGTTTTGATTTAAGTAAGACGTCACAAAGTGTAACATTTCGAAACTACTTACATGGAATTAATTCAAAGTTTCATATCTTTTGGATGTGAAGCGTTGGGAATAGATTTTAAAATGCTTGGAAGGGTAGGTAAGCGGTACGTAACCAATCAATTCGCATTCCATCATTTGAGGCTCATAGACACTGAATCAAAACAAAAACGTAAATAAACTGTTATTTCGTCAGCAGTTGTTACCATGGCAACAGTAGTTGAGGGTTATTCAGAGGCACATTTAAACTTCTGGCACCCCAATTTTTGAACATGACCTTTTAGGCTTATGTTGAAAAAAATGTACAAGCAAATAAGGTCTATTCATTTCGGTGAATGTTGCATTTTGTAGGCAGACATCAAAAGTCTAAATGAGTTCTGTATGTATAATGGCGGGCACACCCATGAGTACAGTATAACCCAGTGTTTTTTGTATTTAATCTAACCGCAATAGGCTGTACTTTAGGTGGCACACCCATGAGTACAGTATAACCCAGTGTTTTATGTATTTAATCTAACCACAATAGGCTGTACTTTAGGTGGCACACCCATGAGTACAGTATAGCCCAGTGTTTTATGTATTTAATCTAACCGCAATAGGCTGTACTTTAGGTGGCACACCCATGAGTACAGTATAACCCAGTGTTTTATGTATTTAATCTAACCGCAATAGGCTGTACTTTAGGTGGCACACCCATGAGTACAGTATAACCCAGTGTTTTATGTATTTAATCTAACCGCAATAGGCTGTACTTTAGGTGGCACACCCATGAGTACAGTATAACCCAGTGTTTTATGTATTTAATCTAACCGCAATAGGCTGTACTTTAGGTGGCACACCCATGAGTACAGTGTAACCCATTGTATTATGTATTTAATCTAACCACAATAGGCTGTACTTTACATTAGGTGGCTCACCCGTGAGTACAGTATAACCCAGTGTTTTATGTATTTAATCTAACCACAATAGGCTATACTTTAGGTGGCACACCCATGAGTACAGTATAACCCAGTGTTTTATGTATTTAATCTAACCGCAATAGGCTGTACTTTAGGTGGCACACCCATGAGTACAGTGTAACCCATTGTATTATGTATTTAATCTAACCACAATAGGCTGTACTTTACATTAGGTGGCTCACCCGTGAGTACAGTATAACCCAGTGTTTTATGTATTTAATCTAACCACAATAGGCTATACTTTAGGTGGCACACCCATGAGTACAGTATACACCCAGTGTTTTATGTATTTAATCTAACCACAGTAGGCTGTACTGTGCCCTTCACAGTAAATCCATGTCTCTCTCAAAGTCCTCTGCAGGAAAGATTGTACTAAAACTGTGTGAAGCTTTGGAACATATAGAGTCAAAAAGGCTTCTCGATACACATATAAAGGATGACAACATTCTTCTTACAGTAGTAAACAATATGTACCATCCAATGCTCATTGATTTTTGAAATGATTTTTCTCTGTCTGATGCTCCTTCAAAAAAGAAATCTTTGACTGCTCACGAGCAAGGGGAGTACAGGAAAAAACACTGGCATATAGCCCCAGAAATAGTTCTTGGCCAGCCACCATCTTTTGCTTTGGCCATGTTTTCATTTGGGATAGTCATGGCAAAATCAGGGTTGTAAAGAGCAACAAAAAATTATTCATTTATTAATTTGTTGAGTGTCCATGCACAAATTTAACAAAAACAAAGCAGATTCTTCATTTGTTGTAGCATTCACTGTTGGGTTTTCAAAATGTGGTCATTTTTCGGAAGCCCACCATCAAGATGTGGTCATCTTTAGGTGGGCAGTGAAAACTACAAGAAATGAAAATTGACATTTATGTGTAGAAGATTCTTGTTTTGATAATCATTATGAATTAATTTACTGGTATATGATGTATTGCAACCCTGATTTTGTGAAATCTACAGGATATTTTACAACTTTATTTATCATCAACAAAGTGACTGAAGTAATGCACCCTAATCCAACTTGTCAGCGAATAATTGCACTGTGGATGGAAACACAGTGATCTGACAGTTATCCATGCCAGTGTGCAGGTTTTTATGTACAGTTTAAGGTCCAGAGTAAGAAATGTGCAAACTGTTGGTGTGAATTTAATATGGATGAAAATACAGTAAATGATCTGACTACTGGACCTTTGTCCAGTAGAATTGCTTTGGTCTGTTCACTTTAACTTTAGTCAACTTTCTCCTTTGAAACGTCTAGTTTTAGTACTTGAGCATCCCAGCTCATTGTGTGATCTTTAGCTTTAATCAAGTAATGGAAGATGTGCTCAGCTAATGTCCCCTTTGTTTTACTCTGGGGTATTTTATGACTATAGGTTCTGACTCAGAATTAGGACTAGGACCCTTTCTGTAATACCCAGGGATGAAGATAAAATTTTCAACAGACGGGAACTATCAGTTCACAGGCGGGTTTACAAGAATCCATTCCTACAGAGTTTTAAGACCATAGAAGGTTTTTCAGCCGGGAAAATCAAGTTGACAGCCGGGTATTTTCTCCGGCTTCCGGCTATTATCTACATCCCTGAATACCTCTGATATTCTGTTAGTAATTTGCAGAACAATTTGAACTTCTATATTGAATGCAAACAATGCCTAAAGCAAGCATTTTATAACCCTAAGACTTCTACAACCCTTGCCCCTGTTTCTACAGCAACTGACAGCCTCTAAAATAAGGCTGAACACCAAGGTTTCAGGTTAATTAGCCCTGTTTGGGATATTTTTATTAATTATTTCTTGTCTGTTACAGTATTAGATCAGACTCCTTTTCTATTTGCATTGTTAACAGTAACAGTTCAAACCAGGCTTGCAAAGAAGGAACAGAAAAATTTTATTCACTCAGGAATTTGTAAGCATTTTCTCAATTGGTTGTGATATTAACTGTTGGGTTTTCAAATGTGGTCATTTTTAGGGAACCCACCATCAAGATGTGGTCATCTTTAGGTGGTCAGTAAAAACTACAACATCTAAATACAGTTGTTGATGACTAAACATTTCTTTCTCGAATCGGGAGAATAGGACCGACACAAACAACGAGTGAGAAGGAGGTTAATCCCAACCCTGTTTTAGGGAAATTCACATAAATTGATACAATAAAAATGAGTTTGCTTGTTTTAATTATGGCAAAATGGCTTTTCTATCTTTTTTTTCCGGTTAATCATATGTATTTGCCTAGTTAATTATAGTTTCCAGTTATTATTCAGTTGTAAAAGACAAAAAACCAAGATCATTTAAATTGAACCACCTGATAACTGTACATGTAACAGCCGAGGTTGCGAACTAATCACAGAAGCAAAACTACAGCAAATGTCAAACGCACAACACTTTCAACCGTAAGGCAAAGGTTATGTCAGTCGCCATATTTGCTCCTTAGCAAACATGAATTTTATGTTATGCGAATATGGAAATTTAGGATATAGTCAAATTTATAGCAATTTATTATTTTCGCTCTTAAGGCAAATACAAGTAAATTATATGCAAATGTGCTTTTTTGGTATCCTTGCAAAATAAGAGCAAACATCGCTGCAAATTAACGTTTTTGCAACACTTTTTGTCTGCATTTGCTGTTACACTCAAACTGCGATCTTTGCAAAGAAAGTAAATCTAAGCAAATTTGTTGAAGTGTTGGAGATTTGTACATGTGGCAAATATGAAGAAAATTTGCATCAAATCTTTACATTTACTTAACATTTGTGCACATATTCTTGTATAACAAATCTGCAAGTTTACTAACTTTTCCTGTTGGTGCAAATTTAATCCAAATTTAGAGCCCCAAATTTGCCACACATTTGCTCGACTTGCAAACATTCGTAAATCCGTTTTTTCGTCCAGTGTAACTTTTTCAGTTGGGCCAATATCTTGTAAAATTCGTCCACTGCAATATATATATATATGAAGTCTTCCACCGCTTATGAATAATTGAAATCCTATCCTTTTTACATTATAATAGAGCTTTTAAAATTCTAAGAAATACCATTCAGTTTCTGACTTTATTTTGTCCTAGATTTCTCTCAGGCAGGTTTAAGGTGTAAACTGACTTATGCCTACATCTATAACACTAAGCTAGGGACCGCGCAGGGGGTGGGGCTGAGGGGGCTAAAGCTCCCCCCCTTTTTTGGCAGATCAAATCACCATATCTTTTTACTTAAGTAAACCAGGTCTGTATTTTACAAAAAAGTACATTACATTATTTTATGTCAAATATACGGACCTCTTAGGAGACGCTGCCTTTTTCAGGTTTGTCCTTCTCGATCCAATTTAGTTTTTTGAGGGTTTTCTCGTAGAAACACGACCGGATGAGGCAGTTTGTCGTTAGGTTTGTTTCTAAACAGACGAAAAATGATCCGTTTCTAGCCATTTCAGAAGACTTAAATTTCAAATTTTCCCGGGGGAGAATGCCTCCGGAGCCCCCTAGTTGGCTCACGCTTACGCGTTCGCAGTAGCGCCCCCCCCCCACTCGAACATCCGAGCCGCTGTCCCGGTAAGCCCTCTTTCCATGACAGCTGTTTAACATTTCTGCCTTTTGCTTAGATTTAAACGACTTATGCGTACACCTTGACATTTGTTCAGCATTTCTGCCAGCATTTCCTTAGGTTTAAAGTGACCTATGCGTACAACCATAATACTAAGCTCTCCTACCTTGACATTTGTTCAGCATTTCTGTCATTTCTTTGTTGTTGGAAAAAGCACTCTCCAGCTCAGCTTTAGTGGAATACAATTTGTCCCTCAGTTCAACAATCTCGAGTGACAGATTCCTCTTCTCCTCGTTGCACACTTTCTCTTTTTCTAGCAGTTGGCAGTTTACCTTCCTCAGCTTCTCCTGTAATTCCTTACCGTGATCGTCTAGAGAAGCATTTAACTTGGTCAGTTCTTCTTCACGTTCTAAAATAAGAAGCAAACCTTAGTTGCATGAGAAAATTCCAGTTTAAAATTTTATGAACTCAGTTGATATAGATATCACCCAGTTTCCTTTCATTACTTTATCTTGCAAAGCTTATTTTTAATCCTTGAGACACTGAAAATGCCTACCTTTGGACCTGTTCAGGATGCGTTTTATCTTATTGTTTTCGCAAACAGCATTCTTTAAGTCATCAGTGCTGGAACTCAATTTTCTCTCCAGTGTATTAATCTCCATTAGCTGGTTTCCCTTCTCCTGCTTCCACTCTTTATCTTTTTCCTGAAGCTGTTTGAGTTTCTCGTCCAACCTCTCCTGCAAATTTTTGACGTGATCCTCAAGGGAGACCTTTGTCAAGTTGAATTCCCTTTCGCGCTCTGAAAAGGTGACAAAAACTAAACTAATAGAAGAGGAGCAGTTCATTCAAAACACTGTCTGACTTGTTTGATTTAACTTGACTGAGGCGTATGAAATTATTGGTGTACTATTGATCCCTTTATATATAATGTACGCGTTGAGCCAATGTGATCAAGCTGAACGTCCGTCAGTCAGTCAGTCAGTCAGTCAGCCAGCTAGTTATTCGATACGTCAGGCAGCTACCCAGTTTGTCAGTCAAACAGTCAGTCATTCAGTCAGTCCGCCAGTCAGCCAGCCAGCCAGCCAGCCAGCCAGTTAATCAGTCAGTCAGTCAGTCAGTCAGTCAGCCAGATAGTTATTCAATACGTCAGGCAGTCACCCAGTTTGTCAGTCAAACAGTCAGTCATTCAGTCAGTCAGCCAGTCAGTCAGTCAGTCAGTCAGTCAGTCAGTCAGCCAGCTAGGTAGTCAATACGTCAGGTAGCCACCCAGTCAGTCAGTCAGTCAGTCAGTCAGTCAATTGGTCAATCATTCAGTCAGTCAACCATCCAGCCAGCCAGGCAGCCAGTCAGTGAGTCAGTGAGTCAATCAGTCAGTCAGTCATCCGGCGAGCCGGCCAGCCAGCCAGTCAGTCAGTCAGTCAGTCAGTCAGTCAGTTGGCCAGTCAGTCAGCCAGCTATCCCGTCACTCCGTCTGTCAGCCAGCCAGCCAGTCAGTCAGTAAGTCATCCAACCAGTCAGACAACAAGTCAGCACATCTGCAGTCAGTCAGTCAGTCAGTCAGTCAGTCAGTCAGTCAGTCAGCCAGTCACTCAGTCAGACTCAGTCGGTCATCCCGTCAGTCAGCCAGTCACGGTCTGTCAGCCAGCCAGTCAGGTTAAGAAAATAAAGACCTTCACCTTTGAATGACTGCAGCTCGTTGCTAAGCTCTTCAACCTCTGCTTCTTTTTTCAGTAATTTCCCCTTTGTAACAGAAACAAACTTCTTTGCTTTTTTCATTAGGTGTTCTTTATCTTCCAGTTTCTTTGCCAAGTCACTGGCCTTTTTCTCTCCATTCTTTTGTAACTCAGACAGCTTGTCTTGAAGACAAACTATTTCCTTGTTTTTAGCTGAGAACACAGGGTGAAAAATAAACATGTAATTATGTGAACCTATCGTGCAAGTTTCTCACTGAGAAAATGCCACGCCACTGGTTAAGGACCTTGCACGAGTTACAGAACTGCGGACCTAGAAGAGTTTGCGATGAGGTTTACAGCGTAATTAGAAGATGTCTATGATGACATTTTCATCCAACAGGAGGAGGGTACGGCCATTTCATGAATATAGTCCCATTACTTTTACGATCCGACAAAAGCCTTTTAATACCTGAAACTAAGAAACTGCCGAAAGTCAAGTATCCTTCATCCTCCGCTAAGATGGATGGCTTACCTGTTTCTTTGATCTCCCAAACTTACATTAGTGTTTACTATGTTCAGTCCGTTTGCCTTGAAGTAAAAACCGCTGTTTCGTTTCTATCCAGAACGGATAGTGTGAAAAACTCACCGTTACACTGTTCCCTGAGTGAAGCGATCTTCTCTTCCAGATCTTGCTCTCTCTTATACTGAAATAAAAAATGTCATATGGCAAGGCGTCTGAGGAACAGTTCTGGACACAACTCGTGAGGTCTGTGTTACATATTTGGTCTCTAGACGATCATATATGCGTGAAGGCTAAAAACACTGCATGTTTTATTTCAGGTAGTCTAAGGATCTCGTGTCACTGAATATATACGTCGTATACATTTTCCGCCTAAAGTAAAATCCAGTTAAATGTCTTGTGCGTTATGAACCTTCAAGTACGATTTTAATCTTGACAGATATGAAAAAAAAAAAAAATCACGATGAAACATGGTGGAGAAAATAAATCTCTTGTTGTATAAAACTCTGCGGCTCTTGAAATTGGTGTTTTACTCTCTGTTATTGATACTTTCTTGGAGTTAAGATCTTGCTTCATGATCCACTTTGTAGGAATCAATCGATTTTAGACATTTCTTAAGTTGGAGGTACAAGTAAATGCGGTGTTTTCCGTACATTTCAGTACTTTTCCTTAAATATCTCGCCAAGATTTAGTCGTTCAATCAAAAAATGGATTTATCAGGTTGGAGTCCTTGGTGCAGTAAATGTTTGAGGATGTTTGGAAGTAAGAAGAATTGTTGGTGGGAATGTTGAAAATATGGAAAATTGGAAAATACTGGATTTGAAGGTAGTTGCGTAACTGTTCAACACTTTCATTTGTTTTTTCTTTGTTTCCTTACGTAACGCTTTCATATCCATGTACCCTCACACCTCTTTCGTTTGTCTTAGTTCTTAAAAGGCAATCTATTTTGTGCAGGTTTTTCATTTTCGCCTCTTTGTTTATAGGTTTTAAGTCAGGTTGTTTAGTTTTATGTTTTTCGCTGTTGTTAGTTTTTTTTGTGTCGTACGTAGAGTCACCGATAAGGTACGTTTGTATTTTAGCCGCATGTTTCCTGTATTGTTCCAAGCTTTTTGCCGTCCTATCCTTAATATCTTTTTGTCATTTTTCTTTTATAAGAACCATTCTGGGACGGAGTTTTGTTTATACCGTACGGGATGAGTGTCAAGGTGACAAAACGTAGAGTGCTGAGTTGTGCTCCAGTGGCTACATGTTTAAGGGAATAATTTAATAAGAGGCGATGGCCAGATAGTCCGCAACAAGGTGCCCCTGATCCCGTTAGCGGACAACCGATTTATGTGTATAGCTTTTTCTTCCTTTCTTTCTTTCGATCTCAGTTCACCCCATTTTCCCAGAGTTTCATCTATAACACCTACTTAACTGTACTTTAATTTCACGCGAACCGAGCTCTCAGACCACAAACCCGAAGTCCTAGTTCTTAGGTCAAATCTTTACTTCAGTACAGCCGGTAAAAAAAATTAATAAAAAATAAACCGCACCTTTTTAGCTATGGCCCTTGCGCCATGCGAAGCCTCAAGAGGTTTGTAGTTGTTTGTGGGAAGATCTGTCACCCACATTCCTTTGGAGAGCGCACTCCGTGAGCTGTTTGTTCTCACGCTCTCATTTTCACCAGTGATCTGATTGTACAAGTAACTGAATACACCACTCGTAGTTTTCGATATCCATTTTCGATCCATTTTTACATGTGCTGCTCAACAGCAGAACCGATTAATTTTCATTGTAAACGTAGCTTTTATCGCAACATCCATGGTAACTGATTATGACGTCACTCTACGAACGTGGGGAAGCGCGCGAACCTGTGTGATTTTAAATGCGCGCGAAATTGTAAGAAAAAAAGGGAAACATGTTAATATCTGGAGTAACAGAATTAAAAAAAAATTAACAGAATTGATTTGAGTCAAACCCAGTTATTTATACACAGCCGACTAGACTTCGTTTTTAACTGGGAAACTTCGCTTCGTGTTAAACATTTCTTGTATCCGCTGGCCAGTGCATAACGCTTGGCATGCATGCATACTTTATATTGAATGAATGGAGAGTCCAATGAATGAAACCTTTGAAAAGGTAGTCGTTCCCCCTGTTAAACACTACCTCCTCCAAACAAAGTTAGACCCTCCTAAGGCTTGGACTGAAATAGAAGTTTGCCGTTTTGCAACAGAATAGTAAACAGCATTGTTACTGTGCACCTCTTAAGATTGCAGGCCCGTGGCCAGGATTTTAAATGGGGGATGCGTTGGACCGCCATCGGCGGACCGCTCGAACGCTCCCAGTTCGAGTTGGTAGGGGTGTCTCTCTTCAGAGCCACAACACAAGGCAAGTATTGACCTTCGAGACTTTAGTTTAGGTTTCGGTGTTTAGTTGTGGATCCAACGAGGAAAAGGCAATTCTGACGCGCGCAAGTTTTCCCTGGCTTTTGCATCGTTACCAAGGGGCTACGCGCAGTTTACACAAAAGTCGATCTGGATATGAGATAGGAATGGTGCTTCTGTTTGTTATTGCGCATACGTTGTGCTCATCACGATATGATCTAACAAATTCGCAGTACGCCGTATAAACCAGATCCTATCAGGGCCCGTTACGGAATCCCAAAAGGAATTTTAATATCGCTGTGGCTATATGCCCGGCAGTCGAGTAGGGTCTCAAAAAAACTTAATGCCCGGAAGTCAGACATTTTTATAGATTTAAAAGAAATGCTTTGACCTAGCATTTTGAAAGTGTCCTATACTTGTTCGGATTTGTCTAGTAGTTAGTAGTTATTTTGAGACCCTGCCCGGCTGCCGGGCATATAGCCACAGCGTTTTAATTTTGTGTTGCCTTTAGATAGATCTACACTCCCCTTACTGTCACAGAATGCGCACAAATTTGTCTGTGTCAGGGAGACATCCTTGACCTAGTG
The DNA here is from genome assembly GCA_948470475.1 of Galaxea fascicularis. Classification (NCBI taxonomy): domain Eukaryota; kingdom Metazoa; phylum Cnidaria; class Anthozoa; order Scleractinia; family Euphylliidae; genus Galaxea; species Galaxea fascicularis. Next base: position 24,530,096 of record OX419340.1, on the reverse strand, counting down.
CTTGTAGTCTAGAAAGCGATCGATGATAGAATAAGTCCTTCTGATTTTCGGTCCCAAATTTACGCAAAACTTTCATCTTAGAATCAAAGTAAATACAATTTCTCGTTACATTTTGGGCGTAGAAGACATGAAAGCAAAAGAGGCTGTGTGTAGCTTACACTTAACCGCATCAGGTTCTTACGTAAAATAAGAAGGACTCGATCTACTGATGGGATTGTTGCGAGAATGTGAACTCACAAACTCCTTTTACGACACATAAATGTCTTAGCAACAATAAGGTGAATCGATTTTTTGGAAGCCACACTTTCAACCAGAAAGCAGAGACACAGCGTCGACCAGTAAACTCGGAGACTCACGAAAAACTTTTCACCTTGAACTTTCAAAGCAAATGTATCATCTTTAAAGGGTTTCGCTTGTTTTTACGATTAACTGCCGCTAACCCTTCAACCCCTAAGAATGATTAATGTTTAATTTCTCCTTACAGTAATACTGTTCAGTCAAACATAAGGGTTGTGAGAAAGAAAGAAGCGATCAACAAGTGACAAAGGTCTTGATTGTCAAACAAATTCTCGTCATCGTTACCATAGAAAATGTATGGAGAGCAGTGCAAGAATATACCTGCTAAATATTAGGGTTCCAAGGTTAAAGCCTTGCACAGACTTGCTATAAGACTTCGTAAATGTACACAAAGCATTTCAAAAAGTCATTCTTGGTATGGTACTGTTCCTCGCTCTGCGATACAAGTTTCCAAACTTTGTCATGACACAACTGCTTCATTTTCTTCTCGTATCCGTATTCTTCTTTAAACATGACATCCTCCCTGATGGTAAAACACACCAAGCCGCCTGGCCGCACTATTCGCGCCATTTCATCCATGGCGCCTTCAGCCTTCACATGGTTTAACGTAAAAACACCGACTGCAATGGCAGCATCGTAGCAGTCGTCCGCGAGATTCAAACGTTGTTGAGGACCTAACAAGTCAACGAAAAGTTGCTTGTAGACTCCTTTCTTTTCTGCTTCATCGAGAATTGCTTGTGAGACATCCAAAGCATCAATATTGGTGAAGTTTCTCTTGCTAAGTTCTACTCCAACCAGACCAGTCCCTGCTCCAACATCTAGGATCTTAGCGTCTTCTGAGAAGTTATGCTGTTTCAAGTTGCGTGCAAATACTTTTGATGCAGTTTCAGGGCCAACATACCCTCTGTTATCTTTGACATCCTACAACAGGGAGTTGATTAATAATAAGAAAATATGTCAACCAACTTAAGCCGAGGGAATGGCTCACTTAAAAAGAACAACAACAACAACAACAACAACAACAACAGGAAAAAAAAAAAAAAGGTAACGGAAACTTCAGAGATGGTTCCCACCTCTGTAAGCTCAGGCGTCATTCACACTTGGTGCCCGGGCACCGGTACGAAACTGTGCCTTGTTCAGACTTCCTCCATTTTGAAACTAAAGAGCAGGGATTTTTGGGTAAAATAACTGCTAGAAGCAGGGGTTTGCAGAGTTCTTGGGCACTCGCTAGAATCGTGTGCAGACTTGTGACTGTGCCCGATTCAGTACCCGAGTACAAGGTCTCGACCTTGTACCCGTGCCCGAGCACCGTGCCCAATTATTGGCACTGGCACTTAAAATAGGTCGTGTTCACATTGGTTCCCGTCAGGCACCGTGCCCGGGTACAGTGCCCAGGCACCAGGTGTGAACGACGCCTTAGTTGCTTTTAAAAAAATAGTTAACTTATTAGAAGTGACCGTTGTCTTCTTTAATAAATCTCTTATTCCGCGATGGATTGACATAAATCATACGTGCGGACGTTTTGCTCAATGCTGGTCAGTACTTTTCCGAAAAAAATCTGACTATGCAACTCTCAAAATATCCGCGCGTCTTATGTGTTAAGCCATGGAATAAAATATGTTTGTTCCATTTATCAAATGACTTATTGTATCATAACAACATTTTATTTATCTGGCAAATGCAGGATCTATCCCCTCCTCCCCAACACCTCATACCCCACCCCACACAAACTTAATGCAATGCTCTTAAGACCGTGATAGCATAATTAATCTAGAGACTGGTTATGAAACCCTGGGAATTTCAAAAGCAAGAACAATGCAGTCGCAATAGATGTTGAACCGACCGTGACTCTGCACAATCTTTTGTTTTTGGTTCCCAAGTTAGTTGTAAATAAATTAGTGGAAACTTTTCATTGGTTATCCTGCCAAAAAAGTGTGTTTCTGTCGGGTTTTGTGCAGGGTCAAGGCCAAAAAAGCGAACAAAAAAATTAAACAAAGAAACTTGATGAGTTTCATAACCAGCTACATTTATTACCTATGGTGATAGTCACAAGGGGCCGTCGACAGATTCACTTCTTCCCCTCCTAATGTCAACTGGACGTTTAGGTCAGACCCCCCCCCCCCTCTTCCCTTAAAGTTCACTTAAAATGCCCCAAAAGTCACCTCATTTCAGTACGTTGGTGACATGCATTGCATGTATGTGAAGATATCATAACAATTAAGTATCAATAGTATCAACGCAATTTACTTATTTTAAACGAAGAGAAAACTTCTATAAAGAAAATGATGCTCTCCCCTACCTATTCTATGGCAACATCGGTGTATATATAGCCGACTTCAATATTATCAATATTAAGAAGCGTATTCAGTACCAGAATCACCATATAAGGCCGCCATCTTTTAAGCTGAACCTGCTAGCCAGCAGCTTGCCTTCCTACTCGACGTATGCTTTACTGCTTTTTTCAGTTTTGCTAAAAAATGCCCCTCACTTACCCCCTCCCCCTCCTTAATCGTCCAGTTGATGTCAAGCGGGAAAAAAGTGAATATGTCGACGGCCCCTAAAGCCCTTCCTTAACTATAGTGATTCCTCATTTATAGCGCGCTAGTCGTCAATGTTTTCTTTCCTTACAAAATACACAACCTCAAAAGTAGCAATATTCATTAAATAAAATCACTTTACTAAAAAAATAGCCAAATGCCTCAAACAAGGAAGAAATCCATTTTAGAAAATGAAAGTAACTTACAATAAACATTTATTAGCACCCAAACAAAACAGTTCCCACCCACATACACTGTCAATGCAAAACCCCTTCTTGAAATAGCAAGCCTTCCTAAATACAGTCATCATTCTCACTAACTGCGAGAGTTTGGATTTTGTCTGTTAGTTAAGCATCTCTTGAGCTCGAGATACTATTGAAAATGATCCAATTTTTACTTTAAAGATCTTATGGATAATTTAATATACTCAGAAAATATCCCTACCAATCCCACAGAAGGTTAGGGAAAACTTCAAAGAGGTTTGGGGTGGGGGAGGGAAATGTCCCAAAGGTCAATGTTTTTGAAAAAATATTTAGGGCTGAATTGGAGTTTCCAAAGGCGTGGGGGAGGGGGTGTAATCTGGAAAAAACCTCCCATTGAGTGGAATTAATATTTGCTGGAATGGCAAAATTGTAAGGTACATTATCCAAGGAAAACAAAATGGCCTGGAAAAAAACATTCAGAAACATTTGTTTACCATGCCAACCTAATCACTTGTTGGCTGGAACTACTAGGTGTCACTCAACATTCCTCCAACATTGTTGGAACAAGATTGTTGGAACAATTCTGAATGTTAAACTGATGCCTCAGGGATCACAAGTTTTGAATTTAACAAGCCATGTTTGAACTGATGGAAACCCAAACAACAGTCCAGTCTTATTAAAAACTCTACTGCTGCAAAGAAGCTTAAGTCACCTTTGCTGTGAATGGTTGGGAAGGAAACAGACTGCCTATGAAATAATCAATAATCTTTGAATTTGAGGGGGAGCTTGATCTTCCGTGGCTAAGGGCCGATCCGCACTAGCGACAAGTCTGTTTTGATAAGGTGCAATGACTGACAGAATTTGTCAATCAAGTCACATCGCCAGTGTGGACGTAATTCCGCAACGTGACAAAATTTTGCTGCACCGAACAAACTTCAAACGTTCCGTCGGCCTGCCTCAGGGGCACGCCAATGTGCGACGAACGAAGTTAAAATAACAACTTTTGTTTTGATAAGAACTGAATATCAAATAATGCGATGTAGTAAAGCGCATGAAGTATCAAACAATGGCGCACGGAAATTTTCCCTTCAACTTTGGAGGCGATTTTTACCCTTCCAGAAGCGGTTTTGAAGACCCAAATCAACGCCCGATGCAGCCACATTATCATTACTCATTAACTCCATCCCAAGTCCAGTATGGGCCCAATAACGTAGATTTTTGGGGGGAGTTCGCAGAGTTCGTCGATGTCTGTCAGCGCTAGCGGTACTCCGAGCCCAGGTTCAAGCCAACAAACCAGCTCGTCGGAGTCACTGACCGATTTGGATGAAGCGGGCCGAAAGGTGTACGATAAATGGTCAAGGAATAAGAAAACACAAATGTCATTCAAAAACGCCTGTGTCTGGGATGCAAATGCGGATCAGAAATTGCCGCGATATTGTCACGATCATTTTACTTGGTGCAACATTCTCGCGACAACAAACAAAATTGTCGCTAGTGCGGATCGCCCCTAAGGTGTCGATATTTTGTGGAAATGTAAAACTATTGTCTGCAACATGACATCACTTCTGCATGTATAAATCTATTGTCTGTAGGAATGACATAACGAAAACAATGCCAGGCCAGTAACTGGTTGCATGCTTTTAGCCCATCAAAATTGAGATACTTTTGCACCAATTCATGTTACTTGTTGGCCAGTGATAACAATGTGATTTTGCAATGTCCAGTGTGAAACACTGTTATAAAACGGAGCATGATATCTGGTATATTGCATAAAAATCTTAATTTTGAAATATAAATTTTAAGCCATTTGAAGACAGATGACCAAAAACATTTTCTGTGCTGGCTGTAAACAAAAAAGATGCAGCAGTTCACATAAAGAGATGAAGACAAACAGTTTAATAAAACAGCATTCACGTGGGATGTATGGGAAGTATTTGCAGTGATGATAACAGTCGATAGTTTTGTAAGGTGAGTTTGTTGCCGTTAATGTGAATTATTCCCACAAATGGACACCCAAGAAAAATATTGGAGATGACTGCTTATGGGATAATTAAAATGATCTGTCTTAGATAATCTGAAATACAGCCAAGGTAGTAAACCCAGTGATCGAAAAATGAAGAAAGTGACCCTAATGTAGCATTACAAATGGTACGTCAGCGAACGTCAGGATTGACAATCATTAACTATCACGTCATGCTGGTTTGACCTTTGGTCAAGCCTTCTTCTGCATTAAGTAGCAGAAAATATCTGCATCTGTTGGTTTAACCTCAGTTTTTGAAATCGGTTAAATACTGTTCAAGCAAATTCCGTCCAGACAGAAGGCCAGACAGGTCACAAACACCAATAGCTTCAATTTCATTCTTATTTAACTTTGGAAGTGCAAGACTGCGGTGGCAGTCATTTCATTGCTCTGTCTTTTCATTCTGCTTTGAGTTCAGGAATACGGGAGTGTGAGAGCACTGGCTTCATTGCGATGTGTTTTCATTTTTCTCCAACTCCGGGAATGCGGGACTGCAGGAGCACTAGTTTCATTGCAATGTTTTTTGGGTTTTCTCCGACTGTAGCAAATGAGTTGCAATGTTGCCTCAAATAAAAAGTGCAAACATGTTCTCGAACCACAGTCATATCTGTGCATACATCATAGTTGTCTAATTGTAAACATGTATCTAACACAGCTTGAAAAAACTCATTACAATAAAAATAATTATTGATATCTTTTAGGGAATCCTTAAAAACTGCATATATAAGTTCAAGAAATGAATCAACTGCACATGAGAACTTGCCTGGCTGTGTAAAGCAGTAATTCATAAAATGTTTTTGAGAACGAGACCCAGGGTTTTTCTCTATATCTCAACAGAGGTTAAACTTGAAATGTATCATTCAGTGAATCAGACATTTGGAGACATTTTTTAGTGAATCTCAGCAAGCAAACAACTCAGCAAAACCAACTATTAGACTATCAAAAATGTGCTTATCAACAATTAATATCAAAAAAATAATAATCACAGCCAATCAAATCGCCAACAAAGTCAAAACATCCCAAGGGAACACATTTTATGAACCCAATTAAAACAATGGAATGCAGGCCTGAAACCTCTACGTTGGATCTTTCCTATCCCACATAAAAAAGCTGACAAATGTATAAAGTAACTGAATTCATTTGTTACCGGTTTACACTCAGTCTGGTGAAGCAAACTGGCATGATGTAAAAATTAGCAACACTATTTTTAACCTGATATCTACCATTTTCATAGTTTTGCTAGGAACACAGGTGGTCTGTGGTCCCCTGCAATCCATACACATAGTCTATGGTCTTAAGGGGGGCTGAACTGCAGAATACCCAGCCACTTATTTGCATGTGAATAGTGTGTATTGTTATATCTGTCTCGTTCTTCAAACGATGCGGCTACAATAGTGGTCAGAAGTGGCTGGGTATTCTGCAGTTATCCACAGCCCTGTTTGGAATTTGAGGTGGACCATGGCCTCTAGGCCCACGTTTTGTAAATAACCCTTCGTCTCCCAATCATTAATTGTTTCAGTAATTTATAGCAATTACTGTTTGTGCACAGTGTCCGGGTCCAGGACTCAAAATACGAGCTATTCAGGTTTATAGAGTACCCAAAATCAAAGTTTTTTGCTAAGTTTATAGCTCAATTTTAAAACGCAGCGAATCAATCGAATTCACTACAGCAGTGTACGGGTGGTGCGATGACTAGACTTCGCATGGCAACGATAAGTAGCCATTTTGAATTGTACAATGAATCTGAAAAACTAAACAATTGTGTACCTTGTCATAACTTGAGGCAGCTGTTTTGTAAAACTCCAGAAGATCTTCCAACTTCTCGTGTTTGTTCCATTGGTATGCGTCTTTTTCCATTTCTACAGACGGTGATATAAATGAACACAAGGTTAAGCTGGTCACGACACACAGGCGCCCTAAGCTCAACATAAGTGACGCGTAAACATGGTGTTGTGTGACGAATGGAACAGTATTTTCAGGTTGGTTGGACCCAGGCCATCACGTTCCAAGTTTCGCGCGAAAATACGAAACAAATAATGACGGACTCTTTGCTTCTTTTACTTGCTTTGGAGTTGCTCGACGACTCTGAAGTTGAAACAAGCGATGTATTTAATAGGCAAGGACGACGACATAACTTTGCTCAGTGGCAAAAAGGCATAAAGAATACGAAAAGAAACATTTATCCTGCCCGAGAAATCCGGCTAAAATGGCCAAAACCTAGCCTGGAAAACCACGGGCTCCTGGGCTCCTGAAACCACTAAACATGAATAAAAAAACAACAACAGTGTATCAAAATAAGTTGATTTTATCAAGATAGTATGGTATTTTCAACTTTGTAAAACAGTTCCGTTGCGTGTGATACGTTCCCTCCTAAGTGTTTACTCAAACCGGGTAACACAACACCATGTTAACGCGTCACTGATTTATGTTGAACTTGGAGGTGCCTGTGGTCAACATGAAAGCAATATCGTTTCTGTGATTTGCATAACTGCAGAATACCCAAATACCACATATTTGCATGCAAACGATACCCAAACAAGAAGACAATAGTGGTGGGTTATTGTGCAGCTACTCCTCGAAATCGGCACCCTTCCCTTTTGATGCAGCGAATTACCGTATAAGGACAGTGCATGTGCAGCAGGGTTACTGTTTTTGCAGGTGGTTGAAATGTAATTATAGATTAGACAACCACTGACACTTGAGAATCCGACCAACATAGATACAGGATTCGGAGTGACGCCTGGCGATTTACGCCAAGTTCTGGTCAATTTGGTGTGTCCAATCGATCCGAGCCCATTAATACGTCTTGAGGAGTATCGCTGAATTTATTACTATACGACCTGACTGGTGAGAAAATTTTGCCGTTGCGAATTTTATGCTAAAATCGTGGTGTAAAACTTCGGCGTATGGAATACGGACTTTCCAGTATGGGCACTGGTCTGGAGCCCATGGACCATAGTACTGGTAGAAAGTCAAGACACCGGCGAATTTTGCAACAAACGCATTCTACAAATATAACAAAAACTTAGCCAAAAACTTATACAGTATATTATAAAAAGATAAAATTTAGCCGTGAATTAACGGCTAAGGAGGAGTCGATTAACATCTGGGGATTTTAAATTTATTCCATCTTCCTTTGTGCCTATTAATTCTTTTAATTCAGAAAATGGAAAATTCAGAAACAGAGACTGAGGAAGCACGATACGTAGTCAAACACTTGATCTAAGGTATTTTCGACAGGGAAAGATGCAGCTTGAAAATGTAATTATAAATTAGATAGGAAATCGATGACACTTGAGAAATCGAAGAGGTTGCCATCAAACAAGGTAACGTTTTTACATTGAAAAGTCGAGAGAATATTAAAGTTTGGCTTTTTCGAAAAGCTTGTTTAAATTTGTGCTGAGTGTACATGTACCACATTTTAAGGACTTACCACGACACACTATGAAAAAAGGTAAGAATCATCGTCATTTCAGTCTTCTTTCGGCGTTCGGGCGACGTTATTTTTAAAATTTGAAATGCAGGGCCGAGTTACTTGAAGCATGGTTAACGCTAACCATCGGTTAAGTTGTCATGGTACTTAACCTGGGCTATGCACCTATCAATGTTGAACCCCAGGGGGCGGAGGTCGGGCATGGGGTGGGTATTTTGACACAGGCTTCTAAAAAAGAAAAGTCAAATTCCCCACCCTCGGGATTCAAAGATAGATAACTGGTGGGCAATAAAAACGACAAAATACACGTATCACTCACCTTTCTTTCAGCCATTGCTCTGACACATACGCGGGAAGCTCATCCAAATGCCTTACAGGTATTATCCAAGCTGGCGGAAAGCTCATTTGCAGTTCCTTTCCACTATCCAATATGGCGACCATGTCAAATTTCCCCACCCTGGGGACATCACGTACTATCAAAATCCCTACCCTGGGGACAGACCCGTGGTTAGGCCGACCCCCATCCCCCTTCCCCTCTGGTTTAACATTGATAGGTGCAGAAGGACACCTTAAATGATTTGTTTGACGTAGCGGTGCTTTCTCAGTATCCATTTCTGGGTTGATAGGAATCCGGATTTAGGAGGCTCGAAAGGGTTTTTAGCCGAGCGCGCGCGCGCGTAAACGACACTCGCCATTTCTATAAAAAGTAAGAGCACGCGTGTGTCGCGCATGCTCAAATGCTAATCTTGTCGACTCGAAATTTTTGAAGTTTCGTAACTTTAGTCGCCTATATACATTTCCGCTTTCGTTCGGTAGATTTTTTCATTTTTTCGGTAACAACTAAGGTCAGTTGGCTGCGTATATAGTCCACAATTAGAAAGTTCTGTAGGTAGGAAAACAAACCGAGAAAGCAATAATCAAAAAGTAGTTTTATTCTTAATCTGCCCTACAGAACTTTTTTAAACTGAAATATTTTGAAGATCATTCCTTGTAACATATAATATAGAAGTTTTAACAGATTTCGATTTTAGGGGCTCAACTGAATGCGTCATATGGTTGCCATGGTAACAGGTTTTTTTTCGATTTTGAAATCACGCGCATGATTTCAGACCAAATTGCCCTCAACTTAGTTCAATTACCATTATTAACACTGTAAGCTGTCCTTCTATACTTAAACATTACTTAGTTTTACTTAACTCGATTAGCTTTTCAGTTATTCTGAGTAAATGTTACCTTTCTTGTATATTTATTAACAGATTATGTTGTGAATTAAGTTTAACTTTTATTTGGTAATAAAGCTTGACTGCAAAACAGTCGTTTTCGGTTGTTTCGGAAGGCGCGAAGCGCCGGAAGCGTGATCCTCGAGTGTCGCGCGAGCCTCCAGACCTTTCGTTCGAAGATGGACCGACACCGTCGCTCGCGTTCGAAAAAAAATACGACTGTTTTGTAGTCTATAATAAAGCTGGGGTTGTTGTAAATTCGCATTGCGATTTTCTTTGAAATTTACTGTATAAAGATTAGTTGAAAAGGTGGAGCTGCGTCAGTATTTTGTCACTTCACAACCCTTGAAAAATCACCTCATTAAATCGAATAAATGAAATTGTTTTAAGTGGGGTCCAAATCCACTAGCGGATTTGAACAGGGGGGAAGGGGTGCAAATCGGGTGTGATACCTGGTCCTCATGCGAAGGCCCCCGCCGGCTAAGAGGGACAGGAAGCTCTGGGGATCGACGAGATTGGTATGTGTGCTTTCAGGAGTCAATCGGTTAAAATTGCGTTTGCATTTGCGGTCGCGTTGCCCCATTTCACACGTGTGGAATGCACTGATGCAAGGGCAAATGCAAGTGCAATTAAGAAATTGGAAATATTTTCCATTTCTTGCCCAGGGCACTTACGTTTACATATGCGTAACGACAGTGTAGATCACACGCATATTTCCTTGCGTTTGTATTTGCGTCGCACATGTGAACCAGGCTAAACCGTCACAAGTTGTGAAAACCAAGATCGTGAGCAGAAAGTTTTCCAAGGAAAACGTGATTTCACGTCATTTCGAAAGCTGGGAACACGTGATAACTGATCAGTGCTCTGAAAATGAAACATTCAGGCTATGTTTTAACATTTTGCAACAAGATACAGTTATTATTTTTTTCAGTTTTTTGCAAAACCTGGATAGCAAAAGCCCAAATTTCTACTTTACGGGGATAGGCAAAATTTCAGGAGACCTGTGTCGGATTTATTTTGGTACCCTACCCCGCCCCCCACTCCCAGGGGAACAAAGTCACGTTTTTGGGCCAAGATTTCGCCGGTAGAGTCAACTGTAAAATCTTGATCCGTTCATTCAGTGCACGTCCGGTCGAAGTTTTGCCTGTCACGTTGACATAGTCATGGATAGTTTCATTGTATACATGAATTCACCGATTACAGCAGCAAGCACAATTCGATGACAATGTGTATTATGGTCGCCAATAAGCTCGCTTTCCGTGAAAATGAAAAGGGACGAAGATGAAGATCTCGAAGGTGAAGAAAGCGAGTTGAAACGCTCTAGTCGCAACTTGAACGAGAAGAAGCGAAGGGACCGGTTCAACATCCTTGTGCAGCAGTTAGCTGGTATTGTCTCACCTGAAGATGAACGAAAACTGGACAAAACAACTGTGCTTCAACACGCTATAACCTTTTTGCGAAGTCACCAATCTCGCACTCGTTCTGTCCCGGAAACCAGTCGACTTACCACAACAGGTTGGCAGCCATCCTTCACATCAGATGGAGAGTTCAACCTGATCTTGTTAGAAGCCTTGGAATCTGTTGTACTTGTTATTGACTGGGACGGGCAAATTATGTTTGCCTCTCAAAGCGTTCTCCCACTACTGGGCTACCTTCCAAATGAATTAGAAGGGACCACTTTGTTTGGATATATGGAAGAAAGTGATGCTGTAAGCATATGGTCTCGGTTGCTTTCAGATGTAGACCATGACGAAAAAACAGCCTTAACTGCCGAGAAGAACTCTTTCCAGTTCCGGTTAAAGTGCGGGCGTCTCTTCTCAAAAATCTCACTCAAAGTTGTCGATTGCAAGGCAACAGTTATAACAAAACCAGTCGCCAATCGGGAAGATCACGATCCAAACTCTAAGCTAATCGTCATTGTTGGTAAAGTTGAGCAGCCTCAACCGAACCGGACGGTCGTCACTTCTGATTGTCAACATAAACAGTTCTCTTATCGCCTTACTATGGACTGGAAGTATGTTTATCTAGATCATAGGGCGTCTTCTATAATTGGCTTCGTCCCATTTGAGGTGCTGGGAACCTCTTTTTATGAATACTGTAGTCCTGATGAGCTGTTCAATATTGCACAATACCAAAGAATTCTGATTCGCCTGGGTAAGGTGACAACTTGTTACTATAGACATCTCACTAAAGGCCAGTCGTGGGTTTGGCTGCAGAGCTGTTGTTATATTTCTTACAATCAGTGGAACTCTAAGCCAGAATCCATCACATGCACAGCTACAGTTGTGAATTTTGAAGAAGTGTGTGCAAAACAAGCCAAAACTTTACAGCATGACAGGGAGCACTTCAAAAGAATAATTTCCAGGAATGGAAATGGTTCTGTGTCACCCATTGGTAGCTGGCCATCATCGCCAGTTAGTGCATCAGATGATCATGAGAAGACTAAGCAACAACTTCCCTTTGAGCAGCAAATTGCTGTTGAAGCCCAAGCTAGAAACCAAAAAGAAAACAGAAGATCCATTTTTATGCCACAATTCCTAAAATCATTAATGAAAACTCCTAGTGACCAATTAATGGAAATCTTAACCACTCAAAGTGAGGTTGGATTTGATTCTGACAATAATGAACATCTTGCCTGGCTGGAAAATATTAAACTTCCACCCAGTCTAACCAGTTTGCAGCTGACAACACATCAAAAGCTACTGGAGGAATACAAGAAGATTGCTGAACAACTTAGGAAGCAAGAAAGACAGTTGAAGATGATAAGAAAGCTTATTCAGTGGAGTAGTTTACTTTTAGAAGTTGGCAGCAATTTTGGACTGGCTGGAGGGTCCTCTGTTGATTCAGAGGCCTCATCTACATCTAACTACAGCTAGCATTATATTTTCAGTTCTCTCTGGTAATGACAGTTTTACAACTTCAGTTGCTTTGTCCTTAGACTTCAAACCTGTGCAAAAATGTTTTTTTAATTCATGATTAGGTCAGTTTATAGGGTCAAATTGAAGTGTAGCAGCCCTGACTTCAGAGGCTTCAAAACAAAAAGCCCTTTCTAAATATCTGTTCTGTTTATCCCAGACAAAATATTTTCAAAACAAGTTCCACCTCCTCTGTAAAATGATGTCTTTTGTTTGGGTTTGTATCTTGATCAAAATTATTGTAAGTTGTTTCATTTGAGGTTGGCTGATCATAGGTTTGGTCGTACAGTTTCACGTTAGGAGGTTTAGTTTATTTCAGGTAGGGAATATATGCCAAGTGTTGAGCACTGGTCAGAGGATTGAGTGAAGCAGTGAGATCAGCCCACTCCTGCAGCTCAGAAATGGCATAACCATTTTCCAAGTTAAAAATCACCAAGATAAGTTAAAAATAGCAATCAACAAGTATTTATTCAAAAATTAATAAACCTAATCACATTTCACATAAATTCTTTCATAATTTCAGTCTTTTCGGTTGTAGCTGCTAATGATAGATCAATAATAATATTTATTATAGTTATAGTTATTATTAGTCTCTGGGAGGAGGGAATGGAGACCTGAGCATGTCAGTGTGAGGGGAGGGGTGGGGGGAGCACCAATCACTTGATCCTTTGATTTCTGCAAACATTTTGTGTACATGGACATTGGCTGAGTGCCTAGCATGGCACTTGGCATTGTTTTTGCATACAGTCTGCCACGAAACTGCATCTGCCCAGCCAAAATTACGATCATGAAGATGCAAGTTTCATCAACATAATACAGAAGACTAATGAAAGATACACAGAAAAGGAGGAACTTTGATTTTGATAATTTTGTATGCTGGGATAAACACCACAGATTTCGCAGAGGGTCATTTGTTTTGACGGAAGCAGCAGACTTGTGAAAAATGTAACGCAGATGTTATACTTCTCTTTTGGATTCCTTGCAAAGGAATCAAGAGTGATTTATGTTAAATTAAATTAATTTTCCAAGTTAGTGGCTCATAGCCACTTTGTTTCATCTTCAAAACCAGCAATGTCTGGAAATTATGTTTTGGATAAATGCTAATTGGCTTTGATTCAGCTGAGATTTTGTCAAGGGCTAACTGAAAGTGTACCCAGGTTGCCAAACTATATTTCCAGCAAGTTTATCATTCTTATTTGCATGGGACAAAGGACTTTCGTCATATTTATTATTTTATTAGTTTTGTTGGGCTTTTCAGATTGTCTTGTGGCCATTTGAGTTTATTTGGTCTAATAATTTGGCATCTTTTTGTTCCTGAGTAGTGTGCCTAGGACACTTTCACTCTATTTACCTTCCTTCTTTTTTCTCTCTAGCCACTCAGGCTGCAATGGAGATGTTTTTGCTTGATTATTGGTAAATGAAGCTAAGCTGACAACTCAAGAACAGTCGAAACTCAACAAAACAAAAATTATTTAAATATGCAACAAGCATAACAGTGTCAAGATGTTTAAGATAATGCTTAAACTGGCCATTGACACAAATGTTACGTACATTCTTTGGAATATTGTTACTGCTCATAGTAATGCAAACAAACTCTTTTGCAGTACTGATGCATTTCCCCTTATTTCTTCTCACTAATAATGCCTTTTTTACGAGAAAATAGTTTAGAAAATAGTTCAATGATAATTTTTTTATTCTTACTCTTCTACATCTTCATACTAAGGTACACTATTAAAAAATTTGTCAACAAACCTTGTTCCGATTTTAACAGAGTAACTTAATTTTCGTCTTCTACAACTTACTTTGTTTGTTCATCATGCAGTCAAGAACAATGATGCTTGAGACTGCATATGAAAATATTGTGCTTTAACCCTTTAACCCCTAACAATGACCAGCATGTAGATTCTCCTTGCATTTTTACTACTAGATTAAGCATGTAATTCTTGAGAATATACAAAATGATCACCAGGGATTTAATGCCCTGATTATTGAACAGATTCTCCCAACTTATGCCATAAGACACGAAGTTTAAAGAAGTTCAGCGGAGTGAAAATTTGTTTTAATGCTGGGTTTAAAAGGTTAATAGCCCAATGCACAAGTCAGAATAAATTATTGTGACCATGTTTAAGGTAATCTACAAACTTACATCAAATCAACTATCCAGTCAGATTTCCTGGGGTAGATGCTTGAAACAGAAATGTTGAAGAGGATATCCCTTATTCTGGCTGGGTGATTGATATCCATGAAATTTTGCAGATTAATAAATAGTTTTTAAAGTGAGCACAGTGTTGCTGTGATTGCAAATTAAAGTACTTTTTATTTTTTGTTTGTCTACGCTTGATAATTTTTTTATATTAGCAACTGATTAGACTCAACTGTGTTGAGATCAAATGAATAAAGGGGGTAGTTTCTAAAGAAACCGTGGTACTGTGTCAGTGGGGAAGTAGTACACAAAAATTTGGTATTATCAATTTGGTATTATTTTAGAATCCCTGTATGGTGGTCAATTTACATTTATCAACTCTGTTGATAATACCAAATTTTTGTGTGCTGAGATCAGTTGAAGAGCTAAGAGCATCACTATCTTGTGGCTTTATTTCGGCAGATACTTGTTTTCTAAAAACAAGCTTTGACCAGACTCGGGTTATTTGAATAAACTGCTGTAGATCATTTGCCAAAAATGAGGGTAATACAAAGGAAAAAGGAAAAAAAAATATAGAGTGGTTTTATCAACATGCACAGTCAATAATACCAACCTTTCACTAATGCTACATCATAGTTTTAATAAGTACCCCCTTTACCTTACATTAGGCAGCTTAAGCAACAACAACAGTGAAGGTAACGAAAATGTCATTTCAAAATATAACTTCTCATTTTTGTAACTTTTTATACGATTATTCTAATTTGTTTAACATGAAAAATGCTGGCAAGCTGTCCAGGGTCTAAATTACTGTGAACAGTGTAAAGGCAATAAAAAAGAAAGAAAAGCTTGCCATTATGTGCTCACTTTCTTGAGAAAACTTAGGTCATATGATATTGTTGTTTTGCAGAGGACGGCAAAGAAATGTACCAAAATGAAAAAGCATGAGCAGATCAGCAATTGTTTTGCTATTAAACCTATTGCCTTATGGTGTCCTTGCTGCTTATGAAGCTCCCTATTGTCACCTGTTAACCCACTCTTGGGTAGGGCCTTCTGCCTTACCTGTTCTGATTCACAAAGGCTTGGATTTGCCAATACTCATGGATAAATCTACAGCACCCAGCCAGTAAAGAGTCAACTGTTAAACTAAAAATGCAGGAGTTGAGCCAAGAAAGATTATGTTTTATACTATGTTTTAGTATGGTAAAAATTAGAAATAATAAATAACAATTATTTATAATTATTATTTTCAGTGGAAACATCTCTTTGGTGTGAGTCCTGCTCACAATTTACATTAATGTTCCTTAAAGGCTCTCCATTTTGCCTCTGTCAGGGTTACACTTATATCAGTCCTATAAGAGGTTCACTGTCTTTTTAGAGAAACTATAAACACAGTTTTAATTTTCAAGCCTTTTAAATAAAACGTTCTGTAGAAATTGTCAGTAGGGTATGAACATTTTGTCTTGTTAACATAGTCGTGTTTGTATTGGAATTGGTGAACACTCTTGCCTGATAACAAGTGAAAATTCATAGCCTTCAGACGAGATACAAATGATACAAATATTTTCAACATTGAAAATATGGTGTGACAAGATCAATGATTAAGTTAATCTTCAAAAATATTTGTTGACCTTTCTGAGTAAAAAAATTCTGCCACATAAATATGTTCATTCTTCTTCACTATCATCTTCAATAATGTTAATGGCATTAAGATTTAATGTCTTAGTGCATCTTTAAGAACAATGTGCCCTCTCAGTAGTCATTTCAAACCCTTCTTGGAAACCAGGGCAAGGAAGTTTCTTAGTTATTCTATGACTTATCAAAGTAAAATGACATCAGCAGGATGTACACTGCAGGCAGATCTGACTACCGGTAATTGAATATGAGGGCCTTAATACAATAATTGAGTGAGTAGTCGCTTACAATGTTTTTACTATTATTAAAGAAACTTTTGCAGTTTTTGGCCTAACAAAGCCTTTGTCTCCTAAATCTATCACTGCTTTAGTTTCCTCCAATGACAGCAGTTTTCTTTGGTTTTTGCGAGATGGACTCAGTTCGCAGTATGTTTCTGCAACAGACAAAGTCATGATAAATAATTATTATAGTCATGAGTGGAGGAAGTAAAAACTAACTTGATCCTATCATGCATTGAGTATCCTGTAACTCTTTCATCTTTTGTTGAATAATAGCTCTTGTCTCCTCAAAAGTGTTTCTCAGGTTCTGGTTTTTACGCTGTTGCTGCACTTCCAATTGCTCACTGAGTTCAGACAATTCTTTCTGAATAGAGAGCTGCCTGCGAATGCAGGTCACTTGTTCAGATTGCTGTCTTATAGACTCTGTTAAACTTTTATACTGTTCTCTCAGGTGCAAATGAAGTGCCCATTGTGAAAAGGAGAGAGATTCTGGCATTTCCATCTGCTCTTCTAGGAGCAATGTATTCTCATCCAGATTCTCCATTGTACTGTCTAATGGGTCATTTGAAAGAGACAGTTCATTGTTTTGTGCCATAACTGCAGCAGTGTCTATACAAGCACCCATACTTGATATAGATAAATCTGAGTATGGTTGCAGGATAGAACTGTAACCTGAGGCTTCATGTGAACCATTGACATGGTCCCTTGACATGACTGATGAGCCTTGAATGGGTGCCAACCTTGATTCTGGTGAGGCCAGAGTTAATGTTGATGTTGATGATGATGATGTCAGATATGATGCTGATGCTGATGATAGTGGAATACTGGCTGTACTTGTCTGGTCACCACTAAAGAAAGTTGAAGTGACCTGTTTTTGTCCATTCTTTTCAAGGATTTGAGAAAACAGTTGCCGATCCCTCTGCATTGTCTTCTGTTCATTTGCAGCAAACTCTGCACCTTTTATAGGCCAAGTGATGCTGATAATGGATTCTGGCTTAGCGTCCAACTGACTATAGGACACATGACAACGGCTTCGCACCCAAATCCAAACCTGCCCTTTGGTAAGCATGCGGTAACAGCATGTGGTTACTACACCAGAATAAAGTAACATTCCATGGTACTCGATGAGATTTGCCAGGTCATCATTATGACAATATTCATAAAGACATGTGCCCAGTAGCTCGATAGGGTAATACCCGAGAGTTAAGGTAGCACTCCTTTCCACACATTCAAACCTCCACTTGTTGTCAAACCTTGTAGTGAATTTAGAAGCTCTAGTCATATCAGAAATTAACACAGTGCTATTTACCGTTGGTACAAATGCTATTTTTCCAAGCAACACGACATAAGGATCTTTCCGTTGGGTCGAATCCAATACGTTGTTAGCTCTGAAAATATTGCTCACACAATGGAGAATTACAAACTCGCAACCTCCCCGACTCTGCGGACCGCTGCGAAAGCGCATAGAAAACCGGTTGACATTCGGTGCATTTACGCCGGCAGTGGTATTGTAAATAGTTCCTAACAGGGTGTAAATCGTTCGTTGGTCATCTAAATGTACGTAGTCCAGAATATTAGTCGTAAGAATATCACCTTCATCGTAACCAAGGCACGAAAACACGTTGCCGGAGACATAGACAATCTTGCCATATTCGCCCACAGCAAAAACAACCTCTTCCATAGCATCGAGCATGGTTTGACGAAACTCCTCGTTCGTGAGAAAATCGGGCTGCCACTTTCCGTACAGCTTTTCGCCGCGGATATTGTCAGAGTTTGCGGCAAGTTGATGTTGCCGGAAGTGCTCGATCGCAAACTTTAAAACGTTGTTTTTGCTCAGTTTCTTCCCCGCAAGCGGCAAAGAAGCAGACAGTTCGTTTACTAAGTTATTAAACCTGTCCCTCCTCTTCTTTTCGTTTTTGTTTCTCAGCAAGCACGCTTTTTTAGCCTCATCCTCGTTCGAGGAAACTGCCGGCTCGCTCTCCGCCATGCTAGCGATCTCTCAGTAAATCACCAGATGCCGGCATTTGGCCAACGGCAGCGCGCCTTAGTGTGTATATCACCGCTGTTACATAACAGAAACACGCGACTTTTATCGTGCAGTTGTGAGAGGCTGTGAAAATGGATTTATGTTTTTTTCGAAACATGTTTATGTTGTATCAAAGGTCAACGGGGTAAAAATCTTGTTTCCAACATTTTAAATAAGTGAAATATGCAGTATGATACTCAGGGGAAAGCCACTGTTTTATTTTCACGCGTACGGCGCAGGTCACGCGAACGGGAAATCCAATCCTGGTACTCGGTGTAAAAATACGGACAAATATTTAGGTTCTAAAAGGGAAGTTAGATATCAAGGTACTACAAATCAGCCGTACGGAAGCTTGGCTACACTCGTGTTTTCGTGACGAACACGTGCACAATCACGACAGACATTTCTTCAAGGCAAGGTACGGTTGTCCACTCCACTGACCAAATTCAGAGGAATGAAAACACGTGACGTTGCGGTCACGTTCCTTGATTTCCCCTCTTTGGACTTTTATTCCTGTGCAGTAGCGACAAAATTTCGCTCCGATTAACATTTATTGTCGTTTTACCGAATAACAACTCAAACTAACTGAATAAGCCATACTTCTGTGGGTGATGACAGACGTCAGTCAAAACATCAAATACTGATGTGAACACAGGCAACCCAGTGTTGCCTGTGCTCGGAATTGGAACCGTATTTGATCCGTAACAGGAGCCCATCAAGATGGGCTCCTGTCCGTAAATAACCCAGGCCTGGGGCTATTTCCGGATTTGAAACTGAAGAAAGTCAAAAATAAATATAGTGTATATTTTTATTTCATGATTTCCTCAGTTATCATGTGCACTCAAAAACCAAATTTCGCGGCAATTGCACGTGACTATTATAGAAGATTGAACCGAGTTATATTTTTTCCTATACGGCAGCTATTTAGGAAATAGAAAACATGTACCGTGTTTTTGTCGAGTTATAGAAACATGTACACGAGTGGAAGTTTGGGAGAACCAGAAATGCTGGGGGAATATAGGGGCGTAGCCAGGATTTCTAGGAGTGAGGGGAGGTTCGAAATTGGTTCCAACGAAAACGGTTGGTCTAAAATCCTTACATTACGTACGTACAAATAGATACCACAATGACGTTAACTATACTTATTGTAAGCATAGAACAAAACGAAGAATTTCAGGAATCGAGAGTCCATTACACTCTTGCTGGGATAAAATCACTGTTAAAAATAGGAGAGGGGGTTCCTTGGAGCGAGAGGGGGGGTTCCGGAACCCCTAAAACCCTCCCCTGGCTACGCCCCTAGAATACGAGCCGCAGGCGAGTGTTTCAACAGTTTTTTTGAGTTCTCCTAACCTTTCACGAGTGTTTCTATAACTCGATAGAAACACAGAGTCTTTTAGAAAACACCGCGACAAAAAAAAAAAAAAAAAAAAAAAAAAAAAAAGAAAAAAGAAAAAAAAAAGAAAAACAATTTGTTAACTTTGGTTATCAAACGGTAAATTCTCTTTGCTCGCGTCTTCATTGCGGTCTGTGTTTCTATCAAGTCATAGAAACACGATTTCTAACCAATTAGCGCGCGTATTTTCTAAGGACTATTTTCTAAAAGCTTTTATCATAGAGCTATTGACCGGACTGAGTTTCCGAAGGGAAACTGAGAATAACATGAAATATAACATTCTTATCTTTACTTCAATTTTCTTTTTTTTTCCACCCGAGGTGAGCGAGGTACTGGTTGTTTACCGTTTACATGCATGGGAAAAACTGTTAGGCTACAGATGTTTTCCCTACAGTAACTGAAATCGCTTTGGAAGAACTCAGGGGCACCCAGCGAAAAACTTCGATGAAATATCTGTTTGGGAGAGTCTACCCGTTCTCAGAGACTTTCGGAGAATGGATTGCCAAATAGCTACTGATTTCTTAACTAAAACATCACCCAAAAGATTCGCAACCAGGGAAACTCGGGGGAAAATAGTCCCTTAGATTTTTGCAAGGCATATTCTTGCAATTTTTGGCTCTTGAAAAGGCCGCCTAGCATTTTCGGGTAAGCGAATAGTTCGCAGAGAAGTTCTTTGAAGGTAACATTCGGCTGGCAATTTCTGAAATGAAGATTTCATTCCCTAAAATTTTCTGGCTGATTTAAACAAATCTTTATTAAACAGTCTTTAAACATTACAAGGAGCCTAGAACTATCCTTCAAAGGATTTTTAGCTTAATTTGCTCGTTGGGTGCCCCCTGACTGGAACTTAGTCCACTTCCGTTAGAGAAGCAGATTTTGGCTTGCCCAGTCGAACTGAGCAGCGCATTTAACACGTGACACATTGAAATCAGAGCAGAGCTTGGAACTGGTGGAGAACGGCAAATGGTAAACAACGCATTTTCCGGTTCGCAAATTCCGGTTGGAAATTTTGGACTATCGGTACCTTTCAAGACGTTCCGGAAATTTTCCGGACGGGAACATCAGAATAGCCTTACCATTTACATTCCAGCGGGAATTTCCGAAATTTTTTGGCAAATGGTAAACAACCTGTCACAGGCCCAGGCTAGCCGGCTGGGGACTGGTCAGCGACCCTTCCAAAACAAATGCCCTTGTCCGAATCAAATCATCATCAGCGGTACCGATAGACTGCGAGCAGTCTCTCTTTTGCTCTAAAATCTATGGGACGGACTGGAACGAACGCGATATGCGAGCAACGACTGACTCGCGGATTTCCAGCTCGCATATGTGTTCGTTCCTCAGATTTTAGAGCAAAAGAGAGACTGCTCGCAGTCTAGTCTGCGGTACCGACGATAAATAAACTTTATGGCTGATGAATGCTAACTCCAACATTCTATCGCGAAAAACAGAGAATCCCTGGTTTTCCGGAACCAAAATGGACCTTTTCGCCTCGCACCATACAACAGACCTGAGAGAACCAGATTTCATTTCTAGCATAGCGACCGCGTCTTCTTGGCCGACGATGCAGGCGCGGTCGTTATGCTCTCTGCTCGCAGTTCGTGTCAGCTACGGGGGCTAACAAGTTCTGTTTCGGGAGAAAACCAAAATTCTTTCGGGAATCTGGAGATTTTGCCAGGAATCGGGAGACTCGGAAGTTTTTCTGGCAAAAATGACATAGTTCTGGAACGTTGCAACGCGGGATATTGAACAGAAGTTGTATTTTGATCACTAAAACATCGAGAGGATCTTCCAAATTTCCTGGAAGACTTAAAAGTTACACAGTGTTGCTCAAACAACGTTTGTTAGAGTTGTCAACCCTCGTTCAGTTGCTGTTTTAATCGCCGGCGAAGACTATACAGAAATGGTACTTCATGAATGTTACTCTTGCTGAAACATTCCTTGAAATGTAGGAGAAGTATATCAATCGACCTTTTTGTAGGAAAAGTCATCCATAGTCACCCATTGTTTTGGCCATAGCTTCACGATGACGTGCGAGAATTTGAATATTAAAACTTAGGATACATTTTTCAAACTGCAATCCATTTCGATTTATGATGCCATCCGTAATGGACTGAGAAGAAAGTATTTAGTCTCAGCCTTTGCAGTAAAACAGTCTTGAGAAAATAAACGATTTCATTATTTTTGGGTTTTCCCTCGTTTGATTTAAAAACTCTTTTCAGCATTTTACCGAGGGGACCTACCGAGCATGACAGAGCTCCTGTAAAGTCGACAGTACATTGCGCGCACCAAGGGACGTTTAGGTAAAGATAAGAATGTTTTATTTCGTGTTTTTTTTTATAGTTTTATTTTAGTAAAAAACGTCAAAGACCACTGACAGTAAGGTGAACGATCATTACATCAACATCCGGCCAAAATCAAGAATCGCGTCCCACGAACAAAAGGGAATACGTAAAGTGTGGTCGGAGAAACCACTTGATAGCAATGTGCAAATCTAAGGAAGTCAAGGCAGCTGATTTCGCCGACTAGCCAGGTGAGATGTATATCAAACAGTAGCAGCATACACGCTACATCTTTCACCGACATCACTATGGACTATATGCCTCTTTGTTCTAGGGTACAGACGCACTGACAAATGGAATCTACTAGTTAAGTACAAAGACAATGATTTCATCAACAAGCCTAAAATAGGACAGTGCCTCCATTCATGCATAACATGATCAGTGCTCGCTAGCATCCAAGAAAGAGCTACTGTACTGAGAAAGTTCCCGGACGTCTTTGCAGAAGGCCTAGGACAACTGACGGAAACAAGGTTACGTTAGAAGAAATTGTCTTGTCAGTACAACATGTAACCTGCAAACGGACCCTCCATTTCGGTTCAGTATTAATCCGAGAGATGGTATCAGGAGCCCATCACTAGGAGCGTACAACTCCCATACTAAGCCTATGTCACGGCATTTTTACAGAGCGATTTATTTTTAGACTATCTTTCCCGTGAAAAAAGGCAGTTCTGGTACACGTGATACCGCATCATCATCACCTTTCTTTTGTTCTAAAGTTTCTTAGCTTCGCAGAGAAACTTTAGAACAAAAGAAAGGTCGAAGGAAAGTTTCGCACGAGAGAATGGGGCTCCTGAGGGAGTCCCATATTTGCGGAAAATTCAGTCTAAAAATAAATCGGTCTGTGAAAACGCCGTGACAGGAATTTAGGGCAGTTGTAAGCTCCTAGTGATGGGCTCCTGATGGTATAAATAGCCTGTTTCTTGCAATTGCCTTTCGTTCTTTTACCTGGAATAGTATGTCAAAGATTTTTGTCAACCGCTGTGAACGAGATGGATTTTTAAAATAAGTGCTTATTTATAGTAAAAAAAAAAAATGTGATTTTTCTGGAGTAATTTCCTTTTTTGTTTGTTGCATAACAGTTTGAACCATTTTGGGTTTTCATGCACGTGTTTTAAGCGACCATTGCTTTCTCGGTTTGTCGCTTTCGGATGATTAATGTTGGATACCTTATTTTGTTTTCCCCGCCAGGATATCGATTGTCCGTTCTGTTGCTACCCGCCTCGGGCTGTCAGATGAAAGAAAGTGTCCTCTCTGTTTTTGTTGATCTATTATTTGTTTCTTTATTTACTTCTTTCTATTGTTTGATTTTATGTCACCTCACAATTGGCTTTTGTGGTGTTCAATTGACGTTACATAATGATATTTTTCAAAGACGAGGTTTCTGGCATGTTTGGCATTGTTCGACCTACATTCACGCCTTTTGGATGTTCTTTCTCGCTACTCTCTACCACACTTTTCTGACTGACTAAACAAGATGGACTGAACAGAGCTTGTAAAATAATAAGGGGGTCATTCTGATCATTTTGGACGTTCAATTGAGCAGCTCTCAGTATTGCCTGTTATGCAATAGGCTGCCAAAACTTGACCGCAAACAGTCTAAACACGACGTGTTCGTGTGGTTACCGTCTTTTTGTTGAATCTTATCCGTTTAGCGAACCATGAGTGAAAACTATGTTCGCCCTGACAGGTTTTCTGGACTATTTTGTTGTGCTGTGAATGGTAACGCGTTTAGACTGTGATTCGATTTCTCCAGAAGCAAAACAACAAATAACATTGATCCTCTTTAAGCTTGGAATGCGCGGAATTTCACAAAAATTTTAAGCATTTTGATAAAAAGATTTCACAAATTCCTTTGATCATCAATTCTGTGTTCCAAGGGACGTCAAAAGGCTTTTGAGTCATTTGTCTGTGACGCAACAGAGATTTCAAGGCAATTTAACTTTTAAATTGAAAATCACCACCGGCACTCAAGGCTGGTTTTCACCAGCACTAAGCACAATCATAAAAATACGCACAAGCGCTCGCATGAAAACAACGAACGAAGAACGAACCCACTTATTTGTCTTATGCGGTTTTCACCAGGCATAAGCATAAGCATAAACATAAGCACAAGAAAAACGAACAGTTCCGTTCTTCTTGTGCTTATGCTTATGCTTATGTCGAGCGCGTTGCTGGTGAAAACAGCACAAGACAAATAAGTGAGTTCGTTCTTCTTATGTTTCTGCTTCTGCCTATGCTTATGTCACTGCAGTTTTCGTTTGCACTTTTTCTTAAGCTTATGGTTGTGCTTATGCGCTAGTGAAAACCAGCCTTAAGAATTTGCAGATCATCAGTTTTTACACGAAACGGGGTTGAAATGGAAAAAAGCGACAACACTTCAAAGACATACAGTGCACTACCTGCTTATTAATGAATTAGAACGTTCACTGGTAGACAAGTGCTATTCATCAGCCACACGAACTCATTGGCCTTAAAATTTTCTCCGAGAGTGTGAGTGGCTTAAAAGGTCACGTGATGTGTTAACGTTCATTTATGGAAACGCCAAAAAAATGTCTCTATTTGTTCCAACCAGTGGCCCGTTTCTCGAAACTCCCGAACACTTTTCGGACCCGAAAAGCCATTTCTAAAACTGTGATCCACTTATTCTAAAGAGCTGGTCTTTTACTATGATTTCAAGATAGGAAAGGGCAACTTTGTTGCAAAATTTCATGTCTGGAAACGTCTTCGTTTTCAAGATACGAAGGAAATTATGGCACCCGAAATAGGCCCGAAAAGTTTCGGAGGTTTCGAGAAACGCACGCCAGGTGAGTTGAATAATTCAGCCTGACTAGGTCTGACTAGTGGTGGGTCAATATCGATGCTAAATATTCGATGTTATCATGCGATGGATTTTTCCTCCTTTTCATTGGCTTAGAGTCCACCTCTTCACCTGCAAATAACTACATACAAATAATGGTCTGCTCGTGCGTAATACCGTCCAAATGCGTTTTTGCTGCAAATAATATTCGGCTCATGCGCAATTGTAACCACGCTAGAATAAATTATTTAACTGAGAAGGAAACCAATTGATATCTGCCAGCAGCGCAGGCTTACCGCTTCCCAAAAAAAAAAAGTATCAAAACAAAACTTGGTGATCGAATGATGAAACAATTATCAACGTTGAAGTTCCTCTTGCTGATGTTTGCCAAAATGTCATAGAATTTTTGAACAGCTTTGAATATTATTCACGATCGTTTCGAGTAGAAATGCACCATATGCACTGATATACATTGAAAAAATTATCTTCTAAAAAAGAATCCCAAGATTGTAAGTGCTTTCTTCGTATCAGCAATATCTTTACAGTTTATCTAATGTGTTGTGGCTTAAAATTAAGTGTTTTTTAATGTAAAAATATTAAACCGTCGAGCCGAACGCCTTAGCAACCACAATGTGTGTGTCACTCCTTTAGTCACTTACAAAGCAAACACGTGTCCAAGATGGAATGTGTTGCTGTAGCGTGGTGAATTAGTTATCTTTGTCAAAGCAGTTTCAAATCTAAAGGTATGGTTGAATTCTTGTTTCTGTTTTCCAGTACTACTTTATTGTTTACTATTTTCCTTGTTTCCTTTTGCTGTAGTTTTTGTTTTGCCTGGTTTTTCATTTTTCTTTATCTCTTTTGGCATGATTTGTTTTAATTGGAAAGTAATTGCAACTAATTGATCGTTATCGTTTCAGTTTTAAAGCAAAGTGACAAATGACGCACTTGAGATAAAATTTTTAACTTTGATTTGATTTCTTTATTCCACCTCATGTTTATTTTTGTGTTAATTTCTATTCTTATGTAGTTTCTACTTTACGTCCTTTGCTCAGTAAGAACGCTGAGCAACATTACTACTTGAAAAATAAATCAAACACGAGCACAACCTCTCACACAACCTAATGTTCCATTATTGCTATTCATGTCAAATCTTGTGATCGTAGAGTCCGGGACTCACTTAAGAAAGAGAAAAAAAGGACAATTTCTTTCTTTTTTTCCCATTTTGCACAAGAAATAAAGTAGAGACACTCAGTCGTAGTTGGTGTTTCCACTTTATTTCTTGTGCAAAATGGGCAAAAAAAGAGAGAAATTGTCCTTTTTTTCTCGAGTGAGTCTTAGACACTACGATCAAAAGATTTAACGTTAGTAGAAATAATGGAACATTAGGTTGAGTGAGCGTGTTTGATTTATTTTTTCAAATAGTAATGTTGCTCAGCGTTCTTACTGAGCAAAGGACGTAGTGTACAAACTACGCAAATATAGAAGTTAACACAAAAAAGTGCTTCATTTGTCACTTTGCTTTAAAATTGAAAGTCCTTTAGTAGTCCTCTAGTAGCGTAGCCAATCAAAATGCAGGATTTGCATTAGACCACTAGTTAGGTGATACCAAGAGCCATAATGGACAGAGAGGGAGTCTTGTAATGGGGTATGGGATATCTTAATTTCAAAAAATCTATTTTTTAGAAACAAGCAAGCAACTTCCGGTCTTCCGGTAGACTCGTTTCCGCGTGCGCGAGGCTTGGGAGCTAGTCGGACTTTGTTGAAAAGATGCCAAAGATAGCTGCCGCAATGGCGAAGTGGACGTAGCTTGTTTTCAAAATGCTTTTTTCAGTCTTTTGTGAGGAAGAACAACTGTGGATTGCCGGATTTCGTGCAGAAACAAGTTATTTAACATCAGGCTTGCGAAATGTAATCAAAGCTCTCGATCGTTTGGACCATAGAAAATTGCAGCGAGTTCTGTGAGTTTGAAAACCTTCGCCGAATCAGGTTAACTTCGATTTGCAGTGTATTCAGGCTTTAATAAAGGTTGAGATATGGCAAAACTTCGCTGAGTTGGAATCCTTGTGTTGACTCCTTGTCTCAGTTAAATGGAGTGTACAAGAGTGTTCAAGTGTGCGACGGGGAGTAGTATTTGCATTTGTTGAAAGGGTAGCATTGTTCGCATTCTGCCTAGATTGTTCTGATGAGGTTCTTGTAAAAGGGAAAATGTCACATCAGAGGAAATGATGTAACTTTCAAGGTCCTGCAGCAAATGCGGTAAGCCTTTAAGAGCAATGACAATCTTAATCTGTGTGTCAAGTTAATGAAAGATAGTATCTCAATAATCTGTAAGTGCAGTGCTTGAAATTGGGCGAAGAAAAAGTGTAAACGATATAAGAACTTACCTACAGATCTGATTAACTTAATTGAACTGAATTACATACACTGCTTTTCTCAATGACTTCATGAAACAATTCTAAATGGCTTATGATCTGGAGTTTGAAAAATAATTGTTTGATGTGTTCAACTGAGGAAGTGTAGTCCATATTAAAAAAGTAATAAAGTAAATGTTTGGGAATGAAACCAGCTTTGTCACAGAAAGAAATGCTACCTAAACTTGTAATTTTGATATAAGCCTCATCTTCATTAATCAAACTTCAAAAAAAGAGCCACCCTAAACTTTATAAGAATCCTGTCCTCAAGAGCTTTCTTCAAAAGAGATAAATATAAGATATGGAATAGGACTAGTAAATTTTTTCTTAGTGCCGATGGAAGAGAGGCAATGAGAGAGCAATGTATTAGCAATAACACACCACAAAATATTGTTTTTCATGATACTAACATTGGTCTAACATTCATTTCATGATATTGGTATCTTTCTCTTAAACCTCTTTTAAGTCTTCACAAACATCCTGTATTTTATTACTTATGTGACTATTTCTGACAAAAATAAAGGAGCATCAGTTGCATGTATGAAGTATATGCCTTTCTTGGTATATGCCAAGTGGTTGTTGGTCTTATGTACAAACGAGCAAAACAGGAACACATACAAGTGATGGAACAGAGAATTAACTCTGAAGTGTAAATTCAAGTGCTAATAGAAACCCATGAAAAACCCACTGGGCGTTAGCCCTAGTAAAGGGTATCAGGGAACCACACGAGGCAAAGAAAAATTCTTATGACCTCGGTGGGAATCGAACCCACGACCTCCGGATTAGATCTACCGTTGCTCTGCCGACTAAGCTACGAGGTCGGACAGAGAAAGTCGGGGACGATTAAGGTGGTGAATCGCGGCAAAGAGAAAGTAAGGGTACATAT
>OX419340.1:24479066-24491566 GCA_948470475.1 Galaxea fascicularis | reverse complement strand
GTAATCACCGCAAAGTATGACGGAACCATCTTTCTTGGGGACAGGCACAATCGGTGTGGCCCATTCACTCCACTCCACTTTAGTGATAATGCCTTCATTCTGGAGTCTCCGCAGTTCTTCCTCCACCTTCGGCTTTAATGCCTACGGCATTGGTCTTGCCTTGAGGAAGCGTGCTTGGCTGTCTTCTTTAAGAGTTAACTTCGCTTTGGCTGATGTAAATGTGCCCAGTTTATCTTCAAAGACATCTGAGTACTTGTCTAGCATAACATCCAAGCGCTCCATAGGACTTGAGGTAGCTAGTGAAACCTGCAGCGACTTGATAGAACACCAGTCTAGGCGCAGCTGGCGTAGCCAATCTCTTCCCATTAGAACAGGGCCCTTGTTCTTGACGGCATACAGGTCCAGCAATTCTCTTTGGTTTTGGTAATCCGCAGGTACTTTAAGCACTCCCACTGGAATAATGTTTTCCCCAGTGTAGGTTTTCAAAAAGAGTCCGGTTTTGTGCAAGGGAAGCCTGCTAAATTTCTGTTGGTAGAGGTCAAACGAGATCATCGACACAGCCGAACCTGTTTCCAGTTCCATCTTAAGTGGTTTACCATCAATATCCAAATCAACCCAGATAATATCATTGCTCTGTTTCCTCACATTGTGGACCTCGACGGTGGCTAAAATGTCTTCATAAGTATCAACATCAACATCAACCTCAACGGCATGTACCTCTGGGTTGTTGGTTGCTTGTTTAGGCTTGCCTTGCTGTTTGGAACGACAAACTCGCTGGATATGGCCCTGTTTTCCACAGTGGTGGCAAGTCTGGTCCTTGTAGAAACAATTGTGTGCCACGTGTGTGTTTCCACCACAGCGGTAGCAAAAGGGGGTGGCCGCCGGTTTCGCGCGAGTTGTTTTGTTGCTTTCAGTCAACTTGTCAACGTGGGGGACTGAGTTGGGCTAACCCTGTAATTCTGCTTTGGAGTACTTCAGTTTGGCTTCTGACAGCAATCGTTTTTGGATCTGCATATTCCGAAGTCCACAGACCATTCTGTCTCGTAGCGCTTCGTTTAGATTTCCGCCAAAATTACAGTGCGTCGCAAACTTCCTAAGCTCGGCCACATAAGACAAAATGCTTTCTCCTTCGTGTTGGTTTCTCTTGTAGAAACGAAATCTTTCCTCAATTTCCAAGGGTTTCGGGCTTAAATGCTCCTGTAGAGTGGTAACAATCTGTTGAAAGGACTTTGAAGCTGGCTTCTCCGGTGCAAGAAGATCCCTTAGCAGAGTGTATGTTTTCCCGCCCATCAAGCTCAACAAGGTTGGCACTTTATGGTCATCATCGATGTCGTTTGCCAAGAAAAATTGTTCTACTCTTTCCACATAGGTTTCCCAGTTCTCTTTTATTTCATCGAAACTCTCTATCTTCCCAATAGCAGTCATGAATTCGTCAATTTTATCCTCTTCGCCACTGTCATGTCTTTGATTCGAACGGCATGTTTCGGAATGGAACATAAGTACGCATGTTCAATGCATATTGGCCGCTGGCCCAAAACACCACAACCCTCTTACACAGTTATTTAATTCCTCAATAGGAACTAAAAGCTATCCTTCTCACTGGAAATATGGTCAAGTGACACCAGTCTTTAAGAAAGGTGATGAAAATCTGAAATAAAATTACCGACCTATTACCGTATTGGTAGCTTTCAACAATGTTTTGGAACGCCTCCTCTCCATGCAACTCTACAATTATTTCCAGGATAAACTTTCACCCTATTTATATTACAGGCATCACAGCTGCCAAACTGCCCTACTGCGTCTAGTTGAAGAATCAAGGATTGCACTGGACAAAGGAACATGCAGCTTTGATTGGGATCGATCTATCAACAAACGTGACATTGCCGACATCTTCAATAACTTTTTTGTGAATATTGCCTCTCATCTTCCTGAATCAAAAGCATTTGACTGCATTCCTCATAAGCTTTTGTTTTCTAAGCTGAAAGCATATCGTCTCTCAATAAGCAGCCTACAGTATCTGAAAAGCTACCTAACAAATAGATACCAAAGAGTTAAAATTGGAGATGTCTTCTTTAGTTGGCTAGAAATTCAAAAAGGAGTCCCACAAGGGTCTGTTTTGGGCCCTTTGCTATTTAATACTCTTCTAAATGATTTACTTTTTAGTTCCACTAAGTCAAATCTCTTCTCTTATGCTGATGACACTCAACTTCCTCTCTCTGGGCCAGATCCAACTGCAATTCAGAGTTCACTAAATTATGATCTAGCTCTTGTATCAGAATGGTTTCAATCCAATGGTATGTCAACTAATCCTGAGAAATGCCTCTATATGTGGCTTGGTAAACAATTTGAAGATATCACTGTTTCAATAGACAGACTAGAGTCCAGAGTGCTGATACAATGAAACTACTTGGGGTCTATATTGACAGTGGCCTCCAATTCAATGTACATGTTAAGGAGATTGTATGAAAAATCAGTAGCAAACTTCAAGCACTAAAGCGACATAAACGTTTGATCTCAACTCATGCTGAGAAGAGAATATAAATGGCTTACTTTCTTCCTCACTTAGCTTATTCCTCAATCGTCTGGATCCACTGTGGAAAGCAAAATGCTGATAAACTTGAGAGGCTGAATGAATCCATTTTACGCTTTGTATTCAATGATCATAATTATAGTTTTATCGACCTAAATTATTCTACACTATATATCTGTAGTTTAAATTTTGTTACTTTCTTAACTTGTTTTCTTTGGAGATATTAGCACTTGTTTGCTATCTTTAAATTCGAAGTAAAATAAAGTCATTGATTGATTGATTTGATTGCATCCCGTCCTCCATGTTTTTTGTTTTTTCGCGGGGAGGTCTACCGGAAACTTGTTTCCTGTTGAGTCCGCACTTGTTTCTAAAAATAGATTTTTTGAAATTAAGATATCCCAAAGGCTATACCGGGAGACTCCCTCTCTGTCCATTATGGCTCTTGGTGATACTAAATAAAATTAGTATCACCCAACTAGTGGACTAATGCAAATCCTGCAGTTTGATTGGCTACGCTACTCGAGTCGAGGGTGAGGGTTTCTTTCGTTTATTCCCAAATAATATTTCTTCAACTTCCATTTGCTAACTTTATTATTGCCTTTTCTGTCCGACTAGTTGGTTACTAAAAGAAATTACACCCTTAAGCCCAGACTAATGTTCCTTACTGTTCCAGTATTGGCTGTTTCCTTGCCCCTGGGTATGGTATGGTATGGTATGGTATGGTATGGTATGGTACACTTTATTTAAATCAAAGAAACACGCTAGCCCCAACAACACTTAGCTGATTTCCATGGAGGACGTGTTTGTAGAGACAAAAAAGAGACTAAAACTAGTAATACGAGATTAATAATATGATAAATCTAAAACTATGATACTTCAGCTAAGAACGAAAGCTAACAATTATAGATAAAGTATTAAAAAAAACTAGGACAGCTAGAACATGACTAATGATAATGATGAGGATTTATATAGCGCTTTTATCCAAAGGGCTCAAAGCGCTTTACAACACTTTTTGGGGAACTTTGCCAGACTGCTTTTTTAGCCGCAAACGTCCCCTACTCTTTCCGATCAGTCTATACCTCCGGTTTTATCGTCCTTATCCGAGAAGACTAGAACGTCTAACCATTTGCAGATGTCATTACAAAGGTAGCACTTTCTCCTCAGTTATTTAAAGACCCTGAGTGTTGGTTCGTTCGGGGCTTGAACCCCCGACCTCTCGCACAGCAGTCCGGATATGACTATCCCAACTAAGTTTTTCATCTATCTGAACCCCTAGGCATTTATGTGTATCAGTTCGGTTCGTTATATGAGTATCTTGTTTACCATAACGGGTTGTTCAGTATTCTTATTGTTCACATTATATGAGGAGCCAATAAACATCAGTTTAGACTTAGGGGTGCATCTGAACTTTATTTTCTATGAGTCAATTGCGGACACGAGCTAGGTCAGAATTAAGTTTGATGACAAGTTCGTTGGCATCGTAAGAGGAAGAGAAGATTTTGGTATCATCCGCATACACTGCATGGAGTAGCTGATCTTAAAGGAACACTGTCACCAGGATTTTTGCTGTTTTTGGTTCAATTCTGCCAAAATTACTGCCTTTCACCTGTTATCATTAAAAAAAAAAGTGCTCCTACAGAATCAGCAAGATGAATTCCAAAGAGATTTTAACAGGGAGAGCTAACCATAATTATTTTTTTGGTGATTTTTTTCATTTCATAGCCTGAAATGTTGAAAAAATTGGAAAGTTTTTTTTCAAATTTTAATCCATTTCCATCCTTGTCATTTATTGGATTCCTAAACTCCAAAAGACACCACACAAGGCAAGATTTATTGCTGTCGGGTTCAAGTTCATGCACTACAGCTAGACTCTCCAAATTAATCATTGAGTGTCTTAAACTTGTTCGCAGCCACTGCACCGCTTATACTTACTGCACGACGATTCGGGAAAGGACAGGTGTTAACTGCATGTGGATCGTCAATAATTCGTTGGACGTTATCCGTGCACCGACTGAAGGAAAAACAGTCTTACCTAGATCATGTGAGTACTTGGGACTTTTCTACTCTTTATACCAACCTTCCACACGCCCAGCTTAAAAGGCAGTTCCATGATCTTTTGGAAAGAGTTTTTAATACTAGAGGGAAAAGCTTCATTGCTACCAATAATTTTCGCACCTTCTGGACGAATGATTGAACATCAACGAGGTACACGTTGTTCTCCTGTAGAAAACTTTCTGTCGCTATTGACTTACTTATCGACAACATCTACGTTCGTTTTGGAAGCTCGGTTTTCCGGCAAATTATTGGTATACTAATGGACACCAACAGTGCACCGTTGTTGGCCGATCTCTTCCTTCATACCTTCGAGTACGATTTCATGGTCAATACAATGAAACAGGATATTACGAAAGCCGTCCAGTTCAGCAACACCTTTTGGTAGATCGACGATTTATTCAGTATTAACAATGTGGACTTTCGAAATTACATCAGCGTAATTTACCCGTCGGAACTGGAAGTTAAGGACACTTCCACATCATCTGCTGAAGTGTGTTATCTCGACACGAATATCAAGACTGCCGACATAGCCACACCTTTCCGTATCGGTATCTACGATAAGAGGGCTGACTTCGCATTCCGGATTGTCAACTTTCCTTTTATGGACAGCAACATTCCCGCCAATCCAGCTTACGGCGTTCATATATCTCAACTGGTGAGAAAAATGATAGATACGTCCAAGGTTGATTTCATAAATAGACTCCGTGCACTTTCGTTGCATCTCAAACAACAAGACTTTGAAACCAATCTACTTCGGAAATCATTTAATAAATTCTTCAATCGCCATGGTCTTATCATCGAGTATGGTGCAACCCTGCGTGAAACGAGATTAGCAATCCAGGCTTGAATTGCAGTATCGTATCCTTACATCACGTATTTGTTGCTTTGATTTGTGTTTCGTTTGTGGCTTGGCACGCGAGCGCGGGCAATTTTATTTTGTGCGCGTGCATTATTTATCTATTTAATTTACGTGTGCATTTAGTTCTTCATTTCACTTTGTGTTATTTTCCTTACTTATACGTGTTGTCCGTGACTGTGCTCACATTGTGGGTGGCTCCTCCTAAAATGGAGCCGAAACCAATTGTGGAATTATACACATTTAAGGCATCCTACTGATGAACAGTTGCGGCGAGTAGGTATACATATTTTGGCAACTACTACAATTTGCAGTCTGTCTTTGAATTGATGGAATACAGGAGTTTATAGTGTCAATGCAGTACTACAGTCTTTGGAGGCAAAACTAGACCATTATTTTAAGGTTTCCACTGATGCATTGGCAGTTTTAAGCTTTTTAAAGTGATGGTACAATAGCGTGACAATGCCCCTTTAAACACTCAGACAGGTCGTTAATGTATAATAAGAACAACGATGGACCTATGATTGAGCCCTGAGGCACACCACAGGTGATTGTTTTATTAGATGATAGTTGCCCATTGGTGCTCTTTCTTTGTAAAGTCCGATTCGAACCACTTCAGTTCCATGCTTGAGATACCAAAGTGTTTCTTCATCTTATTTGGAAGAATGCCATGATTTATTGAATCAAATGCTTTTTTAATATCTAGAAAAATGACGCCATTCAATTTCCCATTTCCCATATTTTCAAGCCATTTATCACACATTTGAATGAGAGCCGTGACCGTGGCGTGGAGTGTTTTGGACGGAATCCTGATTGAAATTTTGACAACATGCAGTTTTCAGTCAGGTAACCATATACCTGAGCTAAATTCAGCGGGCCGTACAGTGAAGTACGGCCCGCTAAATTGACCAATCACAGCGCGCGTACTAATTGAGAGATGTAATAATAACAAAATAGCCGTTCAAACCCTCAACCATAGATTTGGGATCTGACACTAAATTATCGTTAACTCAGGGCTCGCTCCAATTATTCGATTTGTTATTTTTCCCCAATAACGTATTGATGAGCGTCCAAGCTTTCTTAGGGCCGGTCATTCTACCTAGAGCAGTCGTTAATCTTATCTGGAAAAATTTTGATTTGGCATTACGCATTTGAATATTTACTTTATTACGCAATGTTTTAAAACTTTCCCAATGGGTCTGTGAGGTATGTTTTATTGCCCGTTTTTTTCTGATAATCTCGATTTCTCGTGAACTCCTTGAAGTGTGGTGTTACCCAGGGAAGAGAGTTCCCTCTTGTTCTTTTGTGTCGTATAGGTGCATGCCTATTTAATCTCGCAGTAAAAAAGGATTTCCATACATTCCAACATGTGCTGCGATTATTGATTTGTTGAATCACATTCTAAGGCATTCGAGATAAATCTTCAGCGAAAAGCTCAGCAACTAAGTGTTTGTAGTCTCTAATTTCTCTCACACCCGGATTAGTAGATTTTGGTAACACAGATTTCCTCATTGCATATATCAAACTGTGATCTGAAATTCCAAGATGTATGACATCAGAAGCATGTATGTCACTGATGTTCTCTTTAGCATTTGTTAAAACTAGATCTATCAGGGTGGCGGAAGTTTCTGTCACCCTGGTGCGTTTGTCTATTAGCTGATCAATTTGGTATAGTGAACAGAGAAAAATCAGTTGTCGTGTGTGGGGATCTGATGAGACAAGATCATCGACTAGCATTAACTCTTTGCTCTCGGCGTGACACCTTTGAAAAGATATCTCGCACTCATGAAATAGATCCATGTCTGAATTTGAGGGCCTACATCAAGTGCATACAAGAAAGGATTTGGTATGTGGACGGTTGATTTCAGCACAGACCATCTCAAGACTGCAAGGCACCAAGTCTTCCCTGTCGGAACAAAGTATATTATCCCGAATGTACAATTCGACACCGCCTCTAGCTCTATTACGATCCTTTCTAATACGATTATAGCCAGGAATACTTATTTCATTGTCAGGTATTGATTCATCAATTTTAGACTCATTTATAGCGAAAATATCAAAAGGTGTGCTAAGTAAGACATGCCTAATTTCATCAATATGTTTGAGTAGACTATTACCATTCAGGTTGGCAATTTTGAAACCTTTTAATTTAGCAAAGCTACGCATTGTGGAACTAAAGCCACCTCTTATTGGGTCATGGCAAGCCGTGTCTACCGGCGTGGTTTCTTGTGTACTGGGGCAGTTATTGGTCCTGACGTTATCTGCGTTAAAACTGTCCTAACTGACGTGGTGGGGTCTGAAAACCCTGCGTACATCTGGCTTTATTTGCCTTTACTAGCGCCAGCTTGTCAATATTGGTTAACGTTTGACAATATCTTTGTTTAAAAATAAAACGTTTAAGAAACAGAACTAAAACATTCTCCGTTCATCCAGGGTGGATTGCTAAACATCTCAACACTGTTCTACTAACGGTATCTTGGCCAGTTGTCTTAAAACATGTCAGCTAAGGTCTTGAAGAACACCTAATCATCAAACCTTAATGGCAGTCAAGACCTAAAAGTAAAATTCGGCCAAAGGGGTAAGATTTTGACTTTGGTTTAGGGTCTTCATATGTAACACGTGCAATCCATCAGAAACTAAACACTCACAGCACCGAGCAGTCCCTACAGATTTCGTTTTGAAAAAAGCTTTTTATAGTATAAATCTTAAACTGATTTGAGACTAAATCACATTCACCAGTGTCACAGGAACATATGAATCTACAATTGACCTGCTCCCAAGTCAGTGGCTTCATAGCTCAGTTGCTTAGAGAATCCTACCGGTAATCGCGAGGTCACGGGTTGAAACCCCGTTGAAGTCCTGAATTTTTTCAGGCTTCTTTACGCAATTGCATAAAATTGCGTTCACAACTGCTAGGATCAGTCTTCATTTGATTTCACATCCGCAGTTTATAAATGATTTATTTCATATATATCATCCACATGATTTGAAACTATTTCAGTTTTACCTTTGACTACGGTTAACGCAACATTTCTCTGTGCGAGTGCTAAAGGGCAATGCTCTGAGCTAAAGAACAGTTTCTTTCTCCAATGGCTGAATTATGTGTGATTCACCACTCTGCACATAGTCATCATTAATTAACACTATTTCGATGTCGTGGTTTTGATGGCACAATTCAGTCTCACTCTGTTCGGCTATTTTCCGCTTCCTTCCCCTCCAGGTCTCGCACAACTTGTTGAAACCCCAGCAACCAGTCCCCGCCTGCTCGCGTTTAAAGAGGCTGAAAAACTGACAGCAGAATATATAGGAAAAGAAACGGATGTAGCCACGGCGAAAGTGTTTAGTCAATGTACCATATGCTATTGGGTTCAGACAGCTGTGAAAGTATAATAGCGAAGGAGAAAACGAAAATAGAAATTCCACCATTTTCACGTGGTTTTCCAAAGCAAAGTCATAAAGCAGCCAAGCGAGCTGCGCAGGTAGCATACAAATAGCGAATAATATCACAATAGTCGCTAGTGTTTTTATAACTTGCATGTTCTCTTTTCTTCTCTCCTGGTTAGTCATATGATCCGGGACCTGATTTCTGGACCGGCGCACCAGATCGAGGCCGATACGCACGTATGCGACAGCGATGATGGTCAGCGGAAGTAGATATTGCAGTACGAACAAACTGGCTGTATAGGCTTGGCGGTATTTTATGGCGGGCCAAACCTCTGTGCATCCTTGTGGCTCTGCTAGCTTGGGTTTGGTGACGAGCATTAGCGGTATCACCAGGATAAGTCCCAGTAGCCAAATACCAAGTATCCAGACAAAAACATAACAATGCCGCATCTCTGGCTTGAAGGGATTCAAAATAACGTGGCAACGAAAGACGGCCATGGATGTGAGAGTGAAAATACTGAGGTTTACGGTCACAGTCATTAAGGGCCATATCAACCGGCAGTATAAGTCGTATTGAATGTCCGCAAACATCATGTAGATATTTGTAGGAAGGCAAACAAACAAGTACACCAAGTCGCTAATGGCCAGGTTGAGAATAAATATGTCGTTAGCGGTTCGACGTTTCCTTCTCGCAGCCACGATAATGATCACGAGGAGGTTGCCGAGTAGACCGACCACAAAAGCAACTGCGTAGAAAGCTGATTTAACCGGGTCTTCTATTTCGGTATTAGTGCTGTTTGACATAGCGTAAAGGTTGTAAGATGTCTTCAAGAAAAGTCCTCGAAAACGGGCATAAATTCGCCACCGGCTACTCCCTGCTTATTCAGTGTGTCAACTTGTCCGTTCGGTTTTGAACTTCTGCCACCCTGCGGTCTCTTTGCTTGTACCTAAGCTTTATATGTGTCAAAGATACGCCAACGGTATGCAAATCTAGTTTACCAACACGTCAGCAAGCCAGTCCTCTATCTCACGCGACGCATCGAGGTCAGCTGGTTAATTCTGAAACAAATAATGTTATCATTCTTTCTTAAATAAATCTTAAGGTGTTTATAAAAGATTTGTCAGAATAATGAAACACCTCAAAATTACCATAACAGTTCGTACACTGCGCTGGAGTATACAACACAGAATTGTGACTGCGTTCGTGAGGGCATAATTGCGATAATTTAACTGAACTAATGAAAGAAAGTACGATTATATATTTCTACTTGAGAAAAGAAGAACCTCATTTGTTTTAATAAGTTCTACATGGGTAGTCGTCGCTTCTTATAAATGGAATTCACTAGAATAACAAGCTAAAGTGACTGTTCAGTTAAGGCAGCGATAAGAGACCCAATAAAGTGTTTTCTTAACTGAATCTGATGTATAACTATTATCTGAAATTGTGTGTTTTGGTAATAACTTGAATAGACTCAAAACAATCGGAATTTGTTTTCGTCAGCCGTTATCTAAATATTCAAAATGATGCCTTTTGAAATCAAATCTGCTCATCTCTATTCTGTTTTGTCGCCAATTAAGAGTGTCATTATTATTATCTTTATCAGTTTTGTTACATACCGACAACGTTCCTGCTTTGCAAAGTTTAACTGCAGCAAAGCATTGGATCGCGAGAAACTCTCCACCTAAAGCAGCGAGTTATGTTTGGCAAGCATATTCGCATATACAACCACCTCCAGAGTAATCCCCCTTGGTATTTCAACCTTAGAAATTAATATGCTTGTTCAAATTCATGACCCCTATGAACATCTCATTCCAACTGCCTCACTTGGTTGGAGGATTCAAACTGTTCGATGAATAAACAACCTCATTTACGTCGCCATATGTTCATCGTTGTTAAGCCACCATAGTAAAGTGTAACTCCCTATCTCCGGGAAGGTCTTTAGCGTCACATTTGTGAGCCGCGGACAGACACCCCGCCGGGCCTTAAGATATTGGTTTCGAACTGTTCGGCGTAAAGTTTCATTCCAGCTTTCCACTCTCCAGAAACAACACCTTAAAATGTGTTTCTAATTTACGTATTACATCCAGACAAGATTTCAGACACCGATAAAACTATAATAAAACTCCTAATCAAAAGTCTTTTTCGCGCATCAGCTGACACCTTTTTCTCATCCGTTTCGCGCACTGCACTTAGTAACTACTTCGTAGAACTGCGGCCGTAAACTTCAAAAACAGAGCTTCACAACTTCCCAAATGGGAAACTAAATCTATATCCTATCCGCAGACCAACAGTGCTAATGTCTATTTTTAGACCAAAAGTGGTTACAACGGCGACTCATGATTATATCTGAGTTGGAATGAATAATAATAATGCCAAGCAGATAAAGATGTTGGAAACTGGTTTTCAGCGTCGTTTATTGATCGCCATGGTTTAAAGTTCTAGCAAGGATCAAAATAACAGGCTCTGAAATTTAATGTCTTAACTCACGCAAGCTTTTTCCTTCCATTTAGGGCTCAAAACTGGCTATAAACCAAAACAAATCAACATGGTCAGTTGTTCAGTTTCGTTCTTGTTATTCTTGGTTGTTTTCTCGGTAAATAATTCAGAGTGCAATAGGTTGTAAGTTTCGTGCTATTTACGGAGCTCCTGTTCAAGGATAATTGATGGCAAAAAGCCTTCAGGCATTATCTAGCCATTAACAAACTGTTCTTCAACAAAAACGTTGAGTAATGTAGTTTGTCAGTTTATCAAGCGACAATATTGCCCGAGGCTATTAACGGCTACCTAAATGCAATTCCATAGCTTTTAAGAATTAATTTAATCTGTTTTATAAGTGAAGTATCAAAGGAGTCGTACTTTCGTTAGGGCATAAATGCAGGCAGTATTTGTATTGCTTACTTTTTGATTGAAACTCAAGCCAGACATCACGTTTACACATGGTTCCATTCACTTGCAAAATTCATCTTTGTTCGTATTATGTTTCTTGTATTGATAGCCAAAATCAAAGCATTCTGTTCACATTCTAGGCTAGCTATTTTTTTTAGTCAACATCGTTCCTAGCCACAGAGTCATCGGCGGCCTTCACCAGGGCCCTCGGAGCAATTTTTAAAGTGCGGGGACCGAAAGGGGGCTGACTCAAAAAAATGGTTGAAACGCAGACTTATTCCATCAGGCATGGATGTTTTCCCGCGAGGTCCACTAGCTATTTAGCCGACCTTGAAACTTCTTTTCATTTCTGGAAATGTATTTTACTAAGTTTATTATTTTTTCCAGAAAACGTGGGGGTCCCTCCCCCCCCCGGCTCCTCTTCCTGCCGGTCCCTGTTGACATGCTGAGCTACGAAAGTAGGATAGGTCAATGGGAATATATGAAATCATATATTTGAACCGCGGATTAAAGGATGAAGATTTTAGTGATCACCGCAGCTATGAACACTATTTGAGTAGTAGTGAAAAAAAAAAATTCAGGCTTGGGAGGGAGTCGAACCCATGCTAAGTAGATTACGCGCAGCAACCACTATTCAATTGAGTTAAAAAGAGAACTCATCCATATCTTAAATTCTTGCGGTTGCCCTCTCCTGTATGACCATTTAAAAAGTCTAGCTATAGGCTTGAATTAGTTCTCAGTATTTTACGTACACATCTGAAGAGCTAGCGGCGACACCATCAATATTC
>OX419340.1:24439066-24474066 GCA_948470475.1 Galaxea fascicularis | reverse complement strand
TTAGCGTTAGTTTAAAAAAAATTTAATAGGGCGGTTGACAATACAGGCGGTCTACTGGGTAAATATTTGACTTTAGCGAATCGTTAATGAGGCTTTTCTCACGCCACAGCCAGGAGTTTATTTTGATCTCGCCGACATATTCGAACACGACTTGTTATTCAACGTCAGCACTTTTAAAAATAGTGTCGTTCAGGTTGCTTAAAAAGTACGACAAGGACGTTCTTAGGCCAAAAGATAGTCAATTTCGGTGAAAATATGCAGCATTTGTGACAAAAACGTTGAGTTTTGTTAAAATACGATGCGGAACCATGTAAGTGAAACAGTGGTTAAAATTACAAACTGTGTCAATTAGGTCACCGTATAGATTGTTATCTTGCACACTTGCATTAAGCGGGCCAAAAAAAGAAAAATAACTATGTCAAACAGGAAGAGTGGCTCTTTCAAAAGAGTTCTATTACGAGCGATAATTTTATATGCCCCCGAGTTACAGCCTTCTAAAATACTGTGAAATTCACGTTGTTAACAAAGCGGAAAACATTCAACTGAACATTGCCATCTGTGTACGGGTAGGAAGAATGGAAAGAAGTAAAGCTCAGATCTAGATAAGATGGAGGTTGAAAGTAACTTTAAGAAATGTGTAACACGTCCTGTAAAACTGAGCTAAAGAAAAGCTTCCGTTGTTTTGTATGAAAATGCGCTAATTTGCATAATTTTCAGCCGTCTTTCGGCCAGGTTTATTCCAATTTCAAACTTTTATATTTTTTGCTAAAGCGGAGACCCGCTGGAGCTTTTGAATATTATTTTTGAAAATAGTCTTCCAAAAGGGATTTTTTGGTAAAAGAAAAAAATCGAATTTTTGCAACTGGCCACGGATTCTCGAATTGTGGAATGACGGCTATTGTGTAACAGTGCATTCGGAGGGATTGTTGACTTAAAACTGTGAGCAGGTTCGTACTCCTTTTTTGTGTTCTATATGTACATTTATGCCAACATATGCTTAGCAATTCGTCCAGCTTACAACGAGATATGTTTGATACGTGTCTCAGTTCCCGACGGCAGGCAGCCCAATCGTGGTGTGTGTCATCAAAAGCTGATATAGAAAAATTGACCGTTAAAAACTGAACGAACCGAGTAGTGGAAATATTAATATTCTAGCCAAATAAAGCCTTCCTACCTTCACTCTACTGTTTCTTGTCACTTTCTGGGACGTCTAAATGCAATACCATCGCTCTTTTTTTAATCCCAGGTATTCTAAATAAAGGGAAGGCCGGTGTTTACTTCTTTGTTTACCATTTTCATACTGGATGAAATTTCTTGTATTTGGATGAGAATTAGGGCTAGGCACCATCCTTAAGAAACCATAGGCCGCGATTTTTTTCGGACAGCGCAGATGATAACGACCTCTGCCCGGCTCCGATGTTAGGGCGGTTCTCATTGGCTACTGCAGACAGCTGGACGAAGCCGGAAACAATCTCTTACACAGAGTTTAAAAAAATAAATAAATAATTTTTTTCGATTGGTCGTCTGCATAACAATAGACTGAAAAAAGCAACCGCATTTGAATATTATTTTGGTCCATACAGTATATAAATTTGTATATTTCGGTTTCAATGATGTCCGTCAAATTAAATAATTGTTTTCGATTGGTCGTCTGCATATCAGTAGAAGTCCGACAGGAAGTCCGTTAGACCGAAAACTTACAAGAAGCAACAGGCAGAGTTAACCTTTTAAAGTGCCTATGAAACGGAAAATGATTGCGGCTTATTTGAAAGGCTTTTCAAAATAAAAAATAATGGCGTTTTCCCTTTTGGAATATCTTTTTTCGTTCTAGAGATATCAACGTTTTTGTATTATGCAACTTAGGAAAGTGATGACGTAATAAACTGTGTAACATAAATGGTAAAATACTGAATCAAGAATATCTCTAGAAATATCGGAGCGGTGATCTTCAAACGCAGATCACAAAAGAAACAAAATGACACCTGTGGTGCCATTGCCATGGCAACTCTCTTGGCTCCAGTCTCTTTCTGACAAAAACCAAGTATCCTCATTTACAACCCTTTAAAGTGGGACAGAGGGTCCTGCTCGAAACAGACATGGTTCTAATATTGTCTTAACTCTCCTCATTAGATTGATGGGGGTGGATGATACTTGGTTAAGACAAAAACTGGGAATTTCACTTCTAATTAAGACAGGACCAGCCGCAAAACTGTTGGCATGGCAACAGCGCCACAAGTGTCATTTTGTTTCTTTTGCGGTGTACATTTCTGGTGCCAAGTTTGAAGATCACCGCTCCGATATTTCTAGAGATATTCTTGATTCCGTATTTTAACATTTCAGTTACACAGTTTATGACGTCATCACTTTCCTAATTTGCATAATACAAAAACTTTAATATCTCTAGAACGAAAAAAGATATTCCAAAAAGGAAAACGACATTCTTCTGTATTTTGGAAAGCCTTTCAAATTAACAGCAATTATTTTTCATTTCATAGGCACTTTAAGATCAACTCGCCCATCTATCGATCAAAAGAGGATATTGAGCAGCGAAATTTAGGAATCATCGGGAAGAGTTATCTGAAACTTCCATTAGTGGAAAACTCAATTAAGCACAAAAGTGGTCAACTGGTCTTTGCCTGTCTTCAAGATAATGTCTGATAATGTCTTATTTTGAAAGACTGGATCATTCTACGCCTACAAGAGACAATGGTTTTTCAGTAAAATTGCTAAGTCAACCTCGAATTTGGAAAAAAAGAGTTTTTACTATCAAGGAGCCAAGCTTTTTAATGAACTCCTACAGTGGACTGCGATCCTTAACTTCGAGACTTTCATTTAAGAAAGCACGAAAAGCACATTTTGGTCAATCTATGAAACGTTTCTTTTCTCTTTCTATCGTATCTTAGATTTATCGTTTAGTTGTTTGATTTAAAGGACCCCATTGATAACAGTGCTTTTATGCACTGATGGGATTTCTTTGATCCAGTTATAGTGAGACTCGCCTTACCGTGGCCACCCAACAAACATTTTTCAAGTTAGCCATTGATCAAGGCACGCGAATTTGATGGGTGTCGGTAAAACGCCGACTCGGGGTCGGAGCCGGGGCCGGGGTGTTGCGTTTTATTAAAAAAAAAAGTTCTATTAAAAAATTAAAAACAAATAAATAACGTAAAGATATAAAAAGTAAAATGAAGAAATAATTAAATTAATCAATTACTTAGTTTTTCAATATTCTTGGGACATATGAA
Organism: Galaxea fascicularis; assembly: GCA_948470475.1. NCBI lineage: Eukaryota > Metazoa > Cnidaria > Anthozoa > Scleractinia > Euphylliidae > Galaxea > Galaxea fascicularis. The sequence goes on along the minus strand of OX419340.1, from coordinate 24,470,821 downwards.
CTGATTAAATTGAACGCTCCTGATACTGAAAAGGGAAAATTGGAAATGGGCAACAAAGGCGTAACGCCACTGTAACTGAGATGTCACGTTTATTTGCTACTTCATGCTGGTATATCATACATTTCTTGCAGATATTACTACATCTGCAAATAAAAAACTTCCCAAGTTATCTGACAGTCAATTGAATATACAGGCAAGCAAAGGCGCAAACCTACAAGGAAACATTTAGAAGATCGTGTCAGCTGTCGTGAACAATATCTGGTCCTTGGTCCGCGGCCTATGACCCCAGAGATCTTTTCTCAAAGCAGATTAGAAAAACCTTGAATAAATGGTAACGGCCTTTGTTTTTGTCTGTTACGAAAAATTATTGCGAAAATTATTACAAACAACCCACTTCTCACCCATCAACACAACGAACTCGTAACATTGTCGAATAATTTTAACATCTTCTTTATTCATGTTTTCGAACTGGTTTAAATTCTCTTTTATAAAAAATGTAAAATGAAAACGGGGCTTGTGTGGGGGACTGTCGTCCAAAAAGAAAACAGATTTATTGTACGCTGGCAGTGACTCCCATCGAGACTGTAGCTTAGATATATCAAGGAAAATAAAGAATAAATAAAATTTGCCAAAATTCTCATTCTCGTGAGGATTTACGAATACTTTTTGTGCTGTTTATATGAGTCGCGGACCAAGGGCCTGCGAGCACAGTCACCATTTTTCGAATTACGAGGAAAATGTCACCGTTTAGAACTTGCCACTTTAAGATTAACGCAAGAAACATAAAAGCTATCTTCAGGGAAAATTTCAGCTCGTTACGTGTTGCAGGTAAATGTTCGAGATTCCCCAATTTTATTCGCGGACCAAGGACCACATACTGTACACAGCTGTGCACACAAAGTTGACCAACACACGATGCAGCACGATTCATAAACGTAGAGAAATAAATTCCGAAGACATGGTACTAGCTATAGACAGCAGCGTAATTCTGTACTCTCTCCTTTTAAAGATAAAACACCCAGTCATAGTTTCTACAGGTTTTCAAGTTGTAAGGCACAAAATTGAACCAAATGTCTTCAACTTACTGATATGCCCTTGTTCTTCCACCATTTCGATCAGGCGAAGCTTGACCTGGGGTTTTGCAGGGTTTTACAGCGGTCGTACGACAAACGTATTGGTTGATATTCATTTATTTATTCATCTATTTATTTTCTTAGTTATTTATTTGTTTGTTTTTTTATTTAGTTTAATTTATTTTAATTTATGTTCCTTTTTTTATTTTAATTTTTTTTACTGTTATGTTTTTTTTGTAAGCTAACACCCCGGCCCCGGCCCCCTTTAGGACAAAGGAAAGGTCGAAGAAAAGTTTCGCACGAGAGAATGGGGTCCCTGAGGGAGTCAAAATTCAATCTAAAAATAAATAGGTCTGTGAAAACGCCGTAACAGGAATATAGGGCAGTTGTACGCTCCTAGTGATGGGCTCCTGGTTTTACCTTAATTTACTTTTTTCTATTTTTCACGCATTTAGCATATTTTGCGAAAGAGCTGTGTAAGTTCAGAAAAGCGAGAGAAGACCCGTGAAATACAATGAAAGAAAAATTGCTGTTGGTCCTGTTGTCTACTTAAATATTGGTCAAACGTACTTTAACAGGCGTAAAATAAGACTGACCAAACTTAAGCGGCTTAGTGTATAATATCTTCAAACAGCCAATCAGCGCTCGCGTTATAGGACAATTATTTCCTTTTCTCTAGCAAAAAAAAATTTCATTACCTTTTAAAGTGCCTATCACCCGTAGCCGGTTTGTTTGTTTTTTCTAAAAAGAAGACATGGTAAAAAAGCAATAACAAAGAAAAAAACTGGATTATAAGCGCTCTGTGATTTTTAAAACGCAATCGAAATCAAAGTTTTCGAAGCTAAAACCGCGCACAAAGAAGTCTGGCACCAGTATTAGTCGTGACGTCAACCCGGTATCTCCACAACATACGAACAACTAAAACTATAAGCGATTCAGTGAGAAATCCACCCGAGGCGGACGATTTTGGCTGACATATTGTCTGAAAGTCAATCTGACTCCGAGATAAGCGATTACTCTGTTGATTCAGAATAAACCGCCGACCGGTTGGCTCAGTTAGTAGAGTAACGGACTACCGTGCGGAAGGTCGTAGGTTCAAGCCCTGGCTGGACCAACACTCAGGGTCTTAATAATAACTGAGGAGAAATGGTAAGAGTTTCTAGTCTTCTCGGATAAGGACGATAAAACCGGAGGTCCCGTCTCACAGCACTTGTGTGGGACGTTAAAGAACCCACACACTGATCGTAAAGAGTAGGTCCCCGATGTGGTGGTCTATCACTCTCTTCTGTTCTGGGGGCACCTGTAATCCTACTGTTACTATGTATTGTAAACTGCGTGGCTTCCATTGGCGCCGTAAGAGCAGTCTGGCTAAGTCCCCCACAAAGTGTTGTAAAGCGCCATATAAATACCTATGTATTATAACTATATCCTTGGATATATCCACCCAGTTCTTTCGACGTTTTTTCGCCTCGGGACGGGTATCACCGAAGAAAGGTATAGCGTGAAGAATTATACCTTTCTGCACATCTGGAAAGGCAGAACAGCCCTCAGCCACACACCTTCCCGGCATATTTCCTTCTGTTGAGCGAAGGAAAAGATACAGGGTTGACGTCACAAGCTAGTTAGTTCCCAGGCTTTCGATTGCTTCTTTTTGAATTCAAAATGGCGGAAAAAATGAGCTTTTCGGGGTTTTTGCCCTCTGATAAAAAGAAGTCAAAGGGCAGAATAAGGTTTATTTCTTCACAGAGCATCTTTGGTAGACATAGATTATTGGAATTCATTATCAGAAGGTAGGGGTGATAGGCACTTTAAGATTTACTGGACGTCATGAGTCTTGCTGCCAAGTTTGCTCTGATCAAAGTAACCTTCGCAGGCCTCTCGCTACACCACAACAAATGCATCGAGCAACACATATGAGACAGGTGATGTAAACGGAATGAATTTATGAGATAGGAAACAAAGATTGTTGAACAGTGTGTAGCCGATATACGCGATACGATTCGAAATTATTCACTACTGACACCCGTCATTAAAGTGCACCTAAACCCAAAATATTTTTTCGCTAAAAGGAATCTTTGCACTTGTTCGAAAAGCATTGTGCCCAGTTTTGTTCTTTCTTGCCAGATGTTGGCTTCTTATAGGTGCCCATAACCCCAATTATTTTTTTCGCTAAAATGAATCTGTGCACCTGTTTGAAACGCATTGCGGTCTTTTTTCCCTTTTTTTCACCAAATCTTGACTTTTTATAGGCTTTAAAACTGAGCATCGTTTGTTTCACGACCATGCAAGTCAAAAGAAGCATGGATCTATCTACAAACTGATTTGCATTGCATTAACTCTTTGTGAACATGCATGCAAAGTATATTGTGACGTCAAGACAGGAATAGACCCACTCCCCTTCTGACTCGGTCGTGAAACAAACGATGCTTGGTTTTTCGTAAGTTTTGAAGCCTATAAAAAGGCAGTTTTTGTTTTAAAGAAGGAAAAAAAGGTCGTAATACGTTTCGAACAGGTGTAAAAATTTATTTCAACGAAATATTATTTTGGGGTTGTAGGCACTTAAAGTCTTCGTAAACATGCAAAGCAGTTTTGACATGAATTCAAGAATAGAAAAACGAGGGAATTAGAAGCCCTTTGAACGTTTCTGCTCAGTTGTAATCGCAATTAAAGTGCTGTCTTTACTGTTGTTACGAACGGTGGGCACAAAACGGCGCGATTTTCGAAAGCTAGAAAATGTCGGTGGTAAAACGTTTCCTGGAATTTTCTCTGAATTAAAGCTTAAGATTTTTAAATCTTAAGAAGCTTAAGCACACAATGCCTGAGCATAGTTAATTCCCCTGGTTAATAGATGTAGCTGGTTATGAAACTCGACAAATTTCTTTGTTTCATGTTTTTGTTCGCTTTTTTGGCCTTGACCCTGCACAAAACCGACAAAACACACTTTTTTCGTCAGGGTAACCAATCAAACGTTTCGCAACTAACTTGCGAACCAAAACCAAAAGATTGTGCAGGGTCACGGTCGGTTCAACATCTATTGCGAATGCATTGCTCTTGCTTTCGAAACCAGTCCCTAGATGGACTATGGCCTGAGTAACAATCTGAGGAACGGCCTCTTTAAAAAAAAAGGTATTTAAGAATTATGACAAAAGAAAAAAGGAAAGGAAACATAAAGATGTATATGCAGTCGAACCTCCCTTTGTGACCACCTCTCGTAGGCGACCGCACCTACTTAACCGACCACTTTTGCCAAATACTAAACGTTTTCTAGTCAAACCACTATATTTGGAACCTCGATCGTGTAAGCGACCACCTCTCCTAAGCGACCACTTTTAGAGATGACTGCATCGTTAAAATTTTCTATTTTTTTTTAACCTCCTGTAGGCGACCACTTGACACAAAATCTGCTGTATCCCTCCGAGCGAAAGTTTAAAAAAAATTGAGAGGTGGTCGCAAAGGGGGGGGGGGGGTTCAACTGTAGTACCACAAACGTGAGATAAGTTGTGCTGTCTGTTGAATAACTAACTTAATAAATTCAGTTCGGCAGTAGATAGAACACTTCAATATCGCTGGTTAAACCCGCTGACGGTACATCTATTCTTTGTGTTGAATTTAGCGATAAACTTATGGAAGTGACTCAAGACAGCTGTTATATTTTTCGTTAGTAAATCGCTGTTATTTTATTAGTTGTCTTTATTTTTTAAGTTGCATGCAGCTTCGGAAACTTTCGAAAATGGCCGGAAGCTGTGTAGAAGCTGACGCTCTAATTGATCTTGGCTTGATGAGGCGGTGAAAAAGCCTTCTAAAAATAATTAAACATGAAATAAAAATCCATTTCGATTATGTGATTATTTCCTCCGCCACATGATTTATTTGCTGCCCTTAAATTTCGTGGAGGATTTATTTTGGGCCAGAAAATTCACTCTCACTCACATCTTGACTGAAGAGCAGAATTACTAATTAGAATTCCTGAAAGCTATTATAAACAAGTTTGGCATACAACTCTGCTGCACATAATTAAGAAGATCTGCCCGCAGCGAAAAGATAAGTGTCGCCTTGTTCACTTCCGTTTTAACTTTATGCTGTTTAAAAGAGGCTCCACTTGTTTATACGCGTTTCAACTAACAACATAATAAATTGACTGTACTAGCCACAGAGACTGCAAAGAAATCAGATTATTCTGAGGATTTTGCATTGCGTGATCTGGAAGTGTGCAAAATTTGAATAACAGTTTGAAAATTGCCTTGTTTTGCTTTCGCCCACTAACTAATGGAAAATGCCGCTACATCAATATCGTTTCATAAAAAGCATTATATGACATTAAAAAGTCAACATCGGTTTTTTTTTCTGAGACAGCGTACCTCCTGTTAATGGATATGTTTTCCCAGAGAGCTTTATGGCGTCTTAGAAGCATATTGTGTACGGTAAATTTAGCTCTGCTGAAATTCTCATCTTTTGTTGGCTTTTCGAAAATGTGTGTCATTTTTTTTGCACCTCCTAAACGACATTTATGCTCCTCCCACCGGAACTAGTTTTCAGTAACGGCGAAAGTTTCGGGTGTCCTTAGCCAGTTAACCACCGATTTTAGCCCAAATTTATGCAGTGAAAAAGCGTTCAAGGGTCCCGTTTTTCGAAACCGCCGAAAACTTTTCGGGCCCGAAAAGTCATTTCTAAAACTGTGATCAACTTATTCTAAAAAGCTGGTCTTTAAGTATGATTTGAAAATAGAAATAGGCAAATTTGCTGCAAAATTTCATGCCTGGAAACGTCTTCGTTTAAGATACGTAGAAAATTATGGCACCCGAAAAAGGTCCGAAAAGTTTCGGGGATTTCAAGAAACCCACGCCACACCGATATTTCCATGACCGAAGTCAGCGTTTTCTTCATAATCAAAGTGCAGCATAACATTGTCAAACATTGCCAGCTTGTTAACCCACCAACGTTTGGCCGGGTTCATTCCCCTACGGAATACCAAGTGTAAATAATACACTAGATCTCTGAAAATTTTACAAAAAAATCCTTGAATTCATGTGACGATTGGCCCAGTTAGACTTCGGTTTATGCATTTTCATTCTCACCGGTAATTGCCTTTCACCCTCGCCTGAATTCTAGCAAAAGCTCACCAAAAATCACTATCTTCCCGCCACGTTGAGCCTCGGTTTAGTGTCTTTTGTTTAATCCAAATAATTTTCTATGATTTTCTCGTCAGTTATTGTGGTTTTTAGGTTACAGCACTCATCACATCACGAAAGCTACTCTATTGAAAGGTCTGGCAAATTTTCCCCTTACAACACCAGGCCATCGACGTTTTGTCCTTTTGAATTTTCATTGACAATAGCCGCCAGCCAATCACTAGCGCAGGCGAGTTGACAGTGACAGTGGATGATTACTTTGTCCCTACCGCCGAGACATAACATTTCAAAGGTCCATTGAATGGTCATACTTTAGGTGATTTGGTCCACAGGATACTCACCGGTAGGAAATACCTTGTAGTGAGCAATAAACAGCGCAAAAGCAGGGAATGGGTATCAGTTTTGGTTTAATCAAGCCTCAAAACCCAGAACCAGCTTACAGATCCCAGTAGCGATTGCTACTACCCACAAAAAGCTAAAAATTCAATTTCTGCCCTATGATTTTGTCCACGACCGTTACCGAAAAAAATAACTGCGTTTGAAATCGCGAAAAATAAATGAATTTTTTGTACTCTTTTTACAGCGTAACAAACCCTACTTAGAAAGTTTAACTGTACTACTGAACTAACCGTTTAGCTGTAATAAGCTCCTAATGTATATATTAGAGCGATCGTATTTCTTCAATGTATACTAGTAAAATACAAAACGGAGGAAAAGAACTCTACTACTGAACTAACATGAGTTACTTACCGTTCTTTTGCAGCCACGGAGTATCGATACCACTGCCCAGCTAACATTGAATGTTATATTTATCGAGTTTTGATATATTTATTATGGCGCCTTCACAATCACCAGATCACCTGCGGCTCAAAATATTCTTTTGGTGGAAACATTGCATTAGGCTCAAAACATTACGATTATCATTTAAGAAGCGCTTCCTGTATGACGGCTTTGGGGAGATATATTGATGTGATGACTGCCACAATTTCACTTATTTACACGTTTCAAGCGGTTGGGAACAACTGGCGAGTGTCGGGGCGTGATGTTGATTGGTTGATCCAAGATATGAACTTATGCGCGCGATTCAAATCGAAACACATGACCCTCTGTAATTTACTTAGCTGTCCTTTTTTAAATTAAGCTAAAAGAAGGCCCACAAAGACAGGGCGCTGTTTGTGATTTTGCTCCCACCCGGCGTGAAGGCATAATCAATCCCTCGTCGACGATAACATCATTAATTTATGGAAGAAAATTATTTCTAGAGCACGAGAAATTCGCTCATAAGTACTGTTTTGCTGTTCGATTAAATTTCAGCATTTAAATATTTTTTATTGAAACTTCAAAACATCAAAAGAAAATAAGAGATATCGACCGCTTCAAGTGGTTGTAAAAAAGAAGAAAAATGTTCACAAGGCTGCATGATTTTTCTCTGTTGTTTTCCTTGCTTTTGGCATGACAATTGATGTTTCCTGTTTCGATTGAATTTCACAACACATGAAAAATTCCAATCAAAACCTACAAAAGTAGATTAGAAAAGCGAATGATTGCTTCAAGACGCTGTAATAACGAACAAAAACATTTGGACTGTTCTTAAATGTTTTAAAACATCTCTTGAAAGTTTGCATGTTCTTTTTTTTTTTAGCGACGTCAAGCATTAAGTATAAGGTAAAATATTCTATTTTGTCAAATAATTTCATATACTATCACTATCTGTCTTGTAATAGAAATGAAAACAGCGGAAACGATTCCTATCATTATGAAATAGAAGAGCGAAAATTCTTGTAATAAAGCGGTCGAGGCTTTTATCGATTCGTGTTCGAAAAAAAAAACATAAAAATGTTAAGAGATAATTTAGCTTGAGAGATGAATGGACACCTGAAACAAATTTAAAACGCGAAAGTTCAGTTAAAACCGGCGATCTGCAACTGTTTATTCATAGAACGCTGTGCTGGTTGGTCTTTTGGCAAACGTTTAATGGCATTTAATTAAGACAAAAAGAGATAGACTCTTACCCTTTTTTGTCCGTCTGAATTAAAAATTAAACAATAGAGCTTGAGTTCGCGTAAGTGTTTCAGGAAGAATCTATTAGTGGAAAAAGAAACAGCTATCATCATACGCTCAAGATAAGTCATAACACTGAACCGCCTTAATTTGTAACTCCCCGGAAAAAATTTTTTAGAAAATCAAAAACTGTTATCACGAACACAAGAAAATCGATTTGGATCATTTTGTTTGGAGGAATTAACGCTAGAATAGTTTGGCTTAACGTTTATCATTGTTGTGCTGTCGGTTTTGGTTTTTATTCGAAACCAAATCATGTCATGATTGTTTAAAATTCCATGTGAAAGTTGACGGGCAAGTTTTTTTTTTCAAAATTTTGTTTATTATAATATTTGAGTTGCATTGAAGTGAAATGTGAGTTCGATGAAATTAAGCATGATGAATTAAATTTAAAATAAGAATAAACAATATTCGCATGACTATGGGGATAGGGTCAAAACAGTGGGCGAAAGCTATGAACAGATATCAACAACAGATATTGCCAGTTTAATTGAAACCGTGCAAAGTATAACCAGTTGATATTTTAAACGTTACTGACAACAAGTACTGAAAAACATAGAAAAAACGGGATCGTGGAATTTGAAGAAAATACTTTAAAATCAATCATTGTTCATCGTGTAAAAATAATAAAAGTGTCCAAGGGCCGTCCATGTTCAGACGTTACAACTCTTGCAATGTGTTTCTATAAAAAAATTCAATCTTTCTGCAGCAAAGTCCACTAAAATCCCACAAAAACAAGGAGTGAAATAAATGCTTCGTATTGGGTAGCCTTTCGTGAAAACTCGGCCTGTTGCACTGTTTTTGACGTTCTGGACTCATGCCATTTCTTGACATCACTCTGGTTAATAGCTACCCTAGTTGCTTAAATGCACGCGCTTTGAGTGCTGTATAGTTTTAGTGTTGTATATTTTAAGAAACAATGGAAGGTTTTGTAACAATTTAATCCTCGTGAAAACTGATCTCTAAATTTCTTGCCTGTGAACAAAGAAACGTTATTATTTAAGTATTAATGTTTAATTTTAGCGACAGAAGAAGACAAGGGGAAATAGTGAGTCCTATGGCTAATAGATGACCATTGACCAGGTAGTTCGCCCAATAAATTTTAACAATTAATATGAAAAGCAGTGAATCCCAACAAAAAGAAAACGGACAGCAAAAAAAAAAAAAAAAAAAAGAGTTAGTCGGACTGATTTGTAGGGTAGTATGATACATTTTAGGTACAAAGTCATGCGCGCAGGATACACTGAATTGTTGTGCGGTCTTATAAGGACGCCAAAAAGCTCTCAACATTCTCCATATAAATGTTCAATCTGCTTCGGAAAGCCTGATTTGAAGCGTAAGTACAGAACTTAAAACCCGCAAGACTCACAACGAATAACTGATTTAAATGCAATCTAACCTTGTCAGTAAATTCATTGAATTCTTACCGTTTTGCACGCCTTGACCTTTGTTGTTGCACTGTTTAAAATGAAAACTGCGTTTCTTGTTTTCGCTTAATTCTTGTGGCGGCTCAAATTTTGGAAGGTGATGCTGCCGCGGATGTGTTATCATAATCACAATTTCCATTTTCCGGTAACTCTTGGGGTATTTAGGCAGGTGACTAATTGCTCACCTTGAGAAAGAGTCGTCAATAATAGATGGGAACACACTGAAAAGGGGAAATCGTTTCTTGCTAACGTCATTGCTTTCATAAATAACGGCTTAACGATCTGGCAGCAAGACAACTTCGCCACACAACACAGCTCAAATGCATTGAATCGCTCATGATACTCGTATCTCTGAAAATGTATCTGCACTACCCTGTCCGCAACCTTTAATTCTAATTTTGAAGATTGTCTCGTCTCGAAAACTGTTCAATAAATTCTCGTCGATGACAAAATTCTATGATTTATTTAGAGAAGCTCGTGAATTAAAAAAGAAATGTCACCCTGCCTTCTTCAATCGAGCCATCGACTTATTGCCGAAATAATTTGCGGTCTTCTTCAGCACTCGCCAGAAATTTACTGCCCTTAACAGCGCCAAATACGTTTGGGTACTACACAAATTTATCACGCAGACAAAGTTCTTCATGGCATTTAATTGTCATGCAAAGTTTCCCGGGGCGGTGCGCTGTTCGATCCGTGTTAATAATGACGTTTTATTTTCAGAGCGAATTGACTCTGGCCATAAAGTAAACTGAAGCTCTTTCAAAGGAGAATTCTTATTAATAATGAAATACTCGAACCTGTTCGAATATTCTCACTGGTTGTTACTATAAGTGGCATGAACGATTAAAGGGCTTGCTTTGCTAAATTTTGGCATTTTGACAAAGTGACAGAATTCGTATGAGAGCACTGAATCACGGCGATAGGGAGTGCCAGTCGAGAACGCGTCGGTCTAATAATGTTGTTGTGCATTTTGCGGTTGTAAACCAGCAGTTTTAACCATAACATTGACTATTAAAACTGACATTATTCGGCGAATTGCGGTTGAAAGTTATTAAGGGATTAGCATTGCGAAGACGACACCATCCACTTTTCGTTGTATCGCAGAAGTTTTAAAAGAGAACAATGTGAAATATGAATAAAAATAAACTAAGTTGGAGCTGGTTGAAAAGAATATATATCTTGTTATGCTGTTTAGGGTGTCTTGCCGAGCGAACAGATTTTACAGTTGAATTAGCTGAGTTTTGCTGGCCTCTTTCTTAATAATATGTCCTATCTGTTTTCGTTTTGGCGCAGTTGAATATATTTGTTCATGAGTAAAAAACATTAAATTTGCGATCTTTAACAGTTATTCTCTTTCGGAAACCAATTTTCTCCTCAAGGCAATATTGAGACTCACCCTGTTGTGTTATCCTGGTTTAGTGTCTCTGCGGACCATGCCAGTCGACGAAATGAATTTTTCCATCTGTTTTTCACTCCTAGGGGTGAAGACGTAGTAACGTGTTTTGACTGACAAGGGACAAGTGACTTTAAGATAATTAAAATGAATTCTACTCTCTGTGATGTGTCCTTAAGTGTCAAGTACATGAATATTTCAAAACGAATCTCCGATCCTCACTTCCATTAATTTTAAATACTGGAAATTTATTTCGATGACCTCGTTTCATTTCATAGTCAGTCGCGACCTTAATGGACTTGATGACATCTTTATGGTTTGTATTGTGTGCCCGGGCCAAACAGAAAATAGCAACAAAAAATAAAACAGAATGACATTTCTCGTTATTTGTGTGCGATTTTTTTATTACAAACTGTGGCTTCTGGTACAAAATTACGAAATTCTATCGGAAGACCTCAAACTTGTAAGCCTACCTTCACGTAGTTTTGTCGCTGATTCCAAACCTGCCGTTTGAGATGTGACTTTTATCCTCAATCGCAAAGCCCTAAATACTATTACCCGCTGCAGGTTAAGGTTACTGAATGAACGCCAATTAAAGCTGAAATGGTTTTTCTAGTTACTTTACTTAATGGGATAAATATACTGGGATCTATTTCATGGAAAACAAACATTTAATTGGCTCCTGGTGTTTTCAAATGCAGCTATCGAGGGTTTCCTGGAAGCACGAGCACGAATCATAAATCTTACTTAGCTAGCGAGATATAACAAACAGGCTTCATTCATGGGAGAGATGGCAAAACGTCTTCTTACCATTGGTCTTTTGAGGAAGGCGTTTCAGAAACTCACACTGTTTCGCTGCCAGGGTTCTAGAAGAATTAATTGAAACATTTTCAATCGATAACATCTGTTTCCCGCGGAGAAAAAAGATCCGCCAATAAACAGCATGAAAATCACTTTCCAAGCCTTTTGTCTTCGGGCTCTTTCGGTATCATGTCCCAAGTCTATTTATTTTTTGTATTTACCACATTACTTTCATTTTTTGCATGAAAAAGATCCGAAAGACTCTCACTTCAACAAAACAAACATTACCGTGATGAGGTGGATAAAAGAGTTTCTTGTGTAGGTACGAGAATAAAGAGCAAGGCAGTTCACATATCCCATCAAATTACGTTTCGGGAGGGAAGAGCCTAAAGCAAACTCTTGTCAGTGGGTCAAATTAAAGAACATATTTTTCAGAATCTTCACAGACTGTAAAGACAATTGTTAGTGTCCTTCGAATGGCTGGCTGTCATACCGGAAGTATGATGATGAAATATGTTGACATTTCAATCTCCAAATTTTCCTTTTACGTTCAAAATAACTGAGTATTTATTTTACTGCTTTTACCATTATATCTCTCATTAAAGCTGCGACTAAACGAGCGATTTTTTGCTTGCGATGATGATGCGATGGCTACACGAGTAACAAATGTCGTGATTTTCTCGCGAAAAATTGAACTCATTAAATTTGTGCAATTTTTTCAGCTGTCGCCATCGTATCACCTCCGCGAGGGTGGCTATACGTGCGATTTTCACCGCGCGATGTGGACGCGTGAATTTCCAAAAAAAGCAACCTCGACTCCCAAGATTTGCTCTTGCGCACACGTTAGTGACGTAGACTGCTTGCATTATTAAAGTAACAAAGAACGCGCCGAGTGCATTGTTGAGTTATATAAGCACGCGAGAATTTTTAAGAACACGAAAAAAGTGCTTAGAGGAGCACGAGCCTCTGACACTTCTCGAGTGTTCTTAAACTGTATTCCCAAATGCTTATAAAGGGGGGAGGGATAGGGGGGCGGGAGCCCGGGAGAATAGGGGGCGGGAGGGGTACGTGAGGCGGGAGAGGAAAGGGCGGGAAGCGGGAGTTCTAAGAGGGCGGGAAGCGGGAGAGAAATGTGAAACGCTAATTTTTTTAATTCAACAATATGTTCAGCAATACTTTCAAAAACAAGAACCCAAAATATATTTGACTTGCATTTAACGTCTTCTCGGTCACTTCTGAGACTTCTGAGCAAACGAGCAAACGAAAATTTGCTCTTGGGCTAAAAAACAGGCTTACTTCGGGTGAAATAGTAAACCCGTTTCCAGTGGTTACGTCAGAGGTCATGAAATGTCAAGCGGCATGAGTGCACATGTGTCGCGTATAAAGCTGTACTAAGCTGTCAAATTGCAAAAAGGTGAGGCGAGCAGCCGCTCTCAAATCAATGTCGTCGTATTTTTCGGTGCGGCAGTGAAAGGTCAGTACGTGGAAGACTTTCTTGGGAGCTTGCTCCTTACGACCGTGAGTCAGAGCGAACCAAAGATTTCACCACGTGGTCTAGAAATGCCGCAACTGAGCGCTGCTTTAATGAGCGCGCTGGAGAGTGTGGGGTGGTTGGTTTTACGACCCAGATTTTTGTTTTAGACAAGTCCAAATCGATTCTAACTACCATTTGGAGCAGACGGAGACCAGTACGCCCACCTAGGCACATGGAAGACGTCTTTTAGATTTCCCAAGCAATAACTAACAATAATGCATATCTGAAATCCGCCTGGGACGTTTGCCTGCAATTCCGTCAAATCCTACTTCCATGATTTAATTGTCTGATCCCAATAAAGCCGGACTGGTTACTGGAAATGCGTATACTTTATAAGAACACTAGACAATTTTGAATTAACTTTTTAGACCGTCGTCACTGAAAACGGATTTCAGAAACAAATCTGAAGAGCCAATGAAAATAGACTGAAATTGTGAAACTCAAAGAAGATAAACAAGTAGGTGAAAACTTCATTCAATAAAAACATATGGCAGTGGTAAACTTTTTAAATTATTTAAAAACAAAGGAAATAAAGCTCTAAAGTGAGGACGTCACAAAATTAAAATTTTTGAAATTATGGAATATGATGCCATATTCTTATAGAGCATCCTGAAAGACGCCCTCGTCCCAAAATTAGCTCCGAATTGCAGTTCCCAGTAGAGATATAAGGGATCAATACAAACCCTTCAAAATTTGTTTCAGTTCCTTCAGTTTAGAACTGACTCAAAATTAGAGAGATTTATATGGGGCAGTATCAAATTTTCGGCTGGGAATTACAATTAAGAGCTAATTTTTGGCAAAGACCGTTTTTTAAGGATACTCCATTGGAAAATGGCGCCCAATCCCATAATTTCACAAATTTATTTTTTTGTGACGTCACACTTTAGAACTCTATGCTTGAGAATTGTGACGCTAAATGACTAGGATGTGTTTCGACTCTGCCAATTTACACTGAGGTGACGGGAGCAGCACGGAAAAGGGCGGGAGGCGGGAGATAAAGGTACGGGAAGCGGGAGAGCAGGGTACGGGAGGCGGGAGGTTCTGACCCCCCTGTCCCCCCCCACTATAAATAACTCAACAATGTACGAGGAACAAGTTTTTTTATTTCTTTTATAAAATGTCCCGGAGATTTAAGCGAGCTTTCATACCTATATGCTCGCGTATGAGCTTGTGATGTAGCTGCGTGCATTATAACTCAACATTGCACGCGCGTTACGTAGGCAGCGTGCATTATAAAGCCCCAGCTAAACGATCAAACATTTTCATCCAACATCGTGTTGAATGAGCATGTTTGACCGTTTAGCCGCCTCTCTCAACATTGCATTTGAATGGCCATGGCTTCCAATGTTTGATGTAGATCAAACATTTTCATCCAACATTTGCTTCACGCGCAAATGTTTGACCGTTTAGCCACTTCTTCAAACAAAGCATGCGTGAGCGCGAGCGAGAGTGCGAAAAGGCAACCAATCCGGCAGGAAGCGAATCTGCGGACACGTCATAATTTCAGCGGTAACACACAGAAGGCTATATGTGGGTTCACTTTGCTTGATGTTTGATCAAACAATGTTTGCTCGTTTAGCCACCCCATGTTGCGTGCAATAAAAACGATGTTGGATGAAATATGTTTGATCGTTTAGCCGGGGCTTAACTCAACAGTGTACGCCCGTGGCGTAGAGCGCGTGCTTTGTCGAAGGAATAATGAACTCGATTCGATCAATCAGAGCGCGTGTGGCTCTTCCAGCATTTTATAAAACTCAACAGTGCGTGCCCATGACGTAGGGCGTGTGCTTTATCGGAGATAAATGAAGTCTATTCGGCCAATCATAGCACGCGTAACTCTTCGAACATTTTGTAAAACTTGAGTGTGATATGCGGAAGTTTAGAAATGGAGGACGCGGATCGCACTTGGTCAATCCGGACTAGAAGATCCTTTTGGCGGAGGTTGTCGAGACACTGTAATACACGTTGCCCCGAAAGCGATTTAAGTAGGTTAGCAATTCGTTCGTTAATCTAACCATCAATTACACCTTCATCATTACGGAAAAAAAGTAAAAAAAAAGTACAACCGGGCTGGCGGATGGTTTGAAATTGCAGAAAAAAAGTTGGAGTATTAATCTGATGTGGTGATGACAAGTTCTGAGTCCTGCCTGAAAACAAACCGGCAAAAGGATTCACGTTCATGCTGGGACGCTTAGCCTAGAGGGTCGATCGACGCCTTTAATTTCCTCTTGACATTTCAATGCCGGTATAGACATCGAAATGTGTTCACTTATCGGTAAAGATAAGCTAAGACCCTCTTTTACCGGCGGTATTCACTAGTTCTTAATCTTCCGTGGTCTGCAATGTTGAGATCCTTATAAGTATTATTAAGAAGTTAAAATTAATTTATCTGTCTTCACAATGACTTCAAGTGTGAATAAATTCACTTTACAGATTACTCAGCCTCGGAAAATCGAAACCATTGGGAGCAGGAGAGTGGTGAGAGCACTCGCCTTCCACCAGTGTGTCCCGGGTTCGATTCCCGGACTCGGCGTCATAAGTGGCCGGGCTGAGTTTGTTGGTTCTCTACTCTGCTCCGAGAGGTTTTTCTCCGGGTACTCCGGTTTTCACTCTCTCCAAAAACCAACATTTGATTTAATTTAGTTTGATTTAAGAATTGTAAAGAATTTAGCATTGTAAAGTTTTTGTAAGGTACATTTGATCATATTCACATGATAATTAGCGCCTAATAAGTAATAAACTATTATAATTGTTATTACTCTCCAAACTAGACTACCACTGATCAGTTTTAACTCACCGAAAGTGGCAAAGGCATGCCATTGTCGAGCTTCGATTTGTTAAGGTACGAAGCTAATCACTCGTCCTCTCCTTCGCTTCCTGTTAAACGTTTTGTGAATCCGCAGACCAGTGTAATATATATATATATATATATATATATATATATATATATATATATATATATATATATATATAGCCAAGCCTAAAAGCGGAGCTCCACAGTTATTTCTTTATTAAAATTTACAGGAGTGTGCACATCATATGACCCTTCCGGATAATGTTTTGACTATTTCATGCCGCACAGCAACAGCCACCATTCAATCATGTGCAAACGTATATATTCAAAAAACATTACAAAATGGTATACGTACTATAAAATCACAAAATATAGGCTAGCAGCCCTACTTTTAAATCTAAACATCAGAACATATATGTGTTGTGCCGCGTAGCACTATAAACACATACAAGTTGTGGAGAACAGGTCGGTTGATTCTCATTTCTAACTTGTGTCAGTGACATTTTTTAACCTAACAAACCAAACTTGGAATTTTTTAACGAAACAAAATGGTGAAAAACCAAAGGGGTGGGTACTCCTCAACGTCGCTTATAAATGAAGAAAGGTACTTTGTTCACCTTATTTTTGAACATTTTATGATATGATTTTTGTAATTTGCAAGGGCAAAGATGACAGAAAATTACTGTCGATACAAATTAGGAATCATGCATGTATGCTAGGAGCGAAAATTAGGAGAAGAAGAGATTGCTCGAAGTCTACGTATGTAAAAATAAATTTAAAAATACTAGAAGTGTAAATCAAGGGCGTAAAGAATTACTGGCGTTGCTTCTGTTTGCCCTGGCGTTTAAAGATATAATCCCTAAGTACAATTGACGTTCACGAACTGAGGAACAAAAGGTCGTCTCGCGTTAATTTTTCAACTCTCACTTCGACAGATTTGCATATGTGAAAGTGCTGGTTTCGATGGCGGTAAAATTTTGGCAAGTTTTGTTTTCAAGATGATTTTCTTACAGTGACTTCTGAGTGACCACAGGTTTTCGCATTTGAAGATGGTGTCCCAACTTTACCAGATGCTCATTTGTCCACTTCGTATTAGGGCCATTTTTCATTTTCACGAATTTGATTTATGCAAAACACGTAAAATTAAAACCCTGGTTTTGGGGGACGCAGCCTCAAAATTAGAGACGTTTGTATGGATTTTGAGCTATGTTTCAAGGTCCATAACTTGGTCTCTGTTCAACCTAAAAGAGTCAAACTTGGTCAAACGACCAATCTCAATGTTATCTTTCATGTGATGGTGTCAATTTATCGATTACTTCAAAATTTGAAACTCGTCCCAGTTCCCTTTTGAATTTCGGAACGGCCAATACGGCTGATGTTAGGGCTAAATGGTTAATGGCGCTCTTTTAATTTATTCAAACGAAAGAAAACTACAGATAGCCGGCTTGATTTTTATGCCTTTTTCTTTTTCAATCCATCTCAGCCGAATTTCACTATTTCTCTGATTTCTCTTTGTCTCCAGCGATGACCGCTGTTTGAATTATTACCTTAAAAGAAGTTTAAGATACGATTTTTTGCGGTCCTATATGAAATTAAGAGAGAATATTAGCGACGTTGATGACAGGGAACGATTTTTCAGCACTCCCTTGCCGACACAGCAGTCTCTTTCCCTCTAAAATTCAGTCACAACGTTAAAGAACTGATTGTTATATCTGGGTGACAAAGTTTGGGGGCACCCGACAACAAGTTTCAGTAGATATCTGTTCGGTGGAGGGTAGTTCGCCTCAGGTTGTCGGCATCGGTCAAAGAGTGCACTTGAATTTTCGTAACTGAAACGCGGCCTAAAAGATTCACAATGGGGAAATAATAGCCCCTGGCATTTTCGTAAAGGTGATATTTGCTGTTTTTGGCAGTCAAAAACGTCAGCTAGCATTTTCGAAAAGCAAATAGTCCCCAAGAAAGTTCGTGGAAAGTTCACTTTAGCTAGCAATTTATCAAAGGAAGATTTTGTTCCCTGAAATATTCGGGCAAGCTAAGGAATCCGAACAGATTAGATTCGTCTATCTAAAGGAAACATCACTTTAAACAGATTTTAAACATCATAAAATACTTAAAATGCGTTTTTACAGCTTTTGCTTGATTTGGCTCGTTGGGTGCCCCTGGACGTTTCTACCATGTTTTGTTAATAAAATCGTACACCTATTTGCAAGTAAAAATCAATAAAAAGCCGCTTACGTTTTGCTCGTCAGACCCTCAGGCCAGAGTACAAAGTTAGCACCTTTCACCATCACAGATTATCCATTCGTTGAAGCGTAACTTCAAACATCTGGGATGCTAGGAATAAATTTATTAACTGCGGTCTCTAATATAGACGGGTCCTACAGAAATTTTGATTATAATTTCACTCGGCTTAACGCTTTCACTTTGTGGTGAAATACCATGGAAATTAATTTTCATGACGTGGAGTACTTAACACTTATTGGTGTCTGAAAGCTGCTTGATGTAGATTTCTTACCGTGGAAAATTGTAATTTTTTCTGCACACTAAAAACAAAAAAACCTCGCAAGAGACCTTTTAAAACGTTTTTGCTTATGTTTACCTATATACCATTAAAGAGTCTTTAAATTACAAAAAAAATTAAAGAGTCAAAGAGCTTTCATTTTTGTTTAACTTAGTGAGAGATTTTCTTGACAAACGTATTCTCTATTTGGGATTTGTTTGCTAGGACTCAAGCCTGCAAAGGTTTGGAACACCGTACATTGCAAACAGTTGTAGATACATTTCAACTTCTGTCTCTGGGCCAACATGTCTGTAATTCCTGTTATTTCATTTTACCGGACTTGGCTGTTTCATGAAACGGGCCTTTCTTGCATCCGAATTATCAAGGACATATGAGGCGACAAACCATTTCCTTATTTATAGAAAGAACAACCAGAAAACACTGACACAATCACAGCTCCAGGCGGTGTTTGGTGGTTGATCATTAAGCATACAAGGCAGTGTCAAAGACTGATACTCAAGAATAGAATAGTAGACGAGAGCTAACTGCAGGGAACATGCAGTACAAACAAAAAAGCTTCTCTCTGTTTAATTATTGGCCAGATGACACAGCTTATATTTAAGTTTAGTTTGCCTTCTTAACAGTCGCACTTTGGAAAACGAGACAGAGTGGAGCTTAAACAGTCAAAATACTAACAAAAACATACTAACTTTGACAAGTGAAGTGACTACATGAAATCACGGAGGCCCACGTTGCCCATTTCATGCAGCGGAAATTGAATAAATTTATTAACTTTCAAAACGATCGGAAACAACTTTCCTTTTTTTGTTTCTTTTCTTTTAACAACTGGAAGCCTCATGATGTGTCTTACAAGTCGGGCCTAAATCATTGCCTGAGGACATTTCTTCAATATCCCTTGAAGTCTTTAATTCCTCGCACTCTTTGACTTTTGCGAATCTTTTGTCGAATGTCGGTTTCCAGTCCACATGTAAAATGGAATGAATTCGTGGGCGTTTTCAAACTAATGGGAGGGATTCAAATGCATAAGATAATGATAATAATGATGGATTCTTAACTCTGCTGTGTTCATTTGTATTATTTGTTTCATTGTCCCTGAAAAGCCCCTCCAGGGGAGTGGTCAACTACATAATGATTATGGCGTGGTGGCGGGAGCTAGCTGGAGCTTTTCACCGTTTTTCGTTTGTGTTCTTACTTAAAAAGATGTTTGGCTTTTATCTTAAGTGATCAGAAAGCTATACATATATATGTATATATATATATACGACTGTTAGTAGGTCTCTCAAGCCAACAAAGGTGTCACCGCGTCAGGAGGATCAGTAGGATTCTCAGTCCAAACCTCACAGCATAAATGAATGTAAAAAGTTAAAAAGGAAGCAAGGATGGACAACTTCTGACGTTAAAAAAGATAAAAATTATAATAAAACGTTTCGGTCAAACACCTTCTTCAGCTATTACAACTTCAGAATAAAAACGGGCCTTAAATAGGATAAAAGTGCTAATGATTACGTAATTACATGTGACAAATAACTGACTAACGAATAAGGTACGAGATTACAAAAAAGAACAACAAGTAGTGGTAATTAATAGACGACAAAAATGTATATTGTCGAAGGAAAAAAAATTAACTACAAGTTCATCCTGACAAGCCTGTTTCTTGGTTGCCCACTCATCAGGGGATTTAATGAGAACAAACTTTACCACTGATCGCTTTTTTACTTGGTCTAACTAGTCTAATTTATGCAGTGCGAAATTGACAGTTTAGTTGTTGCGTAGGAGGGCTTTGTTTCTGTGACGGCAAGAAGACACTAGTTCATTACGTTTGTTTAGTGTTGATAGTTCGGGTCGGCAGATGGTTAGGAATTTTTGTTTGAGGCAGAGGTTACATCTTTTGATGGTGCTGTTGTACGGCGACTGCGATGAGAGAATGCGCCAGGAAATAAGATATGCTTGCTGAGTTCGGTGGAGTTTCTGTGTTTAGCGTGGTGGAATGATGCGGTGTAGTTTCTGTTTCCTGTTTTGAAGTCGTTCTCTGTGAGTCCGATGTACGTTTCTGTCGTGTTGTTGTCTTTGCGTGTAACGGTGGCTTGGTAGATTACTAATGATTGCAGGCAGTTTCCGTCGAGCGGGCATGCGTTCTTTTGTCGGCATTATTAATGGTAGCGGCGGCGGTCAGTGTCACCAGACTGTTTAGATGCAGTGCAGTTGGGATGCGTTTGTTACCGAGTTGCCGATGTTTTGTTTCGTGTTGTTCATGCAGCTGTAACTGATCTTGATGGTGTTTCGGTTGAAGATTTTTCTGAGCTTGTGTTCTTTGGGAAAGTCCTAGCCGTCACATTTAACCTTAACCGAAGCACTTATCAACCATTTACAAAGCCGAATACTTCACTGCAATACGTTCAAGGCGAGAGCAACCACCCGCCAATCACAACAAAGAACATTCCCGCTGGCATCAACAAACGACTGCCATCCCTGTCATCTCACAAAGAATGCTTTGACCAAGCCGCACCTCCGTACCCGAAAGCACCCGACGAAAGTGGATACCAATACACACTGTACACCCTACAGTACGAAGCAGCCAAAGCAAGCAAACGGACAAACCGGCAACGCAACAACATCCTCTGGTACAACCCTCCTTTTAGCAAGAACACCAGTACCAACATCGGACATAAATTCCTCGCCCTAGTAGACAAGCACTTTCCCAAAGATCATAAGCTCAGAAAAATCTTCAACCGAAACACCATCAAGATCGGTTACAGCTGCATGAACAACACGAAACAATAATCGAAAACCATAACAAAAGCATCCTAACTGCATCTATACAGTCTGATGGCACCGCCGTCGCCGCCGCTACCATTAATAACAACAAGACATGCAACTGCCGATAAAAAGACCAAACTGTCAATTTCGCGCTGCATAAATTAGACTATTATGGAGTATTTTCGGTTTTTAGATATCCCAGGGGATACCCTTTGACTCAACAACGCTAAAACGTTTTCAGGTGCACCTGTGTCCTTATATTTAGTTTTGTGCATTACGATGATATAGTCCCTTTTAGAACACTTATTTATTGGTTGTCAGTGGTGTTAAATAGAGGCCAAGGCGGCTCTCAGAGAGGCTTGCAAACCTTCAATGATATGGCGGACTTAAAGTCCCACCAAAGTTCATGAAAAGCGATGCTTCTGAGCAACACAGAAACCAACTGAAAAGAAACGTTAGCGGTTGATAACATCGGAAGTCCAAGAACTTAGATTCCATACGGGTGGTTTGTTTGTGTTTTTGGCGGCGACTTTGACTGATATTGAATTTGTATTCCATATTAATTAAACGTCAGCACCTCGACAGACATTACTCCGTGGTGTCGGTGTATCGTAAAATATTGAAGAACTTGGTGAGATTGTATAGGAAAATGTGTCACAACATAATGTTTTGCAGCTGACATTTTCAACATCAATTAGCTCTGGCCTGATTTTAACTGTCACTTTCTGGAAGCTTGCCTGGGTATCTTATTATTTTATCCTCAACCTTAACAGGGTGCAATGGACTAGCCGCAGATTCAGACCTATAACTGACTAATTGTCCTAGGGGCTTAACTTGGTTTTATGCCTGCGGTAAAACGTCTTTGAAGGCCGCAGTAATAAACGATAACTCACACGTCATGATAAGAGTGCCTGTTCCGAATGCGAATCGCTTTCAGGTATTGATTGAATCGCTAAATGATAGGGTCGAGTCGAAAAATCCTCTATAAATGGTATTGCTGACAACAAAGTAAAGCCTGGTTCTCACTTGCGACATAACGACATAACGGGAAGGTCACGTAAACGAAAAAAGTACCTTGTGTTGATGTTTTATGTCTCTAGTGTGAACAACACATCATAACGACATAGTACGAACATAATAACATGAACATATCGACATAAGGATAAAACTGATCCTTCTTTATGTCATTATGACTATGTTGTTATGTCGCTAGTGTGAACCAGGCCTAATAAATTGGATCCTTTGAACTATAAGTTGAAATGGTATTGTCTTACCTTTAAACAGAAACGTTTCCTTGGTCTGCGGTAATAATACAATCCAAGCTATACATTGCTGCCATTAAGTTGTTCCTGTGAACGCAAATTTTTGCTGCTTACGCTTTTGATGATCGTCAGATTGGATTTAGTTCGAAATTAAGATGAGACACGTAGAGGCAGAAAGCGGCACTAACTGATAATGTAACAAATGTGTCGTTTGTTGGATCAGGGATGTCATCGGACATGCCAAGCCGTTATGCATTTGATTTTGAGTTGCGGCGGGAGGGGACTGGAGATCAGTGAAGCGCAGCACGCTAGGTGTAATGGGAAAACATAGAGATCTCTAACGACTAATTATTGATTTTCGAAAATGAGCTCGGTACTGGGTCCCTTGGTTCGTGAAATTAGCATGAAACAAGCTCAGTTTCATATGTCCGGCAAAATGTGATCCTGCTCTAAGAATGAAGCCTCAACTCATAGAGCAACAGAATATACTTTTTGGCTTGCCGAGGCCAAAACTGTAACTATCCCGCTTTACCTCGCACATGCTTGTAATGAAGACTTCAATACGATTATTCATTTGTCTTTGATTTCTTGCGGGCTCTATTTTGTTTTGTTTTGATAATTTTCATGAAAGTTGAATTAAGAAATCTTCCCGGTTCCGGTTATGTGGGCCCGGGACCTCTTTTACCATGTATTTAGAATGCCATTTGCGGGAAAAATTAACTGAGAAGCTTGTGTATGCCGATCAATGGATTTCTGACTGATTCCGGTGTAGTCATTGGTGTTGGACGCAGTTTTACCGCCATGCCATTCCGGCCTCATAACAGCGATTGGTACATTTCGTTTTAAATTTATATCCACATGTTTCACCGTTCCCTACTCGCTTTGTATTTGTAAGTTATTCTCAGTACCACTACAATCAACGTTTTGTAAATTTGCTTCTATGAATTTTACTCAAGCACTTTAAGATCTGGATTTTAAGGGTGTATTCAGAAATATTAATGATCGCCGATATCTTTCACTAGATTTCCAAGAACCAGATCAGATTTCTCAGTTGTGTCGAATAATTTTGATCACTATAAAAGCAATCAGAAATTACAAATTGAACGACAGTTACCTGGAAAAGGAAGTTCGATGAGAATTCTACCAATCTGTAGAGTGAAAATGATATGGTAATTTTTTACAGTTGGCACATCAGGCGTTGAAAGGTGATCGGTACATACGCAGCGCATATCTCATGTAATCTCTTGGTCACTCTACAGATCGGTAGAATTCTCATCGAACTTCCACTTCCAGGTAAGTGTCGTGACCAGAGATTCCATGAAACTTCGAAGCCAACGTTGGTAGATCAGGGAGACAAGATAGGTGCCAAGCTGTTTATTACAAGTGGCACAAGGAAGAAAAACTAGATAACAGTTTCAAAATAGCCTCCTCAATATGAGAGGCATTATCCTTTGAAGTGTCTAACCTCTTGTCATAATAAGTGGCAAACCGGTTTGGGCAGATGACCACCCAGCTTTGTTGAGAATCTCCTGAATAGGTACTTGTGTCCTATGAGCAGCAGATGCTGATGCTGCCCTTGTACTATGTGCTTTATAAATGTTTAAATCAATCTCAGACATCTGCATAACAGTCGGTTCTTATCCACCAGCTTTATGTGGTTTCCGAAAACTGATTAATAGTTGACAACCATCAACACGAAGAGTGCGAGGCCGAGTCCTCTGAAGTAGCAAATACACATACACTTTCATCATGAGAATAAGCCTTAAGAACCAGAGGCTTCACTTGCGTTCTTGGATTAGACTGCTTGAGAGGCTTAAACTGGTTATGCTTCTCAGTTTGGTTACTGCTCAGACAGGACAAACTTTGCACCTGCTGGATATTAATCCAATGTCTAAGGCCCGGTTCAAACGTCGAACTTTACATGTGCCGAATCTAATGCAAATGAGGGAAAACAATACATGTTTGTCATTTGCATTAGATTCGGCACATGTAAAGTTCGACGTTTGAACCGGGCCTAAGAATAACTCAAACTTTGTGTTTACATTGAATAAGCCTCTCAAGCAGTCTAATCCAAGAACGCAAGTGAAGCTAAGGCTAAGGCTAATTATAGAAACAAAATTTGCACTCTGATTCGTTTAAGTAAAAAAAAAAATTACTATCGCGAATTTTTCAGGAACAACTTGAATGATATGCGGAAAACGTGGCAAGCTATAAATGCGCTACTAAATCGTCGGAAAAGACGCTCTAAGCCTATCAATAAACTTAAGGCTCCACAAATTAACAACGGCATTGTTAACGACCCATCGCATATACCAAACATTATAAATAAGTATTTCTCAACGCTTGGTAATAATTTAGCAACTAAAATGCCTCAAGCCAAACATTCTTATATGGAATATCTTAATAACTCCAAATCACCAGATGCCTCATTCTTCTTTAAGCCTGTTACTTGACATGAAGTGAAACTTGAAATTTTATCCATTCCGAAAAATAAATCACATGGCCTTTACTCTTGTCCTGCACAACTTCTTAAATGTTCTTGTGGTATAATATCTCCTGTCTTTGCAAATTTTCTCAATAAGTCTGTCAGTCTGGGCGCATACCCCTCTAAACTGAAAATGTCCAAAATTATAGCAGTCTACAAAGCTGATGATGAAACGGATGCTTGCAATTATAGACCAATCTCATTTTTGTCAAACTTTAACCGAGTTTTTGAAAAAATAAAGTATGTACAATAGAATGAAGGTCTTCATTGAAAAACATCAACTATGATATTCATCCCAATACAGTTTTCGTCAAGCACACTCAACTGAACATGCTATACTTGATATGCTAGAAACCATCCGTACCAATATGGACAAAAGACATTTTTCTTATAAGGTGTTTATCGAACTTAAGAAGGCATTCGATACTGTGAACCACAAAATACTACTTGATAAACTCAATTATTACGGCTTTCGAGGAATTGTTTATCAGTGGTTTTCCTCTTATTTAACAAATCTTACTCAAACAACCGAGATTAACTCTTAAATTTCGGATAAAGAAGTAGAGTAGTGGTGTACCCCAAGGGTCCGTTTTAGGGTCGCTGCTCTTTTTGCTATATGTCAATGACATTCAACATTGCTCCAGAAAACTTAAATTTTTCCTTTTTGCAGATGATACCAATGTTCTTTATTCTCACGAAAAACTCAAGTCATTAGAATTAATTGTTAATGCTGAACTCAACAATTTATTTAACTGGCTAAATTCAAATAAACTTACACTTAACATAAAGAAAACAAACTTTGTTATTTTTCGCCCACTCCAGAAAAAACCTAATTACCTACCGCAGATTAATATCTTTGATGACGACAAAAATAAGAATGTTGCTCTTAAACATAAAGCCCCGGCCAAACGATCGCAACATTTCAACGCAACATATCCCAACATTGTTGGATCATGTTGCGACATGTTGCGGAAGGGCTGGCCAAACGCACGCAACATCACGCAACAGTCTACGCAATACTTTCAGCGAATATTTGTCCCGGACGTAAACATGGAGTATGTTCACCAGCGATTTCGCCTTTGGTGTTGCAAAGTTGTGGCATGTTCTCTAGTGCTGCTTGTAGGATGACGAGAGAGAGGTAAAAAGAGGAAAAACTAGGTTGCGGACCGAGAGAAGGCAGGAGAAGGGCTGTGCCGTTTCATTGAGTTTTTACACAATTCAAATTGCGCGCCACTTTCCGCCATGTTTACAAATGACGTTTTGAAAAAACAAATCGAGTTATTGCGCATGCCCAAACGCAACATTGTTGCACGAACCTGGCCAAACGACCACAACATCATGCAACATCCACAAATGTTGCGTGAAAAATTTGACCATTTTCAAATTTGAGCCAACAACACGCAACATGTCACAACAGGGTGGCCAAACGCGCG
Source organism: Galaxea fascicularis (assembly GCA_948470475.1). Taxonomy (NCBI): domain Eukaryota; kingdom Metazoa; phylum Cnidaria; class Anthozoa; order Scleractinia; family Euphylliidae; genus Galaxea; species Galaxea fascicularis. Next base: position 24,444,151 of record OX419340.1, on the reverse strand, counting down.
CAACATGTTGCGGCCAACAATGTTGGGATATGTTGCGCTGAATGTTGCGATCGTTTGGCCGGGGCTTAAGAACTGCATTAAATTTCTTGGATTAATAATTGATGAAAATCTAAGTTGGAAATACCATATTCATACCCTCACAACAAAAATAACCAAAACTGTTGGTTTATTAGTTAAGACATATTGTTCCTACTCGAACCCTTCTTAATATTTATAAGTCTCTTATTGCTCCTTATATAACCTATGGATTAATTTCTTAGGGAAATACATCTAAGACCTTGTTAAATAAAGTTCTTGTCCTTCAAAAACGTGCCTTCCGTCTTATTTACTTTGCTCAAGCAAGGGAACATGCAATACCCATTTTTTGAAAGGAAATCTTCTACCTCTTGAATTTCTTTGTCATGAAATAATTGTTAATTTGATGTTTGACATCAACACTAATTCTGCACCGATTAATATTTTGAATTTATTCTCTAAAATTGCCAGCATTTTTTACAGCACACGCTCATCTACATCTGAACACTATTTTACCAAACAATCTGTACTTAACGTTCAAAGTTAGGCCTTTTCGCGTGTTGGCGTTGAAATCTGGAATGGGATACCAACTAGTCTTAAAAACTTATCCAGAAACTCTTTTAAAAAAATCATTAGAAAAAAGCTAATTGAAATTCTAGGAACTGAAGACTCCTATGCCGAGATAGATACCATAATTGATAAGATAAAAGATAAAAATTCCAACTGAAGTTAAGTCTAGTTTTCCTTTTTACACATTGTTAGTGTTATTGTTGTATGTAATTCCAACTGAATTTAAGTCTAGTTTTCCTTTTGTTATTGTTGTATTGTAATTCAGTTCAGTTTTTGTAAAAAAATGCCTATATTATTCTGCGTGCAGTCTGGCTTGCCGCGATTAGCTCCTCGCTATTTGCAAACCAGCCTAGTAATAACTTAAGCTGTTAAGTGTTTGTCGTATATAAAACTTGAACTTGAACTTGAAAACTTGATGAAAGTGACAGAGGTTTGGGGCAAGCCAAAACACGATTCCAAGGGGGAGGACGATGGGCTTAAAGTAGAGGAGGGGGAGGGGGGAGGGGAGGGGAAGGGAAAATACTCTTTACCTCCTCTTCCCCACCCGTCTTCCACAAGTCCCAATTCTCCATTTGCTGCGCATCCGAGATAGCGGCCTTCAAACGAGCGTTTCTTATAAGCAAGCGTTCGTACACCAAAGGAAAAAAAAAGAAGCCAAACTAATTGCAACAGAATGTCTGTCACTGCCAAATGATAGATAGTGGTCAACTTACTAACATACTAAACGTTCCCCAAAATTCGTGCGGTCGAACATGCTCAAATTAAGCATTTTAATATTTCGAGCGTATGCCACAGGGTACCCACTTCAAGAAAAGTAATAATAAATTGAAACACACAAAATTAAGTTGTTTTGAGCGGTTCTAAGCCATCTCGAACAGCAATAGATGTTTATAATGACCAAAAACGTTATTAACAGATGAAAATAAAATAATTAGGTTAAAACATACGATTTGAGTGGCCCCAGACTCCAGCGGTATAGCATGGAAGCCTGGCAGTATTTAATTCATTTCACTGCATTGTCTGTAAGTTCTGTACTCACGGAGTTTTATTCAATACTGGAGTTTTATGGTTTCTCTGCAATATCTACTGGTTACATTTATAGCAGGGTTGTGCTGTGAGAAACGGTAAGTTTGAATTATGTTGTACATTTGTATTTTTATCACATTTATGTAATCGTATTAGGTCGAGTAAAACTATAAGGATCAGTAATATCAAGCGTGTTTTTAGAAGCGACGAGGGTAATTTCTACAACTACTGAAAACACAAGCGACATTAATCATTAATTTTATGAGGAATCATGGAATTACATGTCTGTGACATAGAAGGCAAATTACTATTAAATTTTTAAAGCCTTTGTTCACTCAAAAGTGCCACAGTCGGTGATGTAAGAAGACTAGACAAACTGATGAGAGATTGAGCTATTCAACAAAGTCTTGTCAAAAAAAATTACTGTCGACAACGTCGAAGAACGAACTACAAATAGTAATTCTTAACTGCTTGAAAAATGGATAAAATACTGACAAATAAGAGCGAAGGGCATTTCACTATGGTCGTTTCACCTCTTTCAACATGTTCAGAACAACAATCAACAAGTGCAAACAGTTTGGCAATTTGATTTCTTTCACTGCTTTCAGCCTTTTTCTTCCCTATGTTAAAATCAATACATGGACTGTTCCTTTAAGGGAAATTTTGTTTTGTTTTCTTAAGTGCAGCAGTAAACTTGTTTATCCTCAACTGATAAAGTGAAGAAACTTTGGACTGCCATGATTGAATGAACAACAATGGCTTCGCGGCCAAACGACTTCCCAAATGTTACAAATCGTACTGTGGGTAAATACCTTGACACTAAATAATTCACAGACTAGAAGTACTTACTTGAAATGTTAATATGACTTTTTCCAAGGGAGTTTGTTCTTCAAGGACGTACGCAAGTACAATACATCATGGATTGCTGCTTTTGCAGTGGGTCCGTAGACAATGGAGATCTCACGGTAACTTTGACGGAAAAGGGTTGTAGAAACATTAATAGCATAAGCCAGACACTCGACCAGTGCACAATCCAGGTGAAAACTGGCCAATGCGTACATAAGAAATGCCGTCTTGATTTTATCAGGTCCAAAAAAAACCGGAAGTCGTAGTAGTGGACATCTATTGCTCGTCGGTCCACCACATCTACGTTTGTTTTTAAGGAACACTGTTTTATTTTGTGGCCGACCTGCGAAATACGAGGGCCCGCGAAAACGAGGCTACGATGTTATCCCGGTACGTACAAAAGACTTCCAGGATAAAATAGAAGAAGCCTGCAAAGTCAGGAATGATGAATGGGCGGAAAAGGTCCGAGGGAGATTAGAGTTTGCACAAGTACATGCTGCAGACGCTGTGTACCACCAAGCGTGCAGTGTAAACTTTTGGACGCTAAAACAGATTCCGAAGGAGCATGGGAATGATACTGATTCAAAGCGTGTAAAGGGACGTCTTACGGACACAGTTAAATCTAAAGCGTTCTTAAAAGTAACAGAAGTTCTTGTAGAGAATGACGAGGAACAATTCACAATACCTGATCTCATTGGGAAGTTGCAAGAGTATCTCGAGGGAACTGGGGAACCCCCTACAGTGGTGTATACATGAAAGAAAAGTTACAGGAACACTTTGGCGAGAAGATAGTGATCATAACTGTGAAATCGAAACGTTGTAACCTTCCGTAGCACAGTCGCATCAATAATCAGCGAGCATGGCACTGTCGAAGGCGAAGAAGTTAGTCCATCCTGTAGTACTCGCACTGGCGTAGGACTCACCTTGCAGTCTGCTACTATTGTTCAGGTATAGTATGTAAACAGATAGACCTAGTTATCTTGAATCATTCAATGTGAGATCCTTTAGTAAAACCAACAGAAATAATTGGTTGATTATAAGACACTGCTTAGTAATTTGCTTTCCTGGAGTAAGATGACAACTTTGTAAAAATAGATTGTATCTGATATTTTCAATTAAGGAACCATACACTGACGTAGAACGTATCAAAGAGATTGCACATACCACACTGGTGTCGTATGCGGATCCTGCAGAGACCGATCCTGCAGCCCTGGCCTCATATGCCGACCCCACAGAGCCTGACGTCTTATACTGAACCAGCAGACACTGCACGTACCTCCCTGGCGCGGTCATGCACTGACCCCACAGAGACTCATAGTACAGCTCGGGAGCCCAGCAGTCACATTAGCAGCAGTATCCTGCAAAATGACATTCCTTCATAGATACAATTTGATGATGTCACAGCAGAATCCAGCAACGAAAGTGTTGATGAAGATATCAAGGTGGCGAAAACCATGCTAAGAGGACTTGAAGGAGGCAAATTCACGGTAGAGGAAGTTTGTTATTCAGAAGTGGTCCAAAGAATTTCAGAAAGGCATAAACACGTGCAAAATTCCATGAAGAATCAACGGACTTCTGTTCTGTGGACTGCATACATGGAAATGGTAGATATACTACGCAGATTCATAAAAGCCGAGCGCACGGGAAATTGGAGTCTACACCTCCAATCGGTTTATGACATGCTTCCTTATTTTGCCGCTGCTGGTCACCGACTTTATGCGAAATCGGCCTATATCTTCTTACAAATGATGAATGAGCTTCAGAACATTTACCACACATTTACAAGAACTTTCAGAATGGACTTCATTGCGCGCGGAGAAGTGATCGCTTTTGGGCGGGGCTTTCTACCGATTTGATGATTGAACAAGTTGTAATGCGCAGCGTTAAGACAAGCAATGGATTGAATCGAGGTAAAGGATTGTCCGAGACGCAGCGGCTTGTTTGGTTAATGCTTGTGCATAAGTCAACGACGCCATGCGGATCCTTACTGGTGTTAGGTATTCCCATGTTTTACAGCAGTATTAAATTTGTATTTATGTTACCACAATCAGAACAAAGAGTGATGGTATTCTCCCTTTTCTAATTACAATTATCAAACTAGTGAACAGCATAAAGACGCCACAGAAGCAAGAAAGCTGCGTGATTATAATGACACCCTTGAACTGATTGATTACCTTTCCCAGAGAGATCCATTTTCCCAGAATCATGCGCTGCGCTGAATTGCGACAGGTGTCCTTGCTGATGAGTAGGTTAATGTCGATAAGTGCAAGGAAGTGGGCGACAAGGTGTTATGTTCTATGGTTTGCAAAAATGCGCACGACTCAACTTCGTTCCCAGGGTCTCTCATCTTACCGCTCCCTGAGAGACCCTGGGAACGAGGTTGCGCACGACTACTCATTTCGTAAGAAAGACCAAGCAGTTACCCTTGCGTGCAAGACGGCTGTGAGGTTAACTGAAGGCAACGTCCAGGTGGATCTACAGTTGTTGTTCCAGAGATTGAGTTTTCTAGCAACTGGAGGACAGTATGACAACCAGTGATCCACCAGCATTATTTGATTCCTCGCTCCTTCCACGCAAGGCCAATACGCCCGTCCTGGCTGACGCTATCTGGACTCGAACGAAGAATGA
>OX419340.1:24424066-24426566 GCA_948470475.1 Galaxea fascicularis | reverse complement strand
ACTGAAACGATCATTTGCTCCAGTCCAGTAAAAAAAAGAAGAAGAAGATAAATCTGGATCAATACACTTGTTAAATTCATTCAGAATTTTTGGCTGCTCATCAGTGAACAGCTTCACGTCAAATGCTTCTCCAACCACCTCATGCATAGTGGCAATAATCCCTTCAACATCAACTGTTGCTAATCCAATTCTTGATGCTAGACTTTCAAAGCATTTGCTAAGGTGATATACCAGGTTGTGTTTTCCTTCTTTATACAATGTTTCCATTGCCCTTACACTTGAAGGAAGGAAATCAGCTTTTACAAATTTAAAGAAATCTAAACCTCCATCATCTACCAATGTAAGCTTGAACAAGTGGTTAAGGATTTGGGACTTGAGTCTGACAGACATTAAACATTTGAAACAGGATAGAATCTCCTTTAATTTACAAAATCGGTGACAATGACACATCTTCTGGAATAATCCTTTTGGGTGGGGTGTTGGTAGAAGCTTCTTGGAAAGTTCCAGAGTCAAGCACATAATCAACATGCATTGCTGCTTCTGCTTCTGACAAAGATTTGTACTCTTTCATCAAGTGTGTATTTACTTGTGAACGAAAGGATGAACCTAAACAACAAACCATCACACAGTAATTACTATGGTGCTTGCATCTCATTGAAATATACAGTATTTCACTTCTAAAATGTAGTTAAGCTTCTTGTTAGTATCCCCCAATAAGAATGGTGAATCATTTCCAGGCTATCAGGTTTGACACTTTAATAAAGTTCCCATCTCATCATCACAATATTAATATAAGCACATAGTTTACAATTTCATTTCACTGGAAGTTGAACAGGAATGTGTCAAGAGTGAAAAGGCTTATTGTTTTCAATGACGCTAAAAACAACATTGTTAGATACAAATTATACAAATTTATCGAATTTTTTGAGCAAACCTGTTCTCGAGGAAATGCAGGTCTTGTTCACAGAATTTGCACAGGCATTCAAGAAGACTTCATTTTTCATTGTGGGCTATCTGTCAGTCCAGGCGTCCTCCCAAAATAAACAAATGTGCTGTACTAGGGCTGAAATGTCTTGTGTGGACCATTCTCTTGGACCTGCAGACTGGGTTTGGGTCCAAGAAGAGGCTTTTTCTTGAAGAATCTTGCACAGGTACGCGCTTGTTAGCAGGCTTTCCCGGTGTGTTACCATCTGAAACAACAGGCCTTTCGGAGGCCATGTTGCCTCGAGGAAACGACCAAAAACATTAAGATGTCAAGGGGCGCGTTGGGGCGCGATCATTTCTAGCTGTAGATTAAAAGTGAAAGAAACATTTTAGGCACAAATTAACGTTGAATCGAACAGAACAGAGAAGTTTCAGGCTCGAAACAAATGGTCTCAAATTACAACACGAACACACGTGTTTGTGTTCCTCCTATAAAAAATAGCACCACAGAATTTACTTCCACTGTAAACCTACTTCAAATGTTTTTAAAGGCAGCAAAAAAAAGTTGCTATTGAAAAAAGAAGGCAAAAAAAATCCACGTTGTGATGAAAAAAGACATTGCAATACTCACCCAACTCTCACCTTTCCGCCGCCATCTTGAAAATTATCTATCCACAATGCAACGCGATCGTAGTGCGTACACCACCTGGATCTGTACCAAGTGTCAGACTAATCTTGTACCCACATCTGCCACAGTATTTAGCAGGAGTATAAACGGGAGTGGGATTATATTAGTATTAGTAGGCACCATACAATTAACTATTTCCTCATTCCCAAGAAAACAATACTAAACGACAACCACATGACACCGTTTTTGCACATGATATGCCTAATGCGAAACTGGGATGACTTTTTGTTTCTACGGCAACATGTTTTGAAAGTTTGTTTTTAAAATTTGGGTTTTAAAGCCGTCTTGTAGATTAAAGGTCATAGTGTCACTTTTGATTCAATTTGTATGGTTGTTGTAAGAACGGTTAACGGTTTTCCATCGAGTGTCGTCTTTATTTAGCCTTATCAACAACATATGCATGCGGCAACCCACGTTCTCATTAACAGCAAATTAACAAAAACAATGTATTCATTAAGTAATTTAACAATTAGTAATTCTGCACAACCCGCAGGTAGCTAAAGCTGGCTAGTGGAAGCGGGTATTCTCACTTTTTCCTCACCGCCAATCCGAAGGAACCGCTGATGTGCCAGCGAAGTTTAACTCGATTAAATTTTGAACGCACGTTAGTGGTTAACACCTGGGATGCATTCTGCTGTTGGGGGTTGGTGTTCTCACAAGCTTCACAATCTCGTCAACCTTCTCCCCCCGCACCAAGGCGGAGAAAAAGGTCCTGGGGACGAGGTTGTATTCAACGTATTCCCAGGCTAAGAGCGATGTTGTTCCTGTACCTCCGAATGAGGCAATCAGGTTTTATATTCATGATCATTGCAACAAAAAGTGTGATATGATTTTATTAACTGTGTAATATCATGAGTGATTAATTACTCCTTGGCTGCGCAATTTGAG
>OX419340.1:24414066-24416566 GCA_948470475.1 Galaxea fascicularis | reverse complement strand
GTCGTTCGCAAGAAAGATGTATTTGCTGCCCTGCCCACTAGTTTTGGTAAAAGCTTGCGCTTGACCTTTCAGATTTTACCAAGTGTTTTCAAAGTGTTGCTTCTAATTCTAATTCTAATCGTATAATCTGCAAAGGGCGGTATATCCCATCACGGCAGATGTGCAGATGTGCATGTGCCTATCATACAATTATAGTGCGAGTATTAAGTTAAAACGTCAGTGTTTTGAAAGAGTGGCACATGACGGCCTTTTTGAAAGCTTCTGGTAACTGCTTCTCAATGATAGACCTCTACTATTTGGTAAGGAGTTCCAGTCTCTGATTGTACGTGCAACTGTGTTGGTATTTGTTTGTTTTAGCACCAACTTGAATGAATTTCTTGGGATGGAATTGCCTGGTGCCCTGTCACCTTTTAAATAATTATAGGGTGGAAATTGTATCGCTGATAGACCAGAAACTACTTTAAACATCATTGTGAGTCGTGGCAATTTCCTTCTGTCCTTGAGTGTTGGCCATTTCAGATCATTCAGAATTTTCATGACAGATCCAGGAGTGGTGCTGTGTTCATTTTTAACAAAACGTGCCGCTCGTCTCTGCACACTCTCAAGGCCCTTTATCTGTTTTTGAATGTACGGGTCCCATGTACAGGAGCCATACTCAAGCTGTGGTCTAACAAAAGCAAGATAGGCTTGCTCCTTTACATGTGCAGGGCACTTATTTAGGTTTCTTCTTATAAAGCCAAGAGATCTGTTGGTTTTGCCTATAATGCCAGCAATATGAACATCCCAATTTAGATCACTGGATAGTTCAACTCCAAGGTATTTCCTGTGATCTACATACCTGCATTTCCGCTAGTTATTTTGGTTTCCCCTTTAAGTTCAATTGTTAAAGACTAGGTTGGACACTTGAGGAACCTTGGCTTTCAAGTTGCATTCATTGGAGAAAGTGAGAAACTTGATAGAGATATTATCTTGGGAAACATAAAAGCTCAGTTTTTATATGGAAGTCCAGAATCAGTGGGAGACATGTTTTCACAGCTGCATAATGCAGCTGCGAAAACATCTTGAACAGGCGAAATGTTGTTGCTAGTGCCGTTTGTAATGAAGTTCACACTGTTGTTCACTGGTAAGAAGCTTTTGTAATTTTTTTGTTTTGTTTCAAAGATTCTTGACTGCTATACTTTAATGATAAATACACTAACAGATATTACTCTTTTCTTCATTTTAAATTGAGTTATTGAAGAGCAAGATTGACAAATTTATTAAACATAGTTTCTATGGAAATGATTAGTTGCTTACAAGATCAAGTGAGAAGTTTCAATAAAACTTATAGCTTGACTTGATATGTGTTTTCATGGAAAACTGAATGCTTACCTTCACACATGTACTGTTCTTTGTAATTGGCCCACAAAGACAGTTTGATTTTAAAGTCTGTGTAGCAACATCAGGCATTACTGGAGGTAACGTGGAAGGCAGAACACTGCTACAGGAAACCACTGGTACAGGAGCAGTTTGCGTGAGTAAGCTGGGTAGGATATTGACACAAGCACGAAAAATTTCTTTGCTTGTATCTGTCACTGAAACTTGTCCAGGGCATTTGGAATCAAGTCTTTGACCCATCTTCTTGCGTTCAATGCGAGTAACAGTTTGTTCGTCGCCAGTACTTGATGTTAAGAGACACCGGATGTTTTCGTTTTGTTGAGACGTTTTCAGTTGACAATTCTTCAGTTTTTTTTGGACTGTAGCCATGCCTTTTCGATTTGATATCTGCTCGAGGCGGGGTGTCATCTTGACTTAACATTTCTTTAAATACTGCCTCGAAAATGATACCAAATTCGCCAGTAATATTTCTCTTTCTCTTTTTATCTATAAACTGAAAACCACACGTTCGACAGAAATCACCAGAGGTGTTCATTGTTATCGAAAAGCCTAACCTCGCATACACATCCATTATCAAAGTGCGAAAGCATTGGCAACTCGCGGCCGCATACTTGCATGAACCGTGCACCCAAATACCGCGTGCAGCTTGGGGAATTTTCATTCGGATATCCCGATGAGGTAGGAAAAAAAGTCGATACTTACTACACTCTTCACCTAGAAATATGTTCAACATAGACACATTCACTTATACGATTACGATACCTTGTGATCGGTCCGAAAAAAAGAATTTTCCCAGTCCATTTTAGAATAGCCTTGGTGCTAACATCCGAAATGGTCGCTCGACTTATCATTTAGACATTTTGCCGCTATCTAGGGAAATTAAAATGAAAGTTTCCCTCGCACGCAGAACGTTGCTGAACGACCCAAGCAAGTATGGCGATGCAAAAGCCGTCGTGTAAGAACACACCGCAGTACCTCAGGAGCTGCTGTTCGCCGATTGGGCAGAATAATACAAAGGATTTTTCGGCCCAATCAGGAAGCAGCATTGGTAGAGCCGTTTGGAAATGGTCTGGTAAGAGTCGGTTCCCAGGGGCTTTTTCTGCCTTACTTGTAAACCTGCGAC
>OX419340.1:24376566-24411566 GCA_948470475.1 Galaxea fascicularis | reverse complement strand
TTATAAGGGACTCCGATAGCGATCGTAAAAGAGCCTTAACCATGGATTTCAAGTAGATAGGAAAGTCTAGTCTGCAAAATCATCCACATTTCATTTTTATGTGGAAATTATCAGCCACTCCCAGCACAATAATCCGTTAAGATGAAGCGATTTAAAAGAAGAAGAGACTCCAATATTCACGTTACGTGTAAAGCTATTTTAGAATTTTTTTGTGACCGGAAACTTGCATTTGCCACATGTTACTATAACTTTTTTTAAAAACACATTTTATTTCGACAGAGTCTTCTGTCAGTGTCATCTTCAGTTAAATTACAAAGCACAGAGTTGAATACATAGTGTGCGCAAAATGCTAATTAAATATAAGAACAAAAGGAAACATGATAATGTAAAACATTACAAAGAAAGTTTCAAATTAACATGATGAAGTTGATGATTTAGTGTAGGTTTTTCCATTTCCCTTTGTAGTCAGATTTTTCATTAAGCGTGTAAGTTCTTTTGAACCAGTCTCGTGATAAATGATAAGCAATTAAGCAAAGTGTTAGTAACTGTAGGAAATTAAGAAAGCAAGCATCGCTTGTTTAATTTACGAGCAAAGGGAGATATTATCATACAAGAGGAGTGTTAATCTTTTCTTTTGTTACAATTGTTCTTAGAAGAAAAAAAAATAACTCAAAGGCGGGCAGCGTACTACATTTTCTCGTTAATTGTAATGCAAAACAAAACCAACGATCTTAATAAAAATGTAAAGATCTGTAAACAGCAGGTTACCAGCTTACAGCTTACGGTGAACACTGGATCGAAAGTAGAAGGAAACGTTTTTACATGGTGAGATCCGCGAGCGGGCAAGATGAGGCGAATTCTGTGTTCTGATTGGCTACCCGAGCGGGCAAGATGGGCCAATATTGCCTGCTCGAGATTGCCCGTTTTGTTCCCGCAATAAAATTTCGCCGAAGTCCAAGCGGGTTTACGAAAGTTTTCTTTTCCAAAATATTTTCCGTGGCAGTAGAAAGATTTTCTGTGATTTCTCTGTCGGGCCTGGAACCAGAAAACGAGAAAACCAAAAGCGTCAGCGAGAATGAAAACAAAGAAAAGAAAACATCGTTCACTTTTACATACAACTGCCTTTCTTTTCAGTGCTCTAAAATGAAGAAGTACGAAGATCATTTTTTCAGTGTTCTTCATACCATATAATAAATCCTTTATTGGGCAAGCTAGTTCGGTCGAGATGCGTTTTTATGGAACTCGACTTCGTCTCGGTCCAAAACGCAAAAAGACAACTTGGCCAATATCCAGCCAGTTTTGACCGCGCACTTCGTCAATGGGGAGCTTACGAATCGACGACTTTTGCACGACTGCGCCGCTAGATTGCGTGACATGCCCACTGCGCATGTCCATCTGGGCACTTACCGGCGTCGCACCAAAGTCGATGACGTTGATTTTAGCGATTTGCCGGAGCAGGACGTGAGATTCATTTCTCAAAGTGTCCTCCGATACTTCAGATGTTTTTTGCCAAATAATTCAAGTATCACACTAGGGGCATGTTCTTGATATATGTTTTTGATTTTTTTGTCTGTTTTCATTCAAGTGAAAGCGCTAAGTAAGTGGTCATTCCGTCAGGTAGCTGCAGCTGTTCAGCAAGTTTATAAAATAAATAAAAATAACTAACTTTTATTTACGCTCGGCAGTATTCATAGCACACAAATGCTAGTGGGGCCGAGCAAATACATGGAAACAAATAATTCAAACAAATATGATTCATATGTCTATGATTCATTTTATATCCAACAGTCAAATTCAAACAAACATAAAATGATTAAACTTATAAATGTTCTCCCTGTAGAAACGAACTCGGCCTTGCAATTCGGCTTCAGTTGTTTGTATCAAACTTTTGTGGTTCCAGCACGGAAACTCTGGATTTGTTCACTTACGATCGAGCATCGTATAAACGTAAATCTTCTCAGTATTCTTTTGTAAAGCTGTTTCGAAAACATCATGTAATACAAACTCTCGTTTCTTTAAAGACAGGCATTTTGGTTTGAACGACTCGCCTTGTGAAAAGATAAAAACAAACTCCAGAAACGGCGGGAAAATTTGCCTCGCGCGCACAAACGTCGTCGTCTTTATTGAGAATCGTAAATTCAAATTTCTACAGGACGACGACGAGGACCTGTAACGTCACCCAACGGCGCCGTCGTAAGAACGTCGTCGATTCGTAAGCTCCCTAATAACGCATATATAGAAACGCTGGACTGGCATTAATTTAAGTTAACAAAACTCTTTTAAATTACCAAGGGAAAATCCGATGACTTCAAATGAAAATGTTTTGACCTTTAGTACCATCAATGAACATGGCAACAAACAGTTACATTTTAACTTGATTTTTATACAGTTTCCTCAAAATAATTACTATGGTAATAATAGAGGATGCTGTTCTTGTACACAACGAAGCCTACTGTCATCTACTGACCAAACACTTGTAGGTAGACTCCCCATTGTTGTAAAATCCAGATAGTCCTACCGTAGTGGACATATTGTGCTAGCCTTGTATTATCGATGAATGCAATTAAATTGCTCCTTGACTCCTCCTTAGATTCTATTGCAACCGTTTTAAAAAAAGTTTTCACAATGGCACGTGGCTGGAGAAAGTTCCTTCCAACAATTCTTGCTCTATACCAAATGTTCTGTACAGTATCCACTCAACAATGCAGAGAGGAATACTCTATCTATGGCATGATGCTAAGGCGACACAGCTTCAAAAACACAATGGCCTCAAACTGGAGTGGATGCATACAAGCGTGCAACGATGACGTTAGTTGCCAAAGTATGAATTACGACACTGGTCGACAGATTTGTGAGTTGAATGACCGCACAAAGGAAGCCAAACCGGAGGATTTTGTCCCAGACAAACACCGATCGCATGTGAAACGGTTGAAAAGAGGTATGACTCACTTTTTAACCGATCAAATCAATTACATGTAACCGTGACTGAAAACTACTATAATGATGGGTTTAAGTGTATACGACATGAAATATTTTGGTAGCTTATTAGGAAGAGCTTTCAAAATTATGAAGTATGGCGTTTATTTTATTCTAATAGCATTCTTGGTTGCTGAGTTATTCAAGATTTTGGTTTATGTAAATAAGAGGACTTGTGACGTCACAAGGCCGACAGAAAATGAAGTTTACACTTTAATATTCATATCAAAGTAATATTAATACCAAAGTAATTTTTGCTGGTATTCTCCTAGCGATTCGACCGGTATCTGAAGAGATAAGTGGCTCGAAAAAGGCCAGATGAAAATTTTTTGTTTTTGAAAAGAAAGTCTTGAATTTGCGAGTGCTAGAGGTTGTCACTTGAAGTCCCAAGTCCTTTTTCAATGTCTGCGCCTCAACCGATTGTCCCCCCCTCCTCCCCCAGTGTTGAATTTAGACAGTCACTAGTAACAGGGAAACGCTCTGGAGGTGCAAGAAACCCTGATTAGAGAGAGCTAGCTTTGAACCTTAAGTGATTATTGTTTGGAAGCTTAAGGCTAAGGCTCTAAACCTACCTTTTCTCAACCGTTGTCCAAGATTGTAGCTACAAAGTAACAAAATAGTCTTTGAAATTTTGGTGGTCTTGTTTCCAGTCCGCCTGGGCTCCATTCCAGAGCTGCCTGCTGAATCATGTGCGGAGATTAAAGCCAGTGAAGGAGAAAATGCGGTCAGCGGTACTTACTGGCTCAGTTCAATCAACTCGGACCAGCCTGTTTTGGCTTCTTGTTTTTCAGGCGAGTTGTCCAGTCTTCTCGGATGTTGCGTAGTTGTTTTACTTCACCTGATCACACCCATCACATCTGACCATCTTCGTTTCAAGGGCGTTTCCCTTGAGACTGGCATCCAACCAATTGCAATCAATCCCAACTCACCAATTTGGCTACAGTTTTGTTCCATTTCAATGAGGAAGGAGAAGGAGAATTGGCGAATTTAGTTGAGCAAGAACACGAAGTGTTTCGCGCTTTTTGTTCTTCCCCTCCCTTCCCTTTGAACGCCTGCCAGGCAGGCTAGGCGTAAGGCTATACGATCTGTTTAAAATCATTTTCCTTTGTCTTGATTCACGAATTTCCAGAGCATGTGTAAGCTTTGGGTGATTGAGCCCATTCTACTGGATGTATATGCTTGTGATCCCCCATGACAAGTTAATAATTAAAGTCCGAGTCAGGCATCCTCAGTGACGCTAACGCGAAAAACCTCTCCAACAGAAATGTGAGTACCTATAGTCCTTTCGTTGAAAACGTTGTTTGCCTTTGCCTTTCACTGCGCTGACCAAAAGAGACGCGGGCTCTGGGAAGGGGATTGCCACCTGGAGATGTTAGTGCGGAGGACAATAATTCACGATCCTTACACATGCTCTGGAAATTCGTGAATGAAGACAAAGGAAAATGATTTTAAACAGATCGTATAGCCTTACGCCTAGCCTGCCTGGCAGGCGTTCAAAGGGAAGGGAGGGGAAGAACAAAAAGCGCGAAACACTTCGTGTTCTTGCTCAACTAAATTCGCCAATTCTCCTTCTCCTTCCTCATTGAAATGGAACAAAACTGTAGCCAAATTGGTGAGTTGGGATTGATTGCAATTGGTTGGATGCCAGTCTCAAGGGAAACGCCCTTGAAACGAAGATGGTCAGATGTGATGGGTGTGATCAGGTGAAGTAAAACAACTACGCAACATCCGAGAAGACTGGACAACTCGCCTGAAAAACAAGAAGCCAAAACAGGCTGGTCCGAGTTGATTGAACTGACTGCAGTGCGTTTATGTTGTTCGTATTACAAACTATTAGTTTCAGAGAAGTGAATAAATGAACACGAATTTCACTTTAACGTCGGGGTTACCAGTGGCGGATCCATACCTCAATTTTTTTGGGTTCTTTCGATGTATCGATCTCAGCACCTCGAACCTACGGGCCTCGGCTTGGTGTAAAAGTAAAGGGAAAGGCGGGCTCCCGGGTGGATCCGGTACTAGCTGCTTTTTGGGCAACAGTAACGCGACTTGAAGATGAATGCGTTATGGAGGGGGTGGGGCGTTTGCTGAGGAATAATGTTATTTCAAAGTAAAATTGAATTTGAAGCCGCTCGACAGGACTCTTATAGGTGATTATATCTTCATGAAAGGTTTAAAGAAACTAACCGGATCAATAATGTGTCTTCCCTGTTAAGGATTGCGCATAAACACCTTTATGAAGCAAACAAACTATTCAACATTTTCCATTGCAGAATGCATGCATTACCAAAATCTGACAGGCAGTGATAGGAAGTCAACGCATGGAAAATCATCACCAGTTCTTTGTGACAACCACATTGGTCCGGCCTGGTTTCGTTTTCAAGGAAACGCCGGAATTCAAATGCCTACTTCATGCGTTCCTCAGCAGAGATGTGGCACCCATGCAACAGGCTGGTTAAATGGTGCTCATCCCACAGTTTTGGAGGGCAAAGTCACCAGGCAGGTGTGTTTCAACTGGGCCTCAAAGTGTTGCCGATGGTCCATCAACATTCAAGTTCAAAACTGCGGCGGTTATTATATTTATTATTTTAACGGGACTCCTGCCGAACATCCCTGCAAACTACGCTACTGTGGTACCGACTGAAGTGTTTCGGATGGCTGGATAGCTAATAAATATTAACCTCCTATTCCTATTTAGTTTAGCAATAAGACATACGACATACTTCATTTGAGGGTCTCAATGGGAGGGGCAGGGGGGGGGGGTAGCTTCCACTGCTGGCGGTTAAAAAAATGACTTTTCACGGTTAAAAGTAATTCTTATTCCGTTACGGTTAACCTACATGAAAAAAAAAAAAAAAAAGAAAGAAAGAAAGAAACGTCTCTTGATGAAAATGAAAAATAAAGATGTTTTGCTTTTTCTGGATCTGTGAGTTAGTTTGGGAGCTGTCAGACAAGCCTAGCGGGACGCGGACCTGTGAGAAAATGTCAGAGAGTAGATTTAGTAACTAATACTTGAGTGTAAACCATGTAATATTGGCCGTTTTTATACTAGAGACGCATTATCCGTCTGGACGACTTTGGGCAAACATATGTACTTCGTGTCGGTTATGCGTCTCCAGTATAAAGACCGGCACAAGATATATTTGCTTTGGTACTTGGCAAAACTGAGATACGAAGCATGAAGTGTGAATCTGATTCTTCTCAATCACCCAGTTTTTGTGCTTGTACGTAGCTCATGGACAGTACACATATATTAAACTTGAGTGGAGGGTTATACACAGAGTACTTCAATATCACATCACTCCGGAGGGCGGTTTTCACACTTAGTTAAAGGAAGTAGAAGGCAGGCGAAAAATATTATTGGAAGAGAAACTAAAACCAATTTACAGCTAACATTTACCTAGCAAGTCAGAACTGATCGCAATACTACAAACTTGATAATTTACTGTTAAAATGGTTGGACTATACGCCAGGATCCAGGAATGGATAATTGTTTTCACTTTTAAAGATGAAACTTCGCGATGAATGAAAGCCCTCATGCACTGAGCAAGTGTTAATTCTCTCTCGAGTTGAACACTGTCATTTCTGATTAGAATAAAGTTCTGCTGTTAACATTCTAAGAAAGGAATCATAATTCAAAGAAAGAAAGAAAAAAACATTCCTTGAAGATTATTATATTTTTATCTTGCTGTGGCCGAGTTTTCCAAAAGAAATATATCGCTAGAAAGAGATGAGAAGTCTTAATATTGAATGAGCCTGACCTTTCGAAGTACAGGTGCTTGAACCAGATCCTGCAAATCTGCTTGCAGTTTGTCCAAAACAATATTATTTTTTATTCATAAAGAAACCCCACTGCATGAAAACAATTGCTTTGAAAGCGTCACTGATTAAGGGAACTAAAAATGCCAAAATAAAGGAACCTAAAGAGAATAGATGTGATGTCAAGTAAATGCATCGTGTCTGCAATACATGCGGACGGTATTACAGACACAATGCATTTACTCGGTATCACATTTATTCTTTATCTGTTAAAGTTATCAGCAGGTAATGGATAAACGAACATATTGGAGATAAGCCTAGTACAAGTTTATACAACTGACGCAATGTTGCTTCCTAATTTTTCGAGTTTCTACAGTATGACTTTGTCTCGCAAATGTTAATTACAGAACTGATTCCTAAACATGATTAATTGAAAATACTTAGATCGCCTTGAAGCAGATTGAGATATAGTAAGATTAAATACAGAACCATCGGCTTTGTGGAAAAAAAGTAAGTTGCATTCAGTTTTTAAATTAATGTCCAGCAGCGTCTTTTCTCTGATTCCGATTTACTTTTGAGAACACATTGGCATAATTTTAGCTGTGTAAAACCGTTTAACAGACCTATCAAAAAAGTAATAATAGTGAGGTAGCAACGGAGGACTTGCACGTGCGCTGTGAAAAACAAAGTATAAAACAAATTTGGATTTCATAATCCAGTTCGATGAATTCCAGTTACTCAGAGCTCAACAGCCGAAATACGTTTCACTATACTTTCTCAAAGGCAGTTGTTTATTTAAAAAATCAAGTTATCAGTCATAATAAGATATGGCCACGGAGAGAAAGAAAGAGGGCTAACTCAATGAATCGATCGCTCTGTTGTGGAACGGGAACACAGTTTTTTAACACTATAGATCGTCTTTGAAATGACACAGGATCTAAATCACAAATTCTTTTCTTGATAATTATTCCTAACAACACCATCCTTGGATCATGATGGGAATGGCATGGGTGAGCTGCATTTGAAGCTACTGTTCTCTTTCTGTTATCTCTAATGAACCATTTGCAATTTACTAAGCTCTATCTGGAGACGGGTAGGCGATTTGAATTGCATTCGGTTTGAATTTGTAAAACTTAAGTCTAGAAAACCGGCACATGTAATGGCTTCTAAACCTGTTTTAAGCGGTTTCTTTTTTTTTAGGAAAGAAAACTAGTCTGAAACTCACAGAATCACAACGAAGATCAACGAACACATTTCTCAAATTTAAGGCTTTATCTTTCACTACGGATATAGAATGAAACCACCTCAGGATCTTGAGGCGAAACTTTTCGGCGCAATGCCAGTCGAAATACGTTACCTAGTACGGTGCTTGACGACGCTCACGAGAAAAAAAACTGATTTTTTTTTCTCACTTATCTAACTCAACAAATCTAACAGTAAAAGGAGTTACTGATAACATAGTGCCGAATGTATAGTCAACTGTGATGTGCAGTGAATTTAAACCGGCATTTAAGTTCACTCCAGCACCTAAAGAAGTAGGGTTAAAATTGACAGAAAAGAAAACAAGAATCCCTAGTGACTTAAAGGAAGTAGAAGGCAGACAAAAATATTATTATTGAGAAACTAAAACCAATTTATAGGTAACATTTACCGGTACCTAGCAAGTCAGAACTCAGTGATCGCAATACTACAAACTGGATAATTTACTGTTAAAATGGTCAGAATATATGCCGGAATCCAAGAAGAGATAACTGTCTTTACTATTAAAACTAATTAAAAACTTCGCGATCAATGAAAGCCCTCACTAAGCAAGTTTAATTCTCTCTATAGTTGAACACTCTCATTTCTGATTAGAATAAAGTTTTGCTGTTAACATTCTAAGAAAGAAATAATCACTCAAAGAAAGAAAAACTATACAAACATTCTTCGACGATAATTATATTTTTATCTTGCTGTGGCCCAGTTTTCCAAAAGAAATATATCTCGAGAAACAGATAAGAAGCCTTAATGTGGAAGGAGGACCTTTAAGTACAGGTGCGCGAACCAGATCCTGCAAAGCCGTTTGCTGTTTGTCCAAAACAATAATAGTTTTGATTCATAAAGTGAGACCCCACTGCATGAAAACAATTGCTTTGAATGCGTCACTGATTAAGAGAACTAAAAATAGTTACCAAAATAAACGAACATATTGGAGATGACCCTTGTACAAACTTATTCAACTGACGCAATGTTCCTTTCTTAGTTTTCGAGTTTCTACTGTATGACCTTGTCTCGTAAATGTTAATTGAGTGGTGAGAGATGACGTGGTATGTCTGTGGGGGATTCTTCCATACCATGGGCAAGTGCTTGAGATCTCTTCACCTGGAAGCGAGAGAGACTGTCAGCCAAATCATTCTTCTTGCCACTGATATGTTTTGCACGAAACAAAATAAACAACGTTCGACTAAGACAAAGCAAATCTCTATCCATAGTGGTCTGGGAGTTGATGACAAAAACTACACTTTGATTATCAGTCAGAAAAAGAACTTTTTTGTTACGTAACTCAGCACTCCACATAAACTGAAAGGGTGTCCGAAGAGCACCAAGCCTCATCAAAGAAAACTGATTTTCCATTAAAGCCATGGAAAAACTGCCGCCATATTTTGAGATCTTTCCAAGTACCTTGATTTAGTCGGCTTATAAGGACATGAGGGCGTTTGACTCCGATAGGTATACTCGACCAGGAATGACGACTTTACAGGCAAAATTCAACAGACCAATTAATGACTGCAACTCTTTTAGTGCTATCTTCTTAAGAGCAAGCGCCCTGTGTATGGCCAGATTACACTTCTCAATTTTTTCCTGAGAAAGTCTAGCCTCACCCTTATGACAGTCTAGCTCAATACCAGCAAAAGTCAAAATATGTGCAGGCCCTTCAGTTTTTTCCTATGCCATTGGGACTCCAATATCAGTGCCTAAAGCAAGAGATTGATTTAATGCTGCATTACATGATGAAAGGGACTGCGCAATGATAAGAAAGTCATCTAATATGTGTATGATGTGAGAAGTGCCCAGTTTCTGCCGTCCTATCCATTCCAAGGCTGTACTGAAGGACTCGAAAATTTTACATGAACTTGCACATCCCATAGGAAGGGCTAAATCATAGTAATATTTGCCATTCCAGTGTATTCCAAACAAGTGGTATTCATCAGGGTTTAACGGTATAATTCTAAAAGCACTACGCACATCACACTTGGCCATCGCGCAGCCTCTCCCCAGGGATTTTATTATCCTTATGGCATCATCCACGAAGGCATACTGCACGGAACTGAATTCTTTAGGAATGTGATCATTAATAGATTTCCCAAAAGGGAAGGAAAGGTGTTGTATCATTCTAAATTCGTTTGGAGCCTTTTTGGGAACAACCCGTATGGGCGATACCCAAACATTGTCCAATGGGGAAGAGTTAAAGGGGCCTTTAATGCGCCCCATGTCAAATTCTTTTGCCAGTTTATGTTCAATGACCAGTGAAAGTTCAGATGCAGAAAAAAGGTTGTTAGAGAAATTACTCCCAACTGATTCATGGAAATTTATTTTAAATCCCTTGGAAAAACCAGTAATAAAGTAGTTGTATAAATCCTTAGGATATCCTGTTAAGTGATACGCAAGTCTCTCAATATTAATTGGTGTTGGTAGTTTTGGTGCTGAATTTTGAATTGGCCTTAGCTGGGATGTTGTTGGGACTGTCTCTGTCCTTAGACTGGCCGCTCTGGGGGCAGCGGAAGATTGGATGGTTGGAATAGCATTTGTAGCATTGGTGTTTGAATGTACAGCCTGCACAATGTTTGCCTCCGTGGTATCGAAAGCATTATCCCCTGGGATGGCCTGGACTAGATTGCGTTGCGTTGCAGCTGGACGAAAAGTGTTTCTATTTTCACTACTGCTTGTTCTACGCTGATTAGCTCTTAACCATAGCTCTGAGTGCGCATTATCCCATGGAATAGTTTGTTTTCTCATCATAGAACTTCCAGTTGGCAAAATTCTTTGCCAAATCTGTCACTACAATCCCATACTCCACAAGGGCAGGCCCATCCTGAGGCCATTTCTCCATGTAGATAGCAGTAAAAATGTGAAACGCGTTTGTCCAGCTCTCAATATTAGTAATAGCTTACTTTTTCTGATTGGGTATAATGGTTAAGGCAGGATGGCCTAGCCTCCCTCCTTGTTATGAAGCATTTTTATGCTATAACAATCATCAGTGACCTGAGTATGTAGTGGTAATTCAAAATTAACATATTCATTCGCCCATATATTATTCCTTGTTTTGGCAGATACCATTGACCCCACGGGGGCAGAGGTTGACACAAATGGGTTCTTACTGCTCGGTTGGTTGTCCTGAGATCCTCCAACCAGTGAACTTATGATACTGCTAGGTGGTCCTGTCGTCAGGTTTTCTGTGATCTGTGTTGAAGCACTGCTAGGTTGTTTGTTACTTGCCGCTGTTGTGGGGCTTGCTGTGGCTGAAGTAATGGAACTCCTCGAGGGTGTGGTAACCCCAGCAATGCTTCTCAAAGCAGTCTCAATTGACTGTTGAACCACTGTTGCTGCACTAGCCGGAATGAACTGGATCTGAGACTGTTGTTTCCGACGGTTGGCTGTTGGATCACCATTGGGTCATAATGACAGTAGATGTACCTTTGTCTGCCTTCTTTATGTTAATGTTTGGGTTTTGTTTCAGCTTTTGATTGCTTGATGTTCCTTGGTTGGCAGGTTGTTTCTAGGCTTAGGTATTTGTATTTCCACCAGTTGAATTTTGACCTCTTCTAAATGCGTTTCAGGTGCGACTGATGGTTGAACGGGCGGCTCCCAGTTTGATTTTACATGGAAAGCTAAGGATGCCGCTTTTTATCTCTACCGTGGAAGATGTACTGTAGGCGCATTTGCCTAGCAAATGTTGTGAAATCCTTTAGGAACGCTTTTCTTATATGACTTTCATTTGTCACGGATGTAGGAATATAATTGAGCCCCCTTGACAGAAGGTTGATTTCGTCGCGTGTAAGATCGTAATCTGAGAGGTTCTTTATGTATGTTATGTATGTGCACTGACCAATGAAAACATCGCCACGTTGTCAACGTCTCGCATGAGCCATGTCTGAAGCAACACAACTGGACGGACTGATAAACTCCACCAATGCCAATTTAATTTGTGATTGCAAGTAGAAATGTGTTAGAAAGAAAGGCCGTGGTGTTTTGCCCATGTAAATCGGCTAAATCACTTACTGTATGCGAACAATCGAGTCATTCGAAGAATATGTAGACCCTGTGCAGCAGGTCATTGATGAGATATTTCTCCCCAAATTTCAAATTTGGTCAAGCAGAACCACTCCCAGATGAATTGAGCGATCTCGTGACACTAACACCAGCGCAAGGGGGCCTGGGAATACCTGATTTGACAACAGAAGCCCCACAACAGTACTCAGTGTCAAAATCTTTCACCAAACAGCATGGCGAGTCTATCAAATTTCAAAGCGAAGAAATGAATACAAATGTGCAGTTGGTAGAGGAAGTAAAGAGAGACTTGCGGACACTCAAGGTAGAGAATACAAAGTCCAAAATCGAGAGCATCGATGCATCTCTCAACCCTGAGCTGTTGAGTCTCACACAGCAAGCCAGAGACAAAGGTGCAAATTCCTGACTCAACGTCATACCCCTCATAGACCAGGGTTTGGCATTGAATAAACAAAATTTAGGGACTCCCTGCGATTGCGGTATAATTTACCACTGCAGGACATACCGTCTACCTGTGCTTGTGGAGAGCCATTTCACGTAAGCCATGTCTTGTCATGTAAAAAAAAAGGGGGGGGGGGTTGTAGCTCAACGCCATGATGGAGTAAGAAATCTACTAACCTCTCTACTCAGCAAAGTGTACAAGAACGTCCAAGTGCCGTTGGACAATGAATTGATGAACTTTAGATCAGCCACAACAAGTTCCGACGCGAGAGTGGATGTGAAGGCTGGTGGCTTCTGGTCGCGTGGAGTGACAGCATTTTTCGATGTTAGAGTGACGCATGTTAACTCGAAGACTAACCAGGGGAAGTCAACTGCAGCAATTTTCAAGGAGCAGGAGAGTGAGAAGAAGCGAAAGTACCAACAAACGGTGCTAGAAGTCAAGATGGGCTCCTTTACCCCACTTATTTTTGGAACCAACGGCGGGATGGGCGAAGAATGCAAAATGTTTATGAAGCATTTAGCGGAGAAATTGGCAGAGAAGACGTTGAAGGCTTCCCATTTGGCTCAGGACCAGCATTTCTTTCGAAATTTTAGAGTCTGTAAATACTAGTATCAGAGGATCGCGCCAGCCGGCCTTTTTTAGAAGTGAAGTTGTAGATGATTTTAAAGTAAATTGAACAGCTGCTGACCTATTTTTATGAAATATTTTATTTATTTGTAAACCCCTTCTGTATTGAAATTTTTATATGTTAATTGCATGAATTTGTATTAAAACAGATGAGTTCTAAGTACAATTCTTGCAGCGTTGGAGGACTAATTTCTAATTCATGAAAGGCTTTAAGTACCATGATTGTTAAAACAACCATCTTTAAAGAGGAGTTTAGGATAATTATGTTTTTATCTGAGATGTGTGATAGTTGTATAAATTTATTATTAAGTTATTCTTTGGTTAAATTATCTTTGAGACTTTTGCAGTAATTGACCAATGCCACTGCGACGTGTTTCTATTGTACATTTTGCTGCACAGGAAAAACAATTGAATTCTGACATGATTTATAACTCGGTCCCCTACGGCCCGAGTAATCAATTATTCATAACAAGTACTCTATGTCATTACCGAGTGATGGCAATAGTGAGCTGTTAATTTCGAGGTGTTATTTCACTGAAGCTTATTTAACAGTTATCTCATACGCGATTCTTGAAGGAAACTTCCAAGCAAATTAGATCGCGGAAACGAAAAGGAAACTTCTACTAAAACGAGGTATGTCTGTTCCTCATTTTACCCTCTTAATGACGAGCCGAAGAGCATTAGTTTGAAGGAAACGGTCTTTGGGAAACAAAAAAAAAAGCGTCATGCAAGATGTTAGGTAATTCAGTGGGTCTTGTTCATCCCCTTTTTGGGCGAAGCTGTCTTCGGAACCTGTTAACTGTCTTGCAAGGACAAATAAAGGCACTACAGGGCTCTACACATTTGACAACAGAAGTCAGTATTTAGCGTCTTTCCATCCTTTGAAGGGTTCAGAGCTAATTGGCTAATGTGTGAGTGAGACATTTACAAGATTAGCAAAAGGTATTAGCTACGCGGGCAGTCCTTCAGACAAAAAGTGCACCCGTTGATTTTCATCAACTATAACATCGTATACTTTAACAAAAACTTATTTTATAACTGCAAATTTCGGAAAAATATCATTTTGGATTCCTTTTTTTTTACCGCGAGTGCGTCGCGGGGCCTAAGTAACTAAAATCACCAAGCATCATTCGAATGAATTTATCATGAATTGAGAGCAACTGCGCCTTGTCAATCGCAAAGGACCAACAAAAAAGAAACGGTTGTGCGGGTTTTTTCATAGTCAGATCAGTTATTTTGAAATTTGCGTTGAGGAGCCAGAAGGTTGTAAGCGTTTCATCGTTGGGTGCCACAGGAGAAGCCTCAACCGTTCTTTGCTCTATAAAAGTGACGAGAGCACAAAAGAAGCAGAGAGACGAGCCGTAGGCGAGTGTCTCTCACTACTGTACTTAATTCAGTTTGACTGAAGTAAGAATTTCTCTTTTAATCAGCACACGATTGTGCTTTTATTTGTAGTCTGGTTTGCAAACAGTGGAAGAAATGAATAGCTCGTTTTTAGCCTTGTTATTGTTGAATAAAAAGAATTAAAGAACTGGTTTTAGTTTCGTGCATGTTTTTTTCCAATTATTCAGTTATCATTTAGTCATTCTCATTAGCATATAAGAAACGAATTATACGAATTTACTCCATTAGCGCCCTCTTTCTTAATTGGGGACACTATCCAGATGAAAGTGGAATTCAGTGAATATTCTCGTCTTTGACAAATGCGAAAATTGAACTTAGTCGCTGACTAAGGACGAAATGCATTTACTAAAGCGATGATGCCGTAGATTGGCAAAAATTGGAACGTTTGTTACTTTTTATGTATTTCCAATGTTAGGACTCGTCGTTATACAGGAATAGTTTATATTTGTGTCTAGATCTATTCTAGGAAAATTTTTACCTTTATAAATGTTGATGCCGTTGTGGAGACTTAGATTAGTATGTACAAATTTTATTTTTGTTTTCTTTTTGTTGAGCGTTTTTAAGATGAGCCTCTGGCTTGGGCGATTTACACAACCATACCCCATGTTTTTCTGCGTTAAATAAATTTAATGTTTACTATTTAACATACTAATTTGTTATGGTAATGATGTAGGTTAAAACAGTTATTGGCACCAAACGATATTGAAATCAACACTGGAGGGCTATCGAGAGAAGTGTTTTAACAACGGAACCCTCCACAGTGTTCTCAAACTTGTGTAATTTTTTAATGTCTTTACAGTTCTCCTCGTTGCTGCTTGTTCCCTGTCTTGAACATGGTTAAGAGCCCGCAGTGTTACGTCACAGCAGCTATATTTCTGACTTGTCACGTGATATGTCAAGTAGATGCTGAGCAATGCAAAAGTGAATATTCCATATATGGCATGATGTTAAAGGGACACGTCTTTGAGGAAAAAAAGTCCGCCACCATATTGAGCTGTGTACTGGAATGTGACGCTAACATTAGATGTCAAAGTATCAATTACATCATCAGTCAATATGTTTGTGAGTTAAATAGCCGTACTAGGGATGCCAGACCGGAGGATTTTATCCCAGACGCTGATCGAATCTACATAACAAGGCTTGACAGAGGTATTTTTGCCTGCCAGTATACATGTATTAAGTTTATGAGGCAGTTGTTGACAAGATTGAAAAATATTTAGTTTGAACTCATTCAAATTCAGGGCCAATGTTTTCGAGGGAAAGATTGATTTGATCGTTTTAATTTATACAATTTGTAGTAAAACATAGGTAACCTGGCAATACACGGAGTGTTGTGACAGGGGAAGTTTCAATTGTAACGCTAACTTATACGAAACTGTTAAATAAACAGGCAGGACACGAACAATGCTTCCAGTGCTAAATGATAGACATGTCAGATAGGACACATGGCAACTTAAACTCGATCAACGATGGCTGAGTGGTTTAGGGCGCTGGATTTCAAAGCGGTGACCCGGGTTCAAATCCCGCTCTGGCCTCTATCTAGTGTTGTTCTGGGTTCGTGGCTGGTTCAGCTCCTCGGTAATCCTTGTAAATTGAGAACTGGCCTGCCTCCCGCCAGTTGGGATTCTTATCATGTTACGTTTATTTGAATTATTTGTTTCATTGCCCCTGAAAAGCCCCACTAGGGGAGTGGTCAATTGAATATTTCTTTATTATTTATTTGTCAACTTCGCTTTTGCTTTCTTTTAGTCCCCCTCGGCTCCATTCCAGAGCTGCCTGCTGAATCATGCGCGGAGATCAAAGCAAGCGAAGGAGAAAATGCAGTCAACGGTAACTACTGGCTCCACTCAATCAAACCAGGCCAGGCCGCTTTGGCTCCTTGTAACATGATGTTTATTGCAGGTGAGGTGTCCAAGTCCTCTGCGAGTTGTTATTATTCTAAAGTTGACACCTCCCATCATCATCGCACATTACCCCACAATCGTAATTCGAATACTCGATTCATTAATGGTGTATACAGGGGTACACTTGACCTGGTTTGACTGTAAACCAAATTTCTATTCTTAGAATGCCTAAACTATCAAACCTTGAGCAGCGGTGACCGGAAAATAACGCACGGTGGTTCACCTCTCCTTTGTGACAACACGCTTGGACCAGCATGGTTCCGTTTCCAAGGCAACGCAGGGAAAAAAATGTCTACTTCATGCGTTCCTGCGTACAAATGTGGCACGGATGCAACAGGCTGGTTAAACGATGCTCATCCCACAGTAGAGGAGGGCAAAGTCACCAGGCAGGTGTGTTTCAACTGGAGCTCAAACTGCTGCACTTGGTCCATCAACATTCAAGTTCTGAACTGCACCAGTTACTACTTGTATTTTATCAGTGGTACACCTCCTGAACACCCATGTCATCTCCGTTACTGTGGCACGGACTGAGTGTGATTAGGACCCAAAACAACTGTGATGCTGATATCGTACCCAGATCTCCCACAGCAATACAGTTCCGTAAAAAGATCAAGCCAGGAGTAGATGATATTTTACGGTATGCCACGAGAAAATGAAGCACTCAGCATAACTAATTTATCCTATGCCAAAATATATGATGTTAATATAATAATGTTAATATTAATGCTTCTGTGTACATACAACTAGAGCTAACACATTATTGGTGTGTGTGTTTTTTATAATGAATGCAAATATCTCAAAGGTCACCAGATGTAGTGTGTGAAAGACTTAAATTAAAATCTAAGCTGAAGTTTGGTTTTTCTTCCATCGTTTTTCTGAACAAAGCGCCACAAAAATAATAAGGCCCGAGAAGCTGCCACTAAGATGGGGAACACAGGCTAGAAAACCAGTCGGGAAACATTCATGAACACGACATGTAGGATACCGTAGAATATGGAAAGGCTTTAATTTCTCGACTTCTGATTAGCTGTATTTTCTGAGGAATGAGATAAAATACAATACAATTTCCTAATATTTACAAGACCGGAAAGAGACATTCCCGCCAATCCGGCGAATGGTGTTTTGATATCTCAATTAGAGAGATATGCTAGAATTTGCACATTGAAGTTGAACTTTACACATAGACTTCGCCGACTTTCATCGTGTCTCCTTCATCAAGGCTTAAAATCTATGCTGCTTCGTAAATAGTGCATTAAATTTTTGAAACGCGACGATGCTATCATTGAGAAGTATGGTACTTCACTACAAGTGATTAGCAATCCAGGATTGAGAGACACCGCGCGCTGTATCCTTTGTGAGGGAGGGAGAGGCAGCTTTTCGCTCTTGATGGCGCGTAAATCGGTCACGAGTGTGCCGAGGTAACTGGCCGCAGTCACCGCGCAAAACATCGAAAAGTAAGCCAACATGCTACGCCAGAATTATTTCTTCTCGGGATTCTGATAGGTGAGGTCCAAGTGGGGGTTATCAGCCGAAGCCGAAGGCTGAGGCTGATAACCCTTACCGAGACCTTGATTATTCTGGATTATTCTGGATTGTTTTATTATACATTGAACCAAAAAAAAGGAGTGCAAACCTGGGCTTCGCCGACGGCAAGCCACTCAAAGCGCGCGAACTTGACATGATTATCCTTTGAAATAATGCACCGCAGTCATACTTGACATGATTACCTGTGAGCTTGACATGATTATTGTATAATCTGCAGGTCAATGATGTCACAAGGGCTTTCGGCCAATCAGAAAAGAGATCGCGAGTTCAATGAATAATAATAATAATGATAATAATGATACTTAATACTTGTAACGCGCATTTTGACATGACGTGATGATCAGATGCGCGAAATAATAAGCATAACAGGTAAACACTATAACATATAAGTCTACATTAAAACATATACAATAGTTACATTAAGACATACATAGTTACATTAAAGAGTAATAGTTACGTTGAAACATATACAAGGGTCCATTAAAATCGTTTGCTAAATTAAAGAATAATCAAATATACCATATATTAAATATAAAATATGTGAACAGAAGACACAATTTACGTTTTGCGCTATGTTTTATGTTCATTATTTCGGCTTGTTCCTTTGCACCCTATCTTACACTTTACGATTTTCTTTGTTCCGTTACGTAATGTTTAATTTATTACAGTCGTGCAATTTTCACCTTTCTCGTAGTGCACAAATAAATAGCTTTCTTTGTTCATTTTTTTTTAGTCTTTTTTCGGCTTCGATTAAAATAAATACTTAATTAACTGCTCCCCTATAGGGGCGTATGAAACAAATAATACAAATGAACACAACAGAGTTAAGAATCCCATCTGGCGGGAGGCAGACCAGTTGGCTATTTACAAGGCTGACCGTGATGTTCAACCAGGCACTAACCCAGAACAACACCGGCTAGTGGCTAGAGCGGGATTTGAACCCGGGTCACCGCATTGAAATCCAGCGCCCTAAACCACTCTACCTCCTCGATTGCGGAGTTATCGTATTTATTCTTTGGCATTTCGTTCGGCCAAATTGGTAGCAAAAATAATGAACATAAAACAAAGCGCAAAACGTAAATTGTGTCTTTTGTTCAATATGTTTAAATAAATTATCGAACTGAGTTAAAAAATAATCCTATAGTGATTTAAGATGATATGTCAGTAATGTTATTTAAAAGCTAAACGGTAATGATAAAAGTAAAGTCTCATCAGCGTGTTGAACCGTTCCTGTAGTTACAGTTTATTTTCCTGATATGAGGCTCGTCACATCCGCTTTGCATGAAGGTGAGATTTGATATTTCGGAGTTGGGTAAAATTTTTTATGGAATAGACGATATAAACCTCGTGTTTTGATTGGTTTTGAGGAGTTTGCTATCAGGGGAAAGGCGCACGAATGACGTGACGGGGAGGGGATCCGAGAGCAAACAAGGACAACCATATGCAATCGACGAGTTTACTCTCGGATCCCCTCCCCGTCACGTCATTCGTCGGGGACTTATTTTACTCGTCACCAGGCGCCTCGAAATCAACCGTTATTTTTTGTATCCCTCTTTTGTCAGCCTCGGCTTCAGAGAGACGGTTTTGAACGTTGATGTTTTAAAAGCCTGCTGGCTTTGTTTAGCTAGCTGGTAATGCTTTAGTGGCTTCAGGGTTTCGAGATTTCCTATTCCATGAGCCTGGCCTGTTTCTTTATCGACTGAGTTTCATTTTTGGGAGAAAAGTCGGCTTGAGTGCGGTCGATTGCAGGTACGACGGCGACCAGCTTCCGACCTTTCTATTTGGTGAAGTGGACTTTATTTTCCGAAACTCCTTGTGAGTATTAAGGACAACCATGTGCAACTACACATGTATGGTAAGTAACATCGATTTTTATTTTCTATCTCTTACAAATTTCCAGACTTGCAACTTCGCCCCATATGTGTCTTGTATCCGAGCCCGCGGAGCAGTTTTTAAAGTGCGGGGGACGCACCCACCTCTTTAATTGATGGGAGGGGGCTGACTCTAAAAATGGTTATAGGAGCAGTCATAAATTTGGATTTTTTTCGCGAGGTCGGCCAGATGTAGCCGGCCGCTTAAATTGCCTGAAAGTACTTTCCATTTTTGGAAGTGTAGTGTCTCTCCCACTGCGCGGTGGCTGTGTATTTTCCCAGATAAAACCCGATTGTACAAAATACAGAGCCTGCGTCTTTCGTCGTTTTTAAGATCTCCATGTCCTCCAAACTTCTGCGAAAAAGTAAAATGGCTCTCCGCCGCCCTTCGAGCATAAAATATGCTTGCGAGAAGAAAAAAGTAAAACAAACGAAGTCACAAAAAATTGCGCAAGCAACTTTACGTGGATTGTCTGTACACAAGAGACCGTCTTTCGCCCGGTTTTCCCTGCATTTTGGAATGAATATTTTCATTGATAGGTAAATCATAAAAAAGCAATCTAATCATACTCGAGGCACTGTACCATTGATTTTGCTGATGAAATGTCGTAAATCGTAGTAATCACAAGTAACCACAATTATAACTGCAACGAACGCACCTTGAATATCTCACTGATCGACGAAACATACACAAATCATGAATAGTAATGATTTCATATTTAATGACAAGGTTACTCCACAGGAAATGAAATAAAAAATTAATAAAGTTTCAATTATCAAGAACTACGAGTACTTCTTCAAAACACCTTCGTTTTCTCACGGCACTTGTTCAAGAAGCCTTGGGTAGCATACGTGTGATGCGGGTCACCAAAACAAAACAAAAGAGAAACAGCGAACGCTACACAAACACTCCTTCCCACAAACGCACAACACACGACCATGAAACTTCTAAAATAAAACAAATGAATGATTTAATTTAAAAATAGAAGGGAAACTCTTAATATTACAGAGAATAGTAATTCCTAAAACTAACCTTACTTAAATAAATATCTATTCCTGCAGTACTTAACTTAAACGATAATACTAAATTTACTTATTACTTAACTCTTACGTTACTTACAGTTATTTACAGTTCACTGTTCAGTTCCTTTTGAGTTCCTTGACTCTCCAACTCCACAAACCAAAACCAATTCTACAAACAAACCTCCTACTCCCTGGTTCAAACCAAGCTCCGCGTGCTCTCCGCTTTTACCTCCTTGGGAGTAAACTTTCAATTCCCACACAGCACGTAGACTTTCAGCACTTAGCTTCACCGCTCAACCGCCGCGACTGACAAATGAGTTTCATCAACTGAGAATACTTGGTCGGCGCCTGCCAATGACTCCTAGCAGTGATCTCTCAATCCATCTATCGTTTTATCTCTACTTGCTCTCTCCTTCGGCTCTCTCCTTGTTTCCTTCTCGTTTTCCTTCTTCTTTCTAGCAACCGTCTGTTCGCTACTCCTTCTCTCACAACTGACAACTGACAACTCCACCACGAAACTTACATGTATATATAGACATACTGTTAGCAATTAACACTTTACATACATACGCGGTACCTTACAATCCTATGTTATCAACACTCTTATGTCTTAAACACGATACCTTTACACTCTTATGATAACAACGCTTTACTAAACTTACAAGATTTTAATTACAGACTAAGTTACAATACATCTCTAATTACAAACCACGTTACAAAGTTGAATTAACACTAGTTAATTAACACTAGGACGATACGGAATACTGAGACCGAAAAACTAAAACAAAAAGCTAAATTAAAACATGACAAAATAGAACATTTCGTGACAATACGCTCGTTTTTTTTTTTTCTTATAAGAACCTTTTTCATAAGAACGTTGAGGCTGGGATTAACCCAAATTTGAAGAACATGGTTAGAACATAACACAGGCTTGTTTTTTTTTTAAATGATTAGTATATTATGTACACATGAACGTTTCTGCATCGTATTCACTACAAAATCTGGTGACTTAATGTCGCGTTGCGAAACTCTATGTTCAATGTTTCAGTTTTTGTAAAGCTAAATTTACCAGCAGTTGGTTGGCGTGACACCGTGTTTATACCATGTAACTTACTAACACCTATTAGTACGTTTTCAGGCTCAAACCGCAAAAAGCCTCAGCTCCAAAATTATACGTTCCTATTAAAAAAGAAAAGAGTATATAAACTTTAGGAGAAAACAAAATAACGTTTACAAATATTTTAAAAGCGAAGAAAATTCTGGAAATCGTATTAATAATACATTAAAACTACCAAGGCCTCAAGGCTATGATAAGTCAGTGTGTCACAACTAATTAAACAAAGTTTATGAACAATAGAAAATTAAGAAAGGAAGCATCGCCTTTTAATTTGCGTGTCAAAAGAGTGTTATCATCAAGAGTCATAATGTTTTTCTTTTGTCTTTATCTCCTTTTCCCCGCCCTTTGTCCACAAGTCCCAATTCTCCATTTGCTGCGCATTCGAGATAGCGGCCTTCAAACGAGCGTTCGTACACCAAAGGAAAAAAAAAGAGAGTAAATAAACACGCCTGCTCAGTCTCCAACTATTTCAAGGTTTTGAGGGATATACTGTTGGCATTGGATAACCATGTAGATGTCAACAACGGTAGGATAGCCGACAGATGCATTTTAGCAATTGAGCCTTCTACAATATTCTTGAACGTTTTGTTATTTCTACAGATTGAATCACAGTTCTGCTTCTTGTTGCTTGTTTCCTGTCGTGACCATGCTTAAGAGCCCGAAATGTTACAGCTATATTTCTGACTTGTCACGTGATATGTCAAGTAGATGCTGAGCAATGCAAAAGTGAATATTCCGTATATGGCATGATGTTAAAGGGACACGTCTTTGAGGAGAAAAAGACGGCCACCATATTGACCTGTGTACTGTAGTGTGACGCTAACATTAGATGTCAAAGTATTAATTACGTCATCAATCAAAACGTTTGTGAGTTAAACAGCTGTACGAGGGATGCCAGACCGGAGGATTTTATTCCAGACTATCATCGAATCTTCACAACAAGGCTCAACAGAGGTATTTTTGCTTGCCACACAAGATTTTAAAAACAATCTTTTGTTGGAATTCAAATTTAAGGCTAATTTTGGCGTACATAAATATTAAAAATTTGTTTAGGATTAGTGGAACTTCTAAAGTAAAGGCTTGAGGGGTGGGACTCAATTCGTCAAACACAAAAAAAAGCTTGAATTTAATTTTCCGAGTTGCTTGGCTTCGGTCCCTTCATAGTGCGGGAGTCTTCGCGAAATATCTATCTTTGCCAGTTAAATGTTTGCCATGGAATGAGTTTTACGATCATAAAAAAAGAAAAAAAAAAGAAAAAAGAAATGAGTGATCTCATTGATTTACGCAAAATTTCCGTGTGCGTATTGTGTATTGTTTTTGCAGTAAACATATGTAGCCTGGTAATACACCAAGAAAACTGGCAAGGCAAGTTGAACACAAGCTAATACGAAAACAGTATGAATCCATCGCTATATTAAATCCTCATGGCAGTCTTAACCTGATGAACTCTTCCTTTGCTTTCTTTTAGTCCCCCTCGGCTCCATTCCCGAGCTGCCTGCTGAATCATGCGCGGAGATCAAAGCAAGCGAAGGAGAAAACGCAGTCAACGGTAACTACTGGCTCCAAAACCAGGCCAGGCCACTTTGGCTCCTTGTAAGATGTATATTGCAGGTAAGGTGTCCAGTCCTTTATGAGCTGCGCGGTTGCCCTTTTTTGGCTGATAAGGTGCCCATCCGACATCTGACCGCATACTGCGCGCAATATTGTTTGCCCAAACTAAGGAGTCAGTTCCAAATAATCCTAAATAACCAAGTTAGCTACCGTTTTGTTGCTTTTCGCCTGGTTTACTTGACGACGTGATTGATTATGGTTTGGGTCATTGAGAATGTGCTCTTAAGGTTACCGTATACCTTCAGATCGGTAATTTTCTTCAAATTTGGATTTTTGGATTAGAATAATGGTCAAAATGTGATCTCTTATGTTAACAAAAGTATTGAACTAGATTAAACGTTGGCAGATTTTGTGTTTTGGCCGGAAGTAAAAATTGCTCTTTTGACTGGCATTCTTAGCTTTGTTTTATCCAATCAATTAATTTCACTTGACGGGGACACTGTAAACAACTAAAACTCAAAGGGAATTTATTGGCTAGTTGACCTCAAATTTTGACAGTGGCTAGATCATCATGCAAACTGACAATAATGTGTCTGCGAATTTTTTATTCGAAATATTATTTCTCTGAGAGCAATTTTGGTACGATCACTTCACATTTTTCAATACTATTTTGAAAATGTTTTATAACTTTCCACTGTAACTGAGTATGGCAATACGCAGACGGTTTTTAGCACTTTGGTTCCGGAAACTGAGGTACAAATTATATTGGCGAAAGAGAAAATTCGCTTTGACTAGTAGCTTTGAAAATGTTATTCAGACGCTCGCATTCAGAGGTTGGGAAAAATTCGACAAGTCATTTTATTTCAAAATTCGTGGTATAGTTTGAAAGTAAGCTCTATAAGCTTTATTTAGGTATCTACAGTTTAAACCGGACGCGCTACATCGCTTGGACGCGAGACTCCCCTTAAGGTGCACGGTAACCTTAAAGTGGGCACGGGTTTCCACCCCGCGGTTAATCAGCTGTTAGGATCGTCAAGCATCTCTGTATGAGACCAGGTGATTCACGCAATAGATGATCGAAAGAAG
Source organism: Galaxea fascicularis (assembly GCA_948470475.1). NCBI lineage: Eukaryota > Metazoa > Cnidaria > Anthozoa > Scleractinia > Euphylliidae > Galaxea > Galaxea fascicularis. The sequence continues at coordinate 24,386,996 of OX419340.1, read as the reverse complement.
GCATGGTGTTTTGGCTCTCAAGTCTACGTTTGTAAATACTTGAGAGACCATCATAGAATTTTAAAATTTACGAATATTTACGCGCAAAGTAAAGATGCGTAAATTCATGATTTCATGCTGTGTAAGCAGACAACTTGAGCAGTAATAAAGAGCCCCTTTAAGTCCTGTTTTCTTACAGCAATTAGTATCAAGTCAACAAGACTATTTATTGAAACTCTTTTCTTTTTTCAATCTGATTGACCATGCAAATTAAAAAGAAGGGGAAGTCCGCCATTTTGGCTTCTTCGTGACGCCATTATCAAGACAAATTAAAACTATGCGATCATGCAAAATGTGCCAGCGCTCACTAAGTATTTAATTACAATAAACGTGAAAAATAAAATGCTTAAAAAATGTCCTATAAAGATATTGCAAAAACATGCCGCCTATTCCACACAGCCAACGTATGCAAACTTTAATATATAGATTTAGGCAAGCCTAAAAGCGGAGCTCCACAGTTATTTCCTTAATATTAGCATTTACAGATAAACTAATATGGCAATGCCACATGACTTGATTCATGACTCCAGTAAGGACTTCTCTATATTGTGATTACATATACACATATTTTTTACTGTTTTGCTGCAGAGCCAGAGCCATCATTCAATCAAGTGCAAACGTAGATTTTCGAATTATCATCGGTCTTTGTGGTAGTGGTGGGCCGATGATCGGTTGTAATCGAAAGTTGATCGAAAAGTTCAAGCGACGCCACAATCGATTTTTCTTTTTTTCTTTTTTCATAATCGATTGTTGCGGAAAAATTAAAAATTTATTGGGAACACAAAAGTATTAAAATCAAGAAAAATGACCGTTTAATATCTTGGTGTGAGTTTGGTGTGGTTTTTCGTGGACTCCTATTAAACTTCTAAGTCATAACAGCAGATATAATCTAAGAATGTGTTTACCTGTGCGTACACGCTATCACTTTGACTTCTATGTAGGTGAAACATATATGAAATGCTTATTGGCAGATTTTTTCGATTATAATCGATGATCGATCGGTTGTGAAATCTCAACCGATTCCCACCACTACTTTGTGGCACAGGAACTATGATATGATTATGATGAGCAACAACGATTAACAAACTTTTCTTAATCACAGTTTAATTACATCTGATCACATTTCGATACAAGTGGTAAAAATCACTTAACTAGGTTAACAGTTCCAGTGTCCCACTATTAAACCAACTTCACAACCGACATGTATCGGTGACATTTTAATCTATCAAAAAATATTTGACAGCGAAAGTGCTATAAACCCTCAAAGTGAGCTCTCTTCGACACCGCCCATAAAAGAACAAAAGTACTTTGCTCGCCTTGTTGTTTTGAACATTTTATGGTGTCATTCTTGGGATCTATTACAGTAAAGACGATAGAAAGTGCCGTCCTTTTTACAATAACATGGAAAAATGTTGAGCGAAATCGACTTTACTTTTCCTTGAGAAAAGTGACTGCGACAGACTGATCGAGCATAGTTTTTTAGTCATGAATCAACTCAGGTGATCAACTGCAATTATCTAGTGATGTTGAGAATGGTTTTATTCTTGACTTCGATCAATTACAAATATTGCAAACAACAAACCTTGACTACAAGTCGTGGGTGGTATTATTTTTCACATCACTGGCCCGATTTATACTAGAGACGGATCATCCGTCTGGGACGAACGAACTTGGGCAAAGAACGATAGTTCGTCTGATAATTCGTCTGCGTATAAATACGGGCAAACAGACGGATTATCCGTCCAGACGAACTATCTGGATAATTCGTGTTCATCGACGAATTATCCAGATAGTTCGTCTGGACGGATGATCCGTCTGTTTGCCCGTATTTATAGCGGAGCTCCGCGCGCGCCGAAGGCGCGCGCGTGCGGAGCACCATTGATAAGAAAATATGGTAACCCATCGATCCGAGAAAATTTGGTCATGACGTCACCGTACGTCCGTCCGTACGTACGTACGTACGACCGTCCACCCCCTCGATATAAGCCATAGTCAAAATGTGACACTCCAGTTAACCCTTTCGTGTGCAAGCTCGCATATAAGCGCGCCTCCATATGGACTGTTTTTGGACAGATCATTTGCCCATACACGTAGTCCTCAACCAGCGTTTTTGTGGCGGGAAATTGCATGGCCAAATTTTGAAGACAGTTTTAAAACAAAGTTAGTCTATTCGTTGGCGGAGTATCCGTGACAAAAAAGCGGGAGAAAGAACAAGAAAGGGCACGAGTAAACAGGCAGAGTATCAGTGACAAACAGCGGGAGAAAGAGCTAGAGCAAACCGGCTGAATTGTACTGTCGAGCAACGGGAGAAAGAACAAGAAAGGGCTGGAGTGAACAGGCTGAATCGTACTGACGAGCAACAGGAAAAAGAACAACAAAAAGCTCGAGAAAAGAGACGAAATTATAGTGAGGAACAGCGAAAAAGAGAGGGTCTCTTGTCAAGCATTACCAAGTGTCAGGGAGTTTCAGCTTTTCCTCGTGTTTGCCTGCAGAAGTTTGCATGAAGAGAAAAGATCGTGTGGTCTCGCAAGGTTTCAGTAATTATGCGCTGTCTTCGGACCTTGCTGTGTGTTAAAGTGGACGGTTTTGCCGCTAAAATCCTTAATTGAAGAAGCTTCCTTGATAGGCATATGAAGTAATAAGACTTACTTTTGTGTGAAACGACGGCTTCTGCTTAAGCTCTGCGTTCGGAGTGATTGTTGACTGACTTAAACTGTGCGCAGGTTAGTACTCCTGTTTTGTCTTTTATATGAACATTTATGTCAAGAAAATTGAATAGCGATTTGTCTCAGTTTGTTACTTGTCTTATTTTTTCCGATTTCTACGAGAAACGTCGAACAGACATTCGCATCGGTTTCTTTTTTCTTACGTTTTGTTTTTTGACCTAAACTGTCCGCATCCGCAGGTTAGTATTCCTGTTTTGTCTTTTATACGGACGCTTATGTCAAGAACACTCGGACTAGCGATTTGCCTAGGTTGCTCACGAGTTATGGTTGTTACCTGTCTTATTTCTCCAATTTATACGAGAAACGGCGAAGAAAAATTCGTATCGTTTTTTGTTTTCTTGCGTACGTTTTGTTGTTTTCACGCTTTTATCTCAAATTCGTTTGGACTAAAAAATGCTCGTGTTTCTTTCCAAATTTTTTCTATCCAATATTTCATTTTGGAGCCTAAAACTCTTCGTTTTCCCTGCTGTGGCTCATTTTTGGACACAAAATTGGTTGAGGAAAAGCCAAGCGAAGTTCGGACGGTTTATATTCTCGGCTCCGCTTTGTTAGGAACAAGAGCCGGATTGACATTTGGAAAACTCTCGCAAAGAGCAACAACTCCTTGCCAAAAGTAAACACGATTTTTAACAGCTCCAGCATTTGAAATGGCAGCAATATGTTGTTCCTCACAGAAATTCTCGTCGCTAGTAAAAACATCGCAGACTTCAAAGGCTAATTGCAGTAAAAACTTCGTCCTTAATTCAATGTTTATTGACAAAATGTTTTTCTGAAACCGATTTTGTTTGTCTGTTGTCATTACCAATCAGATGTTGTAAAAAATAATACCGTCCACGACTTGTAGTCAAGGTTTGTAGTTTGCAATATTTGTAATTGATCGAAGTCAAGAATAAAACCATTCTCAACTATTTACAGTTGATCACCTGAGTTGATTCATGGCTTATCGTGCCGCGGTCACTTTTCACAACGAAAAGTTAGTCATTTTCGCTCAATGTTTTTCGGTGTTACCGACGGCAGTTTTTTATCGTCTTTACTCTTATAGCTCACAAAAATGACGCCAGAAAATAGTCAAAACATAGCGAACAAAGTACTGCTCTTCTTTTTTGGGTGATGTCGAAGAGTACGTAATAAAAAACGCGCCGAGTGCATTGTTGAGTTATATAGGCACGCGAGAATATTTAAGAACGCGAGAAAAGTGCCTAGAGAAGCACGAGCCGAAGGCGAGTGTTTCTAGCACTTCTCGAGTGTTAGCACATGTTTGAATGGTGGCTGTGGCTCTGTAGCAAAACAGTAAAAAAGTTAAATATATTATCACAAAACAGAAGTCCTTACTAGAGTCGTGGCTCGAGTTCTGGCATAGATTTTATTTTATCGATAAATGCCATACAATAAGGAAAGGACTGTGGAGCTCCGCTTTTAGGCTTGCCTAAATATATATATTACGCAACGAATTATCGGACGAACTATCGTTCTTTGCCCAAGTTCGTTCGTCCCAGACGTTCGTCTCTAGTATAAATCGGGCCACTGTTAATGATAACATCTGATTCAGGATTTTTGAAAAACATTTTTCAGCCGTAAACATTGAACAAAGGACGAAGTTTTTACGGCAGTAGCCTTGAAAATCTGCGATTTTTTAACTAACAACGAGAATTGCTTTTAAGGGACAACATATTATTGCTGGCATTTCCAATGCTGCAGCTGTTAAAAATCGTGTTTACGTTTGGCAATGAGTTGTCGATTACTCTTTGCGAGTTTCCAATAATGTCAACAAAGCGAAGCCGAGGATATAAACCGTCCGGACTTCGCTTGGCTCTTCTTCAACCAATTCTTTGTCCAAAAAAATGAGCGACAGCAGGGAAAACGAAGAGTTTTAGGCTCCAAAATGAAATATTGGAGCGAAAATATGCATTTGGAAAAAAGACGAGCATTTTTAGTCCAAACAGCATGAAAACAACAAAAGGTAAGAAAACAAAGAACGATGCCGGCGAATGTTTCTTCGGCGTTCCTTGTAGAAATTGGAAAACTAAGACAAGTAACAAACATAACTCGTAGTCACAGAGACAAATCACTATATGTCATATAAAAGATACAACAGGAGTACTAACCTGCGGACAGTTTAAGTCAGTCAACAATAAGTCCGAACGCAGCCGGCTAAAGCAGAAGCCGTCAGTTCACACAAAAGTATACGTATTCATTTGCTAAGCAGATACAAATCCTTAGCGGGCCTTGAAGTTTTTCACCGACACTTTGTGTTACTTCCCATGTCTACCAAGGAAGCTTCCTCAATTAAGGATTTTTAGCGGCAAAACCGTCCAGTTTAATCCACAGCAAAAGTCAGCAATCGAAGACAGCGCCTGCATGATTAAAACCCTGCCAAACCACACGATCTTTTCTCTCGCAGATCCGTAAACTATAAATTGCAAAGCCAGGCAATCCAATTTGCTGCTGTTAACATCCAAAGGCTGATTCTCATCGGTTTAAACAAAAAACAAACTGAGAAGTAGTCAAGGTAGGCGGCGAATTGTTTACAGCATGGAGATCTGTTGATCCTGGCGAAAAAATACGCCTCGTTTTGGTCTAGCTTGAGCCTGCAATCGAATTGAACTTCAAAAAAACAGCTGACCTCGACAGCTGATAACTTGAGCCCGCAATATGGTCACGTGATACTGGTCAGCGGATACGTTGTTTTGACAGGTGTCAATTGACATTGACATGGATGTCTAATATCAACGATGTCCGCTGTAAACTAGATGGTCAGCTGGAGTATGGCCGCCATATTGGATTATTATTATTATTATTATTATTATTAGGGTATTATTAATTATTGTGCGAGGTCGTCGTCGTCGTCGGTCGCGCCCACGAGCAATACCAGTAGCCAAAATTACCATGAGAAAAGCAGTTGACGGGTTTCTATAGGTATGGGGCTCCGCTTTGCGGCCCTTCGGGCCGCTGGAGCTCCGCTATAATTTTCACACTTTAATCAATTAAGTTTTTTCATCCAGTTAATGACATTCATTTAGTTGATTAAACTGACAGGGAAGAGGTGTAGAAAAGTTGATGCTTGCGTTTTGTACCGCAATGATTTATTCACCTTATTCCACGTTGACTCATAGAATGCCTAAACTATCAAACATTGAGCAGCGGTAACTGGAAAGTAACACACGGTAATGTACTTCTCCTTTGTGACAACACGCTTGGACCAGCATGGTTCCGTTTCCAAGGCAACGCAGGGACAAAAATGCCTACTTCATGCGTTCCTACGTACAAATGTGGCACGCATGCAACAGGCTGGTTAAACGGTGCACATCCCACGGTAGGCTGGAGGGCAAAGTCATCAGGCAGGTGCGTTTCCACTGGCACTCAAACTGTTGCGAATGGACCATCAACATTCAAGTCCTGAACTGCATCAGTTACTACTTGTATTTTATCAGTGGTACACCTCGATTTCATCTCCGTTACTGTGGCACGGACTGAAAATGATCTGTACTAAGTGTCAGACTAATCTTCTACCCACATCTCCCACAGCATTTAGCAGGAGTATAAGCGGGAGTGAGATATTAGTACTAGTAAGCACCATACAAAGAACTATTTATCCTCATTGTATAGCAAACAATACTTAAACGACAACCACATGACACCGTTTTTGCACATGATATGCCTAATGCGAAACTGGGATGACTTTATGTTTCTACGGGAACATGTTTTGAAGTTTGTTTTTAAAATTTGGGTTTTAAAACCGTCTTGTGGAGTTTATTACCACAATACTCAACATTGTATATTAGAGGTCATAGTGTCACTTTTGAGTCAATTTGTATGGTTTTTGAGATGACAGTTAATGGTTTTCCATCGAGTGTCTTCTTTATTTAGCCTCGTCAACAACACATGCATGCGGTAACCCACGTTCTCATTGACAACAATTTAACAAAAACAATGCACTTTATTAGTAATTTAACAATTAATAATTGCGCATAACTCGAAGGTAGCTAAAGGTAGCTAGTGGAAGCGGGTGTTCTCACTTTTTTCCGTACCACCAATCCGAAGGAACCGCTGATGTGCCAGCGAAGTTTAACTCGATTAAATTTTGAACGCACGTTAGTGGTAAACACCTAGGATGCATTCTGCTGTTTAGGGTTGGTGTTCTCATGAGCCTCACAATCTCGTCAAGCTCGTTCCCCCTCCCCTCTCCCCCAAGCACCAAGGCGAAGAAAAAGGTCCTGGGAACGAGGTTGTATTCAACGTATTCCCAGGCTAAGAGGGATATTGTTCCTGTACCTCCGAATGTGACCATCAGGCTTTATATTCATGATTATTGCAACAAAAAGCGTGATGTTATTTAAAAATTAAGGGGGTGACAAATTACTCCTTGGCTGCGCAATTTCACAGCCAATTATGTGAGGAAAATATGACAGTTTCTCCAACTTTTAAACATTTTATACACAGCAAGGATTCTAAATAGCTTTTTGTCGAAGGGAATCGTGAACTTTAGCTAAAGTGTATACTTGATCATGAAGCTCTTATGTGCATGGACGTCTCTATACAATAAACAGGTCAGGAACCCACGATTTTAAACGTAATTTGTCACCCTTGATTCTAAAAGATAATCAAATGGAATACTCGTCTAATTAGAAAAATATTTTGTCACAGAAACATACTTGTAAAATTTTAACGATTTAGTCACTTTATTTTGCTGACATGAGGCTTGTGACAACCTTTGTATCATAGAAAGGTAGGTTTAATATTTTGCAGTTGGGCAAAGAGTTTTATCCTGCTCAACCGGCTATTACTTGGCTACAATAAGTTGGAAAACAAAAGTTTCACCGAGTGTTAAGAGAAATTTCTAGCTGAAAAAAAAAGCTAAAACACAGGCCATTTGAAAGCACAACCCAACGAACAAAGCCGATTCCTGTCATTTTATCAGGCCCGGAGCCCGTTTCCCGAATGTCCCGAAACTTTAATTTCGGGCCTATTTCGGGTGCCTTAATTTCCTTCATAAAAACGAAGACGCTTCCAGGCATGAAATGTTGCAACAAATTTGCCCTTTCGTATCTTGAAAAAACAGCTTTATAGTGTAAGCGGTTCGCGGTTCTAGAAATGGCTTTCCAGGGCCCGTTTCTCGAAAGTCCCGTTAACTTAACGGGCCCGCAAACCATATTTTGAACTTAAAATCTCGATAAAAGTAGGGTGTATTCTGACCTCTAATGAAGTCCATTTTGTTTCTTTAGCTGATAACTTTACTGTATAATTTTGAAAACTTTTGAAACTCCCATCTGGAATGGAAAACAAAACTGCTTAACGGGCCCGGTGATTACCGGGAGCTTCGAGAAACGGCCCCCAGGCCCGAAACGTTTTCGGGACTTTTGAGAAACGGGTCCCTGGGTGATTGCAAGAATTCAATAGATCATGAAAACATTCAAATACAACACTCATGTTTTCCGCCACAATATCAGGTGAGCTGGAATCCGTGAAAGTGAACATATTTTTCTCTTTTTCAGTCTAAATATTTTGTCTTCGATGTCAGTCGTAAAACAAACTGATTCGTTAAATCCATTTTCGGTTTTTAATGTATGATTTTACAAATAGCTGCGGTTAGAAAAAAAAAAGCAAACTAAAAACAAACGAAGATGCAATTACCACTTTTTGGGCAAGCAACAGTCAACGTTCACATGAAAGTAACTGATCTGTTCTCAAGTGACTGCATGTCTTTCGTCCAGTTTTCCCTTTCCAATTATGAGTAGATCATAAAAAAACATTCATGTTTCACACGAAGTACTGTACCATATGTCTTCGCGTCAGCACCATGGCTGATTTTTCTCTCAAGTAACCACATTTAGCTGGAACTGAACGTATTTTGAATAATTGATACCTACGACACACAAATTGTTCTGGAATGATATGATTTCACATTGAAAATACCATAAATTTACTCTGCAGGAAACGAAATTAAAAATTAATTAAATGAAAATCATCAATAACTGCGAGCAATTGTTCAAATCGTCTTGCTTTTCACATGCACAGTGGTTCGAGAAACCTTGTGCTCACACAACATCCGCGAGATGAGTAAAAGCTTACATATGGAAACAGTTCAACAACTTTGTTTTCTTTACCAGATTCCGACAAATAATGTTGTGATTAAGATTAAGACTGAAGTTCTTTACCACTGATTTACAAGAAAAAAAAACACTTGCATTACCGCTATCGGTAATATTATTGTTCAATTGATCAAATAAAACTATGGCTACGGTTCTTCAAACTCGACAATGCCACTGGTGACAAAGTTTTCAGAAATTTGAACAAACAACACAATAGACACATCCCATACTTCTTTATATCGAGGTACTAGAGGCCGTAAATTGAAGACAGACACCTTTCAGAAACCGCACTACAAGAGGGTGGCAGCCGATGGATGTACCATTAACAGTGATGATGGTAGATAGAGCACTTCTTGCAGTATTCAGTGAACTATAACTGAGACCCTTTTCAAAATTTGTTGTCAAAAACTGAATAGCATCTGATAAAAAGGGATGAATTGAATCAAGTTCCCTTTCACAACAGTAGTTACGCCATTGGTTGATATAGGTTTGATACTGCTTCTGTGTACGTGAGCGCCAAGATGTGAGGTTAATGTCGGCAGAGTGTCCTGAAATGTTTTTACTTTCGAGGGATTTCCTGATAACGTGCAAGCAAGTTGCTGAAGCCTTGGAAACAGTGGATGCTGACGATGACGATCGTGTGGAAACTGAAGTAAATGTGGTCGACTTTGAAGAACTATTGAAGGACTGGCCAACATTGCCACAACTTTGGAATCGTAAGGTCATGTCGGTCAATTTGGAATAAAAACAATGCATTCTGCTCGATCCATAGTAATCTTCTGCAGGCATCTGCCTAGCAAACTGAAAGGTGGGAAACAATACGTCAGTGGTCCATACCAGTTGACAGTAAAGGCATCTACATGTACATGAGAAGCTCCTGGGTCAGGCTTCCATGAATGATAACAAGCAACTTTAGTATCAAAATAAGAGGCAAACAGACCGATCTGTGGTTGCCCCAATTTCTTTGTGATTAAGTCAGAGACACTAGCATCTAATGACCACCCGTTCTGCCATTGAAATTTCTTGAGTTGAAGTCTGCCCCTTGATTTAAATTGCCAGGAATATGAGTGATGGTTATCCAGACATGTTGAGCCATACACCACACCCATATATCTCTTGCAATTGCATTGCAAAGCCTAGAATGAGTACCTCCCATATTGGAAATATAAGATACTTCTGTAGTATCATCACAGCGCACTAAGACATGCCTATTTTTAATGATTGAAGCAAACAATTGGAGACCATATTAAACTGCCAAAATTTCAAGTGCGTTAATGTTCCCTTCGGAATAGGAAATGGCCAATGGGGTAAACTACTCGGAGCTGTAGTTGCATCACAAACAGCCCCCCCAGCCAATAGTATCAATCACCAAATCTGGATTGTTATGAGAAATTGGTGAAGCGGATGTCTCCAGATTATAAACCCACCATTACAATTCTGATTTCATCTCAGAAGAAAGAATCGTGGTTGAATCATAATTGCCTCTATTTAGTTTGAGTGCTTCTGTTTTGTCCATTTCTAAATTACGATAAAAAAAAAGAGGGCCATAAAGCACACCAGGGAAATTGGATACTAA
>OX419340.1:24364066-24369066 GCA_948470475.1 Galaxea fascicularis | reverse complement strand
ACTTCTTCTTTGGTTGTCGTTGTAGAGGAAAGTCTTCCTCCCCGTTTTACGCAGCTCTCGCTCCCACTCATCAGGAGGCGGCAGTCCGAAAGAGTCAAAATATTCGATGTATTTCCCTTTCCAGCAGCAAGCCCAATGGGTGCCCGAACTCCCTAAATTGCGTTGATGACGCAGGGCGAATGGTTCAAAGGTTTAATCTCGTTTCGTGATAGGATCCCCTTGATCGGGATGCGGAGATCGGCACCAATTAATCAGGTCGACGTTGGAAAGCGGCACGTCACGAAACTTCAGTTTTTTTCGTAATATTCCCACCGGCCGAAGAACGGAGGAGGGCGGCGCTAGGGACCGGCGTGCATCCCTTTCCCCCGGGAGGGGGAAGGCGGGGGGAACTGGGCAGCGACCGGTGTGCGGCGACGTGCATCCCTTTTCCGAACAGTTTCGACACGAGGTCAATTGCGAGAGGTACCCCGATAGACGCCAGCAGCCCGAGAAAACCCTCATATTGCGCAGCTCCTAACCCGCGGACCATCCCTTGGCCGGTAAGATACTTTTCGACAGCTTTCTTTTGCGGAGGGGTCAACGATTGGGCGAGCCTGTAAAGCTCGATCTCCTGGGGCCCGAAACCTTTCCCGAAAATCTTTCTCAACAATCTTTCAGCACCGAAACTGAGTCCCGCGGTTGCCAAAGCTTTGGCCGACGGCGTGAGCAAAGGGCAGGCCAGGTTCAGCGCTGTGGAAAAAAGATAGCCGCCGCGCTGAGCAGTCTTCGTGATCTGTGTTTTGCTCAGGCGCAGATCAGCGCCTCGCCTTCAGGCGGCCGCCTTTTTCATCCGGTTAATCTGCGTGGCGGTCAAAAGGAACTCTTCCAGATGACTTTTCTGGGAAAGCTTTTTGAAGGTTTTGCTTCTGCCCGACAGTTAGCGCGACCCGGAGCAGGTAATACGAAGTCGTCAGTGTTACCGTCTTGGAAGAACATTTCTTCGTCTTTCTCCAGGTCGATTTCGAAAGTAAGCAGTATCGGAGACAAAAGTCTGTCCGACAGCTCCTCGAAGAAGGAATAGCGGTTGAGGGGAATGACGGTTCTCACCGTTTTCCCCCGTTGGAAAGAGTCCCGCGCGTCTTGATCCCCTTGTTCGTTGCTGCAGCCCCCGTCACAGTTGTGTTGTCGGTGTCGAGATTCCAAAACTCGTCTTGGGCTACAGTTCTCGCGAAGTCGTCAGAATATTCCATCAAGTTTTTGATGAATAACGCCTTGTTTACATCGTTGGCTTCATAAGCTTTTTGCCCCGTAGCCCTTCAAATCATGTTCTTGATCAGAGAGAAAGAGCTGTTGATGGGGCCCGAATCTGTATTAGCAGGAATGTTGACGCCTACTGCGATATCCTGGAATTTATATCCAACACGGAAATAGGCATTATATCAGTCATAAACGATGTCTCGGTCTTTCACCGAGAACTTCATCCCGTTTTTGACTTGGTACTGCCTGTTCACCAGAACATTGAGTGGCGTCTCGAGATAGAACCGCTCGTAACCCGTCTTCTCGCGGTGATCTAACCATGACGGTATATTCAGGAAAAAATTCAAAGTCGGCTGGCCAGAATCCGACTCAACTTCAACATTGCGTCAGATGGGGGCGAACTTGTTTTTTAGAAGCGACGTTTCCGCAATAGTTGTCCCGGATGCTGATGATTTGCGGGGCCAGCAATTCCGGGAAAAACAAAAATCCTGATGCATGTGCTTTACGAGCTACTGGAGTTCGACAAAATCTTCCTTTTTTTGAGAAACCTCCACCAAAACAAGTAGCGGGCGCTCTGGCAGGACTTTGCCGAAAACGTCGACCTCAAAGTCGGTTACCTGGTCATCGAGGCGCCGAGCGACGAAATTATTCCGCTGGAGGAGCTGCCACTCGACAACCAAGGAATCGTCGTTTTCGACGACCTAGTTTGCCACCAGAACGACACCATCAACTATTTCACCGACGGCTGGTACCGGAACTGGTGTTGGAATTTGGCAAAGATTCCGTTTGCCGGCGTATTGGTGGGCTCTCACCATGTTTAAGAAAATTACCACAATAGTTTTGTATTTCAACCCCGCACTCTCACAAGCTGCATATTTGAGAAAGAGTGAATTAATAGGGCCGACAAACGTTTCGAAGGAATGGTCGGCAAGGCAGGCTCTTTGGCAAATTTTTTCCCGTGCCATGGCACATTCCTCGCCCGAAGTTCGATGTACCCACACCCAACACAGAGCACCAAGCCGACCTGCTCTTCATGCTGCATGACTCGGTCAGGCATCAGGTTTAGAAGTACGCCCTGACTGTTGTCGACATTGCCAGCCGTTTCAAGGAAGCTGAGCCCTTGACCTCGAAAAATTCAGACGAAGTCGCCCGGGCCTTTGGTAGAATTTACGCACGAGGACCTTTGAAATGGCCGCAAATGCTGCCGGGGCGCGAGTTAATGGGCGCTGTCACGCTAGCGATGGAAACCCACAGAACAAACCATCCAACGCGAGCAAGCCGAAATTCACCGCGACCAAGGGATTGTCGAGCGGTTCAACCGCACTCTTTCTGAGGGGTTGTTCGGCCACCAGTACGCCATCGAGATGCGCCTGCCCGAAGGCCAGCGGGCTGTGATGTGTGTGGACGAACCTGCCGAGGAAGTCGTAATAAAACTCCAGCATCCGTAGCTTGGCCAGCTGGTAGACGGCGATGCCAACTTGGAACAGTCTCTTGTTGGTGATCCGCGGTTTGTGGCTTTCCAGCTCGTACGCTTCTCCGATTTCGTTGAGGTCGCAGAAGAAGGCGCTTTCAACACTTTTTGTACGACCTTTTTCGCTTTTCGTGTGGACCACGTTCGTTTGGCGCTCCACAGCTTCTATCATTTTATCGTACGCGCTGTTTCCGAGACGTTTGAAGACCTCGGCGAGGAGCGCCTTGCTTTTCTCCACATCTCCAGTGCGCTGCACTTTCCTCTGATTTATAGTCGATTGTTTGGTAGATCGCTTTGATTTCCGCCCAGTGGGCCACGTACCATTTCCGGAGGGGAACGTAGACCAACATTTTTTCAGCAGCCAATGCTCCCAACAGCTTCTTTCCGGTGCCGCGGGTTCTGCTGGTGCTCTGCAGGTAGTCCTGGATGCTCTGTGGCACGGCTTCGCTGGGCACCTCCTTGTTGATGAAGAACGGGCACATCTCCTCAAACTTGCGCCAAAGGTGCCTGGGAACCTCTATGTCGACTTCGGTGAATCCGAACCGAGTCCCTGCTTTGAGCCTTCGTGTGAAAGCCGGCGCCTCTCCGGCCGGATTTTCGACGTGCACGAGCTGCCCCTTCTCGCACGGCATGTGCTTGCACATGGTTGACAGGTACAGGGGGTTGGCGTCGTAGCCGAGAATCCGTTTGCAGGGTTTCGGCTTTTTGCTGTCCGGACGGTTCTCCCCGGATTTTGGCCACTCCTGCCTCGTAATACCGGCGTCTGGCGGCGTCTTTCAAAATGCCGATGCCTTTCTTGGTTCAAAAGGCTCGCATTTTTTGCAAGGCTTTCAACCCCGGGGCCACGGCCAGGTTGTTGTAATGGCGCAGCCAGTAGGCGAAGGTCTTCATCCCCTTCTCTTTGAAAAGGCGCTTGCACTGTTTCCATTCCACCAGCGAAAGCACGAACTTTTCTTTCAGGCGAGAGTACTACGCGTGGTAATCGGGGATCCCGGGGTAGTCTAGCTTGTCTGGGGAGTCGAACCACTCATACGGAAACCACGATTTTTCGGCGGTGCAACCGTACACCTTTACCCACTTGCCGTAACTCGTCCCCGGCCCCAGGTAGTTGATGATGTCAAGGAAGCGGATTTTTTTCGTCGACAAGAACATAATTTGGTTGGCTTTCTTGGTCACTTTTATGTTCCCGGCAGCCCCGACGATTCGCTTCACGAAATGCTCCTTGATGAGGTTGAGATCGTAGCGGCCAGAGTTGAACCCGAGGACCGGCACCTGTTGCACCAGTCGTTGATTCTGGCGGCTGGGGGGGGGGGGGGGGGGGCAGGTCGAAGTCGTTTGGAATCAACTCCGCTCGCACTTGTTCTCGAATCTTTTTCCCCCGTCGCTCCAACTCTTCCACGAACTTGCAGCAAAGTTCTTTCGGGTCTTTCTCGCAGATGTGCGTGGGTGAGGGTTCGAGAGTGTCGCTGACAGAGCTGAGACTGAGATGAGCATGTGCGCGTTTTCGAATGTGAGAGTGCCGGTCGGCTCCTTTCGCTCGTTTTTGTCTCCAAATGCTTTAAAGTCGTACAGAATCGTGTGCAGAAAGGTTTTTGTGAAAGTTGTCGGTTTTACTTGAGGCTCCTTGAAATCACACTCCCACTTTTCAACCACTTTGAACCCTGCTTCGCGAAGCGTTTTTGTTCGTTTCTTTGTGTCTTGGAAGAGCTGTTCCACCGTTCTATTGTTGGCGGTTTTCGTGCCGCGGTCGGGGTAGCATTTCGGACAGCCCAAAATGGCATCCGTGGAACTGGAATACGGTTTTGTTGGAGGGGTGAAACCCGTCTACAGCGTGCCCCTCAATCCACCTTTCTCTTCCGTGCCTGGACCCGGCGTGGTGGATGTGGATCCGCCGGCGCCGTGATTCGCTTTCAATCTAGCTGGAGGCCCCGAGACCGATTTTCTTGTCGGGGAAGAAGGCTTGCTCCAACTTTGTTTTCGGGGCTTCGATTTGTTCGTTTGGGCAGAGGATTCGCTTCTCTCCTTTGGAGCAAATCGAGCTGTGCCGTTAGAGGTTATCAACTCGTGTGAACGAACGCGGCAGTGAACGCACGCGTAAGTCATTCCCAGCTTTTCGACGTCTTTGATTAGGAACGTGTGCCCACTTTCCGGCTCGTAGACGCGGATGCCGAGCCAGTCGGCCAGAGCTTTCCTTTGATTGAGGTGCCGCTCGATCTTGTTCAGTTCACAGAGAGATGTTTTGCTGCAATCGTTGATGGAGGCGTTGAAGAAGCTTTGCGCGAGCTACTGGGCC
>OX419340.1:24269066-24359066 GCA_948470475.1 Galaxea fascicularis | reverse complement strand
AGCTTCTTGTTGCTCTATTTTTTAAATGTTATTTATTAATTTATTTATTTGCAACACAACAATGTACATAAAGAATAAAGTCAACTATACAAGACGCATGTACTAAATATATGTATATACTGTGTATGAAAGGGCCCCTGACCTTGTACACCCCAAATAACCATATTAAACTGAATAAATGTTTGAAAGAAAATTCGCCCTGAGTGGGATTTAAACCCACGTCCCCCCGCATACTAGTCGGGTGTGATAACCACTACACCATCAGGACAACCATGCTGGCAACACGGCAATCGAAGATGTGATTTACGTGGTAAGGAACGTGGGATCCTGGGGAATTTTTCTTTCAAGGTGACAAGGTAGGTGAAGCCTATAACTCCATTTATAAAGATAAACTACGATTAAGACGGGGGGGAGGGGGGGGTTACTGTCAAACAGAAGAGCAGTATCCATTGCCATTCAATTTTCCTCTGTAATTCTACAGAGTTCTTAAAGGCGTCTTAAAAAGTGTTTTACAAGTGTATAAATAATTTTTTGTGTATAATAGGAGAAAATCTAGTCTGCGTACTTGGGCGTTCGTCAGTTTGCATTTTTCATCTTTTTATATGGAATAGAATCTGTTCATTCAGGGGAGTAAGTTTTAAGTTACTCACATTATTGAACCATTTCAAGATATCAGTGTAGATTGAGGACGTAGAAGAACAGTCCAAAAAGGTGTGAAGTATAGAGTCTTGACTTGAACGTAGAGTGCATTGATCATCGGCTGTAATTTTAAATCTTTTCAGTTCACGCTTAGTAACAGTTATCCTATGCAGAAGCTTAAATAAAAATTGCCTTAGTTTATTGTCTTCAGAGTTCAGAGCCACCTTAAATTTGTGAAAATTTAAGGTGGCTCTGAACCCCATGTACAGAATTTGTTTAAACTTTGCCAAAAGTTGCATCTGATCCTGCTTATCAAAATTCTATAATAAGAAAAAAATTTCACCGTGCCGTTTTTGAAATATAAGCGCTTAAAGCTGAAATTAAACGTGTTTTTAGCAGGTCATAGTGTTGCTATGGTAATCTATGGTGCCACGAAAAAAATACCAACGTATTCACCAATGATTGGGCCGTTTTTTGATACCATGATTGTAACATCAACTGATAAAGAGTGGCATTAATGACCCATCAAAATCTACGTCTAGGAAAGTGCTGGGAACTGTTTTGAGCCACCTTAAGTGCGGCAATTTCTTGAGCCAATGATTCCACATTTGCTCGTAGGTTTGCATTCTCCTGTTTAAGATATGCTTCTTTACCAGGCATAAGAAATCTATAGATACAGGGAATGAAATTCTTGTGATTTTGATGCAAAGAGTGGTAGTTTTACATAAGGGAAAATGCATGTATGAAAACTTAAGCTTATGTACAGTGTATGTAATTCTAAGTTATGACTGCACAATATATAGGTCTAAAGCCTTGGTATGAACGATTACGTACAAAATACCAGCACAAGGATTTCCATTTAATATTTTAACTCTGAAAGCAAAGGTACAGAGACATACGATTTGAGGCAACATTCCGATCATATTTCGGGCGTTAGACAACCCAGTGCCCAAGGCTTAAACGTGAAACTACAACAACAGAAAGAAATAACGAAACGGAATGAAAGAAAATGCCCTCAAAACAATGTCATGGTACCTGAAGGGTAGATCCTCGAGCGGTGAATCAAGAAATAATGTAAATCGTCGACCTTACACTGACCGTGTGCGAACTCTACGCTGACCGCGTGCGCCAAAGAAAGACAGTGCAATAAAAACAACGTGTCACTTAACAAATTGAAATTTAACCTAAGACGGGGTACATTTGCTCGGAAGTGTTTCTATTCAGATGTCAATCATGAGTGAATGAATCATTGTTGAAATCAATAGAAATTTGTCTCAAGTTTTCTATAAGCCATATTGCAATGTTATGTCTTTAAACCTGGTCACAAAAGCATCTTAACTAACCTCAACTTTTAATTCGTGTTATGGCATGTCATCAAGATACACTGAACCAATAACTTGGAAAGACACTTTCTTCGCCACATTCAAAAAACGACGCCATTTTTTCTAAACAGCTGACTTGTAACTCTTCTTCTACATGTATAGACACGAAAAACCAAGTTCTAAAACGAATATAATACGACTATCCACCAACTGATCATGAAAAGAAGACCAAAATAGGCGGAACGTTTAGAATAGCAGAGGCTACTACTCTTTAAGAGGCAATGGCGGCGAAGGGCAATACTATGAGTCACACTTCAACTGCCGTGCACTTGAATTCTACTTCGAAATGTTTGAAGCTCAATCTCAGAGGATAACACATTATTATTCTTTTTTTTTGGCTAAAAAAAATATTACCTACCTCAAATGCCTTTTTCCTTCATAACATGTGAGCTTTTCCGGGCTCAATTTAGGTGCCACAGTTCGACTTCGAAAGCAGATTTCTTCGGAACATTTCAACCGACGCCATTTCTGATTGCTTTAAATGGAAGCTCTGTCTATCCTCTTTCAGGGGAACTGGAACTCAAGGAACCAAACAGCCGCAGACAAATATACTGGAAGAAAATTTTGGGGCGGTTATAAGTTCTCGAGAATTGTGCCAGGTCGCCATTTTGATGAAGCGGGATTCTTGTGAAAATTGAGGGGAATGCGGGATCAGGACCCCCGCCCCTCCTTCCAGACCCTGTGCTCTGTCTGAGCGGAAAAGACGCCAACCGAACCTCCTCCATGCCATAATGTATGCACCTCTCATGGCTGCACGTAGTTTTTGTGCTGCCGTTGTTTTTAATTGTTTTATATCTTCTTTAGTCTTCAAAATCTCCTACGAACCACTAGGATGTGTCGAGTTCCGATATTTCTTAGTAAGGAAACGATTAAGGAGAAACGTTGGCCTTCCTATCATGGACGACGAGCTGGACAACAAGTCAATAACCATGAGATCGCCAGGCGCCATTGTATCAGCACCATTGAGCAACCGAGACGTGTGTATTGCTGGTCTTCGCAACCACACGCGACGTAAAGGAACATCTCTAACTGCAAGTATATTAGCCCTAACACACCTGGGTCTAAACTTGCGTGTGTGCCATCATTTCTGCTGTCAAATGTGATGTCTCTGGCTCCGAAAATGGACGAACTCCGAGTCACGATTTGCAATGCAAATGTATGTTTTGCTAGTATAACAGAGACATGGCTTAAAGAACAAATAGAAGACACTTTTGTGTCAATATCAGGCTACAACATCATTCGTCTCGATAGGAAGGACTTTGATCATGGTGGAGTTTGCATGTTTGTACGAGATTCTATCCGTTTTAGGGTGTTACACGATTTTATGAGCGACGAAGTTGAAGTCTTGTGGATGCAAATATTGCCTAAGCGCCTCCCTAGGCGAATATCATCCATAATTGTTTGAACGGTTTACCACCCACCTAGCGCTTGTGATTCTTCAATTAGAAATTATCTGTGGGAGTCTATGTCCTATCTCGAGGCTCATTTCCCCGATTGTGGCCTTATTCTACCTGGCGACTTTAACAAACTGAATCTCTCCCGTGTTGCAAACGCTTTTGGTGTGAAACAGGTCCTTCCTTTCCCGACCCGTGGGCAGAGTAAATTGGATTTGGTTTTTACCAACCTCAACGCGTACTACGATACGCCGAGGAAGTTGTCACCGTTTGGACTTTCTGATCACGCCACTGTCGAAGTTCAACCCTTGGAAAGGGAAAAGCTACCTTCTCAGAAGATCGTTTTACAATCAAGGGATTTGAGGGCGACAAATCGGTTAGCAATGCGAACATATCTGGAGGAAGTCGATGTCTGCTCTCTGGTGGTTAGCTCGGTTTCATGCCAAGAGAAAACTGATACCTTGGAAACGGTGATCAAGACCGGAATGGATATTTTACTCCCCCTAACATCCAAGATTGTCATGTCTAACGACCCCCCATGGATCAACAAGCAGATGAAATCTCTTATTAAACAGCATCAAGTCGCGTTCACTCGAGAAGATCTGGATTCGTTTCGCAGTTTGCGTAATCGTGTAAACCGTTTGCGCAAGTCGCGATCGTGTCGCGCTAAATATTACCAATCCAAAGTAGAACACTTAATGAATTGTAAGCCACGTACATGGTGGAAAGAAGTAAAGACCCTTGGGGGTATGAAGTCCGCTACTCGGACAGATCCCTTGTGAAAATCAATCGATAGAAATTGATGCCAATTAATCGAATGATATTGATACTCGATGAAAATCAATGCCAATCGATGACAATCGATAATCACACCAACCTGGACGATCAATTGTTCATCGATTATCAATATCAATCGATTAATTGGCATCGATTGCCATTGATTGTCGTCGATTATCGATTTCATCGATTGGTTACGTCCTGATTATGTTTGCCTGTTTTTACTACCAATCAGACCGACTATGACCATCAATGCCGTCAAATAAGTCGCAATTTGTAGCCAGCCGTCAAAATTTGTCGTTTACAATTTCTTTGCAGCAGATCGATGTCAAGAATAAAATCATTCAGCACTTTACAAGTTCTGTAGTTAATTCCCCGATGGCTTTTGCTTTCGCTCAGTTTGTCGCGCTTTCTAAACGATTTCCCCCGCGCCAGTAATAAGGAAAGGGCAACCCGTGAATAGCGGCGATCAGTTACCGTTTGGGAAAGGTACGTTTTTTATTAGGGGGGGGGGGCTTCTGAGGGGAGGGTCACTAGTAATTCTTTTACAAATTGGGGAGGGTCAAACTTGTTTTATTCTTAACCGGGGGAGGGTCACAGTCTTTTTTGGCAAGGAAAAATTACTCCGTGTCGCTTCTATTTTGTATATACAAGCAAAGCTACCAGTCGAGATTAATCTAAATATTTTACAGGTGTTTTTACATCAGTATTTATACATCAAAAAACTATCTTCTCCCAACTAACATAATTGTCTCTCTCAACCTGTACCCGCTTTCGCCCATATTTTGATGTTTCCGCGCGGGGTTCTGTTGTAAAATTGGTCTCCGGTGAGGATTCGTCACTTAAGCTACTCGGGCTTGAACCGACAAGTGGTCCAAAAGGACAGGTAGAATTTTGACAGAATACTATTTGAGAATTTAGTATATTCACCCTTTGGGTTCGGGAACCACCCTAGGTCTTCATCTGTCCACTTCTGTGGGCTTGCGCTTTCACTTGTTCCAACAGCCGATGTGCCACCAACAGAGTCAGAGGAGTAGCTGGCATTCTTTTTAGAATGGCGAGACGACAAAGCAGCCACAATAGCCACAGGTTGCTCCATCTGACCTCATGAAATCCTCGCATTCACCACAAGCACATTTCCCTCTTTCCATTCCACATACATCCTTGCCCATCAGTTTTAAAGTTTTTACCGTGCAATCAAACGCCACGCAATTAACTAATTTGTGCGCAGATGAACGCGGTTACGTGAGTAACACTTCCAGTTTGTCATTTTCACTTCCGGTAATTTTTGGCTTGGATAGGTGGGAGCGGGGAGGTTGGGGGGGGGGGAGGGACAGATGTTTTTTGTTTGGGTATTTCTAAAGGGTCATGTATTAATTCATTCCAGGAAGTGAAAGGGCCACGACTTTTTTCGCAAAAAAAAATTATAAAATACCTCGGCCCACCTCCCCCCCCCCCCCCCAATAAAAAACGTACCTTCCCTTAATGCCAACAACAACTTCGGTTAAAATAACAATGGCGGAATAACACGAGGGAACGACAAGGAGCACGATGCGCATGTTATTGTTATTGTACAAAACAAATCGACTTTGTATCGTCTGTACTCTTATAGACCATAGAATGACGCCATAAAATGTTCAAAACTTGGCAGTGACACCACTCGCCAGCGGTTCGTGGTTCCACTTGAGTTTTGAACATTTTATGACGTCATTGTATGGTCTACAAGAGTACAGACGATAGAAAACTGACGTCCATTTCTTAATAAGAAGATGTTTGCCCTAAATCTAACCTTTGAGGATTTTTTATTTCATTCAATCTCGATAGTCGAGGCCGAAGCTGGTGGAAAAATTATTCAATACCACGTTTCTTGATTGTTTGTTGTTGCTGTTGTTTTTCTGGATATAATTTTCTGGGTACTAATACAAGAATATCAATTTAACAATTAAAAGCATTCGTGGCAGTCTACAGATGTTTCTAGAAAGTTCCAAAAATTATGACTCATGCATTTCTAGCAGTTTACCAAAATAGCTTGACAGTTTGATCCTCATAACAAACCTGACTTACTCCTAACAATAATCACAGTCAGTCCATCCCCTGGGGTCGCAACAGGGCGAAAGTTAGGGACAGACGTACAATACCAATGCAGAACTAGAAATACTTGCTACTGTTGCTTTTCAGGGTGCATTTCAAAAGGTAACTAGAGACAAAACTATCAGCCCTGGATAATTTTTTGGAGGTATTAATATTATTATTTAGCACAGATATAGCTAGGACACTTCTCAAACTAGTAGGGATTCACTTTCGGTAACCCTTATAGGACGATGTGCTTTCTCTTCCTTCTTACTTTTCAAATACAAAGACTTCTATTTCACTTGCAGCAAACGAGTAGTTTCCAGCCAAAAAGGTCGTGGCATTCTGACCTGGTGGACACCGATACGAATTGTTAAGACCTGATTGACAACAGTTCGATTGATTGGCAGCGTTGCCGATTAAAAGGTCGTAGTACCCGCTAGGAGTGTTGCTTCCAAATACGGCACCATAGCTACTATTACAGAGAATGGCGCATCCCTCCTTCCCTGTAATCAAATCAATTTTTGTGGGTTCGGAACTATTTGGTCTGACCAGGCTGAACAGGAAGGCATTAGTATCCCACTTGAAACTTCCGGAGCCTGATTAAAAGAGAAATAATGTCCGAAATAAGAATACTTTCAATTATTAAGAGACAACAGGAAACCGTACTACTAGTATTGTTACTGGTTATCTACTGTCGATCGTCTACAGCTGGAAAGTTCTTTGTAAAAAGTTCTAAACTAGAAATACAAAACAATTCCTTCTCTCGACTCGGAGTAAAACTGTGGAAAAAGATACCACAATATATAACGGATCTTCCTGAAAAAAAAAACTTTCAAACGAGTTCTTCGCAAATTGCTATTTGATATTTTTAGAAAAGGAGGATGGCTATATTCAAATCCCCATGATTATCAAAAAAGTAGGTACATAGATACACTCTACTTACTAATCTCTCTATTGTTTGTTTTTTTTTTCTTTCTAAGCCATCAACCTAAGAGAGTCAGTGACTCTCTATTTTAATTGTACGTCAGTAAGCGCTGTGTTAACTAGATCTTCGTTTAATTTAATTTCCAATCTGCAAGGTTTATTTTTAATTCCAGGTTTTTGTTTCTTTAAGGTACTCATTTGAGTTGTTTATGCGGCATTTGTCTTGCCCCGCCACGACTAGCTAGCTTCGCAGCTATTTGCGGGGCAAATAAACAAACTAACTGACCCAACTTTTGTATTTTGTATTTGAAGATAAATAAAGTTGTTGTTGTTGTCCATTTTAATTTTATTTCTTATGTTTTTCCTATTACAATAGACAGAACAGATTAGCCCGCAAATAGCGATTGCTAGTCGGTTAGTGTTAACATCAATGCCTGTGTGTACTAGAGTGAAGTAAAGGAAATACATGAATGAATAATTAAATAAATAAAATACATAAGTAAGTAAACGAAGATATCTACTATCTACTATATCGATTACCAGTGTCATACAGTATTACACTTATAATTACTTAATAAACCTGGGACAGGGAAGCGGACAGCATTTCATTTTGGTCCCAACATAGTCATCCAGTTACTCTATCTTATAAAAACAGTAGTGATAACTTACCATCCCACTGTTGCTCCGTATAACCACCAAATATATAAGAATGTGTGCTTCTAACAACTATCACCGTCGGCTTCTTTCGGTCGCAGCATGCGTGAAAATTGCCAGCAGCCCAGCCATTGCGAGATGCACGGTATATGAGGGATGACTTGCTTCTTGATGTTCCTTTCAGCCATTTACTCAGGGTTTGGCGCTGTAGTACGGACAAGATGGTGGAATCTTCAAAAGGAGATGGTGTAAGCTCATCAATGATTCCTTGAACTTGGTAGAACTGAGCCTCCTCAAGCAATTCGTCACGCACTAATTTATCATCTGGGAGAAGGAGGCGCCCCGTGCGCAGGTAATTCAGGATATACCGGAAGTGAGTTCCATCGCGGTCAATGAAGTAAGTTCCATCTTCACCAGGCTTTGTATCAAATCTACCCGAAAACATGGCGTGTAACATCGAGCCTGGAAAGAACGACATTGCTATCAAACTCGAGAAACATACCAGCCGGAAATTGTTCAGCTTCACGTATAGAGCGTTTTCACGTGACGTCATCAAATTCTAAAATCGAAAACTAAAGAGCCACTTAAATTTTTATCCACATAAGGCATAAAAGGTGTTAATTTATATCTGTTCACAACCTTTCAGCTCAATAGCGTCCTTCGTTTAGAGACCAGCGTGCCTTGAATTTCATAGTTACGGCGCTGCGTGACATACTACGATAATGTTTTTAAAAAAACACAGACTTATCTCATGATTTTTTTTTATGTAAATGATTGTCTGCTCATTACAGATAACGAGTCGCCTAGATAACCAAAGTAAGTTCCAGATGTTTACACTCGTTCCGGCCGCCATATTGGTGTCCCACAGTGAGGGTCTGAATGGGGGGGGGGGGGGGGGGGGGGGCTCCACATGTCGGTTGTCGGTAAATGTCAGTTTATTATGTAATTTGCGCAGTTTTAAGACTTAAAACTCTAAACGAAGTGTAAAACTTGTAATAATTTATTATTTGATTGCACTAGTATGCGATAAAATCACCAAAGCTTTTATTCTAGATGTGAATTTGATGTGCATTTGTTTTCCTGGGGTAAATTAGACAAAGAGTGAAACGCGCTCTCTCTGAGCCCTTGGAATATGTAGTTTTCTTAGCTACGAAAGTATTTCTTTTCCCCAAGATGTCCACAAACACTTACTATGCTTATTATTCAACGGCTCTCGTGGCTTTACCGTGGAGCCCGGCTTCGATGGCGTTCGATCGATGGCGACCTCTTCACCTTTTCGGAAAAAATCACGATGACTTTAATTTATGGCCCGACTGCATAAACAAACAACGCAGTGAAGTTCAGTGAAAATACAACAGCAGGACGTCTCGTCGACACGATTGCGAGCCGCTGTTCTAGAAATGAGGCCCCCGATGCTCCCCGAAAAGGAGGATCCCGGGGCTTTAAAGTAATTTGAAGACAGGAAATTCTGTAATTGACTACATTTGGAATTAAACAGTGGTTACGTCTGAGGAAATAGAGCCCATCAAAGGATCTGGACAATCCCTGAGCTTCGGGGGTACAAGGGGAATATTTCAACTTAAGCCTGATGATATTCCGTATTCCGCTGTTCACCAGGGGTGAATATTCCCATTCCTTGATAATATTTCGGAGGATATTCCTTATTATTTTAATAAATTTATTTTAATAGACCTATTAAGCTGGCTGAGTATTCCCTATATTCTCGCTTGAGTGTGTTTTACTGGTCAGAAATATTTCGTATATTCCGTACATTTTTCAGGTAAATATTCAATATTCCTAAGATTTTCAAGTACGATATTCAATATTCCCCTTGTACCCCCGATGAACTAGAAATAAAATCAAAATGCCGTTCTTTCAATACAAACATCCCTATAACGTCGGACCATGTCGGTTGTCGGTTAGAATTTATCTCTCGCTAGTCGGTAATTTTTTCCTCGTTTTGTCGGTAGTCAGTAATATTTTTCGCCCTTTGTCGCTAGTCGGTTAACCCCATTCCCACCTTCCACAGTGGTACACCAATATGGCGGATCCATACTGGGCTCTGTACATTTGTTCGGAACATTTCGACGAATATCTGAAGTTTGGGATAATGCACAGAGCTAAAACTCGGAGACATGACTTCTTTATTCATTTCCTATTTCATCCTAGTTTTTTGACTTCATTCAATGAATGGTTCTTGATTAAATGTTTATTACGTGACCGTGAAAACACTCTATAGCTAACAAAAGGAAGTAATTATATCTTTCGATACCTGGGTCTTTCTTCATTGTTTCCAAACTAGTGGAAAACAACTGGCCACCAACATTAAGCTTCAACGTTTTGGAGAATTGAACGTGCTCAAGCTTCTTTGCCAGTGCTTCAAACGCATCCCTTTCTTTGCGAAGTTTCAAAGTTTCACTCTTTAAAATATCGAAGGCTTCGTTGATGTGGTTGTTCACCTCCTCAAGTGCTGCATCGTGCTGTGATGCCGGTTCTCCGTCCTCTGCGTTTTGTGATGACATCGACATGTTTGCGGGGTAGTCACTGGTGTATTTATCCGTCAAAGTATTTACCGTCGAAGAACCTCAGGGTAACACACAGAAAGACTTCATAAGCATTTTTGTTTTCAGTACAGGTCTGGTTTTCGTAGATGTAACTGTGACTGTCATTGGCTGTTTAGAGGTCACGTGGTCTTGCGGGCAACGACTGAGGAGTTGTGTCCCGCGCGGGATACAACAGCATGTGATCAGCACGTGAAGCCGGTGGCGTGATGTTTTCCACAACACAGCTCACATGAATTTGAAGCTCAGAGATAGAGCCCGATGTAAAATGAGAACGCCTTTATGTCTAGCCTACGTGGCAAACGTTCCCGTTCGAACGCAGGCGAGAGCAAAAAATAGAAGATGGGGGAGAGGGTGGCCTCTCCCCAATTTTCACGCGGCTAGAATGCGATAAAATAGACGGGATTGAACGCGTGCGTGGACACTTTACGCAGGGTCCGTTCTGACCAACCTGAAAAGGAAATAATACAACTACGAAATGCAAATACATAGAAGCCAACAAAAAATGACGTTTGGTTTTCTTTTTTTTCGAGTTCTACATTGTAAGGCTGTGAAGAAATAAACTTGTGTCTGTGTAAACTCGCTTTTTATCGAGGCTGTAACAAAGTACTTAATGTCTACCCCTCGGGAAGTAGATTTGTTTTCCCTCGAGTTTGAATGTCTGCATATTGTTCCATTGGCTGAATGTTCCCTCATTTCAAATGCTTATTGGCGTACATATTCAAGCCTAATTCCTTTTCTTCAGCTCTAAATTCGAAGAAAATCACCTTCTTGCTTTCGATTCTGGTAAGCCTTAACACTGCTACGTTATTCAATCATTTATTTTCTTTCCTCACAATTATCTTAAAGGCAAGCATACTTCCTTTGTTTTCTAGGAAAGCCAAGCATAGCCCAATTAAGAAATCGACGCCAGCTTTCTGTTGTCTGTAGATCACTGAAATGATGTTATAAAGTGTTCAACTCTGGCGGGCGGGGGAGAGAAGGGGGGTACTCCCTTTTATGGCCTTAACGGGGACGTGCGGACCGACACGGTTAGTTTAGGGTGTTTTGTCTTGAACGGTGTATCGATTTCATCACTTTCTGTCTTAAAACAGGGTATTGCTACCTGACGTAATGGCTTCAACAGGATAAGCTTTTTTATTTTTTAAGAAGCCTGACTACAAGCCGCCAGTTATTGGTGGGTTTCCCTTAACTTTGATAATTACAGCTGATTACACAACAAAGAAGATGACTGGTAACCGCAAAACGTTGTCTTGGTTTATTTGTTGCCTCAGAAAAGGGTCTAAAAGATCTGAATTCTGTCCTAACGGGATAGGGAAATCAGAGACTTTTGTGTTGAACAGGGTCAGGGTTTGAGCACCAGGGCCGCACCTCACTACCCAAGCATGTGTTCAGTACCCTCCCCCATCCCTCCCGCTGGGGTTCAACTTGGGAGCTAAAGCAACAAGGACGGCAACGGCAATGAGAACGCCACAAAACAACATGTTTAATGAGCAAAAACAATCGTTCTGCACGTGCGTTTACATTTTGGTACATTTCTTTCCCGTCCTCTTCAAAACAACAACGTGGAATGACCAGATTTTATTTTTTCTAGAGAACGAGAACGCGTGACGACAAATTAACTAACTTAACTGCAGACTTCTTACGGATTGTATTTGCAAAACTGTTTTTCGGTCTTTTTGCCACTATATTAGTGAAACGTGCGAAGGTGAACATGTAAAATTTATAAATTATTATTGCGCATGCGCATCTTGCCCCAGGCTCCAACTGTGCTTTAGAGAGAGAAATCCCTAAAACTTGGAGAAAATTATCTGTAGTTCCTATTTGTTTGCCAATCAAACCAAAGTTTAGGTTTTCTCGAGAACCCGAGCGTGTTACCGCAAAATCTTCTTTCTTCTTCTTTGCTTTTACACCGTTCACAATAATTTAGACCCTGGACGGCTCGCCAGCATTTTGCACGTTAAATAAATTGGAATAATCACGAAAAAGGTATGAAAACGAGAAGTTATATTTTTAATGACGTTCTTGTTGCCGCCGCCGTCGTCGTTGCTTAAACTCCCTTTTAAGCAACGAGGACGGCAACGGCAACAAGAACGCCGCAAAACAATTAAGGCCACGCTGCACGTGAGTCGAGCAATTTTTCCTGGTATGGATATCTAGAAAACACAAATAAAATAATGTATGCCGTACCTAATATAACGGCGCTGGGTTCGTACTGAATTGAACTTCAACTTTGTGACATGTTACGTGACACATATTGCGTCACGGAGTTCCCGTATTATCAGAAGCTGAGAGCATGTGCTCACAATGAAAGTATTCTGTTGTTTAACCTATGCTAAATCATTGAATATATCTTGATACATGGTGGCAGCGGTCGTGGTTTTTACTCTGTTTACTGTTTTTTTCGATGGGCGACGAGGAATCTTCATCTGGAGCGACCGCAACCGTTCCTCTGAACACAGCGACTTCTAACCCAGTGGCGATGCATCGACCGCCATTACCTCAAGTGAAATCGCCACCTCCACCCAATCTGGCCGAATGTTCGGCGAAAAGATGGAATTTATGGAAACAAACCTGGCTTAACTTTGCTGTCGTTTCGAAAATTTCAACTTAAGGAGAAGAATACCAGAAGGCTCTTTTTCTTTGCACCATCGGGCAAAGCGCCTTCGAAATTTTTAACGCCTTTCAGGTCAGTACGAGCGAAGATTCAAACAAGGTCGACACGATAATCACCAAGTTTGACGAATACTTTATGGGTGACGTAAATGAGACCTACAAGCGTTTCAAATTCAATCAACGCAATCAAGAAGCTGGAGAAACCTTCGATGCTTACCTGACCACTCTCAGAAACATGACTGAATCCTGTACTTTCTGCACGTGCCCGGTGATGAGCGACTCTCTAATACGAGACCGCATAGTTCTTGGGATCAGAAACGAAGACTCCAGTAAACGTCTACTGCGAGAACGAAAGCTCGACTTGAAGAAGTGTATCGATATTTGCCGCACCCCAGAGAGCGCCTCAATTCATCTGCAAGCGATTGGCGGGAAACTTGAAGAAGTTCATTGGATTAGCAAAACAAACGGCCCTCAAAACATGACGGGGAGACGCACGGACCGCCCTGAACATCTACTCGACAAGAGTAACTCCCAACCACGTAAACTCAAGTGTAAGTTCGAATTCTGCTCAAAAACTCATGTGATGAAAAAGGAATTGTGTCCTGCATGGGGTAGACGGTGTAGTGTGTGTGGTAAAATGAATCATTGGAGGGGCTCGGAGGTTTGCGAGAAGAGGGAGAAAGTGCACTCGGTAAGTCAAGACTCTGACTTTTCTGACTTTGATTCTGACGTGGCTCTAGTTAACACTCTTGATGTCGTTGTCAATGGTGTTCGCTCGAAAAAAGACAAGCCCATTTATTGTGAGATGCGGATCAACTCTAAATCAGTCACTCTGCAAGTGGACTGTGGGGCTACTGTATGCATCATTCCCAAGAGCCACATCGGTGACAACCACATTCAGTCTTCCAATATTTCCCTGGAAATGTGAAACAAAGCAAAGATGAATGTGCTTGGGACCTGCAAACTGCTTGTTGAAAACCCGAAAACTTTGATGAAGTACATGGTGAATTTTGTTGTTGTTGAAGAAGAGCTTACCCCACTGCTAAGCCGCAAGGCTGCTGAAAAGATGGATCTCATCACAGTTAACTATGACTTGTTTGAGAATGTCAGTAGTGCGGTAGATAACACAGATATCTTAAATGGTTTTCCTGACATCTTTAATGGGGACGTTGGCACCTTTCCTGGGTCTGTACGTTTGACTCTGAAGCCTGATGCAGAACCAATACTACGCCCTCCAAAACGATTGCCGATTGAGTTAAAGGAACCCGTGAAACTAGAACTCGACAGCCTGGTTAATGTCGGAGTTCTTGCTCCGGTAGATGAACCCACTGATTGGGTAAATCAGATGGCAATTGCTACTAAGAAGGATGGAAGCCTACGGATCTGCATAGATCCACGTTCTTTGAACCTCGCATTAAGGCGGGAGCACTACCAATTACCAGTACTTGATAACATCCTTCCTCACCTTGCTAAGGCCAAAGTCTTCAGTAAAGTTGACCTTAGCCATGGCTATTGGCACTGTGTTTTGGAAGAAGAGTCTAGCCTGCTTACCACCTCTTCTACCCCTTTTGGAAGATATCGGTGGACACGCCTTCCCTTTGGGCTTTCTGCAAGCTCGGAAATATTCCAAAAACGACTGATCCAAGCCTTAGAGGGTCTTGTGGGTGTGGCCTGCGTAGCAGATGACATCTTGATCTATGGTGTTGGCGACACCCTTGATGAAGCTACACAAGATTATGACAGGAACCTCTCAATGCTATTAGTCAAGAGCGCTGCTGCCAGAAGTCCATCAAGCTCAACAGGGACAAAGTGGTGCTGAGGGTGCAACAGATAGATTTCATGGGACACCTGCGGACTGCACAAGGTTTGAAACCTGACCCAAACAAAGTGGGACAGAAGACATCGAAAGACTGAATGGCACCGTTAACTACCTCGCTAAATTCTTGCCAAGACGTTCTCAAGTCATGGAGCCACTCAGGAGACTTACCCAGTCAGGGCCACTGTACTGGATGAAACCCTGCAACTGCTTATGGACACCATACTGAAAGGATGGTCTGAGGATCGATTAAAGCTTTCCCCTAAACTGACCCCCTATGAGGGATGAGCTTAGCATGTATGATGGACTAGTGTTTAAGGGGGAGCGCCTTGTTGTACCTCAAGGACTGAGAGCCGAAATAAAGCAAGGCATACATGCGTCACATGCTGGTGTAGAAGGTTGTTTAAGGAGAGGGAGGGAGAGCGTCTTTTGGATCTCAACCTGCGAACCCTGCAGAATGTTTGAAGTTTGACATGGCAAAGAGACTCGCATGAGTCACGATATACCACAGAGGCCTTAGGGGAAGTTGCTGTGGACCTCTTCACCCAGGACCAGAAAGAATACTTGGTGACAGTGAATTATTACATTGGTTACTGGGAGTTGGACAAACCATGCAGTACTGACTCTAGAACTGTGGTCAGCAAGCTTAAGGCTCACTTCGCAAGGCATGGAAGTCCATGTCAACTTATTAGTGATAATAGGCCTCAGTTCGTAGCTGCAGAATTCCAAAAGCTGACAAAGGAAAGGGACATTGAACATATGGTCACTTCCCTTTACAACAGTAAGGCGAATGGTAAAGTTGAGGCTGTGGTGAAGTCTGCCAAGAAACTGCTACGCAAGACTGCCAAAGGTAGTGATGCTTTCTATTTGGGACTCCTCGCTGAACGTAACATACCATCACAGGGAGTTGGGAGCTGCTCAGTTCAGAGGCTCATGAATAGGAGGACAAGAGTACTCCTACACACAACCGGTCCTCTCTTGGAACCAAGAACCCTGAACATGAGTCAGGAGTGGGAGAAGCTGAAAGATGTCAAGAGGCAAGCCCGGTGCTACAACGCCAATGTCCACGACCTACCTCAATTAAGTGAAGGAGATACTGTGAGGATGAAGCCTTTTGTTTTGAGGCAAAAAGAATAGAAGAAGGGTGTGGTTGTTGAACGACTTGATGAGAGATCATATGAAGTTGAGACAGCGGCGTAACAGAGCCCATCTAAAGAAGACCAACGTTCCCCCTCCTTCAACGGTCAACCACAAACACCAGACCAAAACGTGGTCCAGACACAAACGGCCAACAAACTGCCTCTTGGGACAACCCCTGCTGAGCCACTGCAAATGTCTAGTCCTCCCGACGAGCTCAATTAAATCACATTGTCAAAGGAATCAGAGCCCAAGGCCCTCCCATGTATTGAACCTTGCAAGGAGCAGACAGGACCTAACGCAAGGATCCGAACTCGGTGAGGAAGACTGGTCGCTAGCCCTTCCTACCTTAGGGACTTCGTTGTGTAAACAACCTAAAGGGAACTTAGGAACATGGCTTCAGTGTTTGAGCCTTGTTTCCAGTTACAAACAGTTCCACAGAGTTTATATTTCGTTTTGTTATTGTTAAAGGCCCAATAATTCCTTTGTTCGTTTACTCATTTCATACCGTGACATGTTGCGTGACACATATTGCGTCACTGAGTTCCTGTATTATCAGAAGCTGAGAGCATGTGCTCACAATGAATGTAGTCTGTTGTTTAACCTCTGTTAAATCACTGAATATATCTTGATACAAACTTCAATTGTAGGCTAGGTTTAAATCAACAACTCTAATGAAATCCAACACGTAAAAACTGAAAGAAAGGGGTGTACAACGGACTTCACTAGATGTCAATTATAACATAAAACAATGGATTATTGAAACAACAGCAGTCGATTACCTATAAATGACACCATTTACGTTTAAAAGCGATTAGAAACGCCGAAAGAGCACCATAACTTGTATGCTAAAGTTCTCAACATACCTCTATCCCGTCTCTAGGCGAACAACAGCGGTATAATAGAAAAGGAGACAGAAGACAGTTAAGTGCTATCGGTAAATTTTGGGCACGTTCTGCCATAATTCCATCACGAGGATCGATATCATCTTACACATAATGTGACAGGCATGACGCGACAGAAATAGTAACGCAATGAAAAAACGGAAATATCTAATTCAGTAACGCCAACACCTAACCTTATTAGTTTGACGCAAATTTGCTGTAAGCACAATGTTATTGTAGAATGCTTTCAAAAGAATGATACATTCATGACAAATTGTATCAGTAAAAAATACTCAAATCATTTGCTGACAAGTCCTCCTGGCTTAAATAGCATACATTTATAATGATATTACGTATTAAAATATATTGTAAAGACAAGAACTATATATGCTGTTCCTATATTTTTAAAGGAAGCGGTTATAGAAAAGCTATCCCTTCTACCAAGTTAATAGATGGCGAATAGATGACAACTGTCTGGTCTATTCCTAATTAAACCTTGCATGCGATGCAGCTTACATGACAGCAAACAGAGGTGCATGTAGCGTTGCCGCTAGTCTGCAGGAAACGCAGCGATTTGAAATTTCGTTGTAACATGGAAAGACACTTTACAAACTTAATACTGCCGACTTCTACTTCTATAAGAAAAGATTGAGCCTGCAAGAAATCCACAAGACACTTCGTTCCATGGTATATTACTTGCCGCATTCTTTTTTAACCGTGTTTTTACTTTCGCACAAGAACTTAAAACGAAGTTGCACTAAAAACAAAAGGTCTACATGGACGAATAACTTCATACGCGAAAGACGATTTCCAAAAATCAAGTCGTCCTTTGCTAGGGTGACCTGAGAACTAGCGCCACCGGGCCTCACAGCATGTTCCCGCCATAACTATCTCACGAGATTGAACATATTCCGAGCATTCCGAATGTATCACATACTTTTATCCTGCCTTTCAGGAGCAGAATGGACCAAGAAATAAAATATTCCATTTACCGCTTGAAAAACAGAATAGGCCTAATTATTGCAGCAAGGTTATACGCCCGCCTCTTGCGCCTATTGCGGATATTCTTATCCCGCAATAATTCCTAAACAACACATCCTAATTAAGTGTTCTTGACGATTAGAAACACAACATTGCCAAATCTGGGGGTTACCTCTCTGTAAAAACCTGATGAGGTTTTCTTTGTTTTGTGATGATCTATTTTTTTTTTGCTTAACGCTGTTGTTTCGAACCTATTGTTGTCTTTGTTTTACGTTATTTGTGAGCTTTATAGGTGTACACACCGAGGTAGAGCCAAATCTGGACGTTTTGAAAATAAATCGTAACAACTTCATTTACTTTCCATAATGCCAATAGCGTATCATGTCACCATTTTCCCTCGCAGTGCAAAATGGTCAACCCCAAGACTGCGTAGTCTGATCTAGGTTTTGGTAAAAATCAATTCAAACTTTCGAGAAATTCTCATTTCGCTTTTCAAATGTGATTCCTTCCTTAATGAGATTCAATGTTTGATTGACATCTTCAATCTTGCTTTCAAGCTCCGGAAGCTTCTCCTTACTAATGTAATACTTGAGGCGACTTGAATGGTCACAGAACTTGTTCAATGCCGTGAGTTCTCTTGATATTTCGCGTCTTGTACTTTTGAATAGATAAAATTATGGCACCACGCTAGATCAATCTTGTCACAAAAACCCCTGTTGTTGCACTACAACAACTTAGAATACTTTGCTGTAACAAGCTTGACATCAAAACAGAAGAGAATGGGAATAAGTTTTGAAACAGAAATGAAGCTAGAATTTCAAGTAAAGGAAATCGATTTCAATCCAGTTTCAATTTGCACATTCTGAACATTTTTATAACATTTGCATTTGTAAACTTGGTTTCTTCCACGTGTTATCGAGTAACTGTACAAAGAGATTTAAGTTAATCGACCCTGTTTTCAAAGATAAACTGAAATAAATAAAACTATAAGAAAGCAAAATAAAATAATAATAATAATAATAATAATAATAATAATAAACAATAGGCCATATTCGTATTCTCGGTATTGAACTGGATCTAGCACGAAGTGGAGGCTCTTGCGGGGGTATCTTTTCATATGTAAATGTATTCCCTCGCAAGAGCCTCCACTTCATGCTAGATCCAGTTCAATACCGAGAATACGAATATGGCCTATTGACAATAAAAAATTGCGACAGAACATTTCTTAAAAACATTCTAAGATCTAAAAAGCTAAAAACTTGAATAAAAAGCGACGACGTTTCGACGTTAACGTAACGTCCTTATCAAGTCAAAAATGGATAAAACTAAGATCTATAAATACTAAGACAAACAATAAAAGATAAGAATGATTTACAAGTTAAACAAAAAGTTTCGCACGTATAGAGCCCGTTTGGACGTTCAAATTAGATTTGAATTTCCTGATGTAAAGCATTTCAAACACTAAACAATCAAATTTGCCTTTACACTTTCTCAGAATCTTGAAAAAGTTTGCCCTCTCTGAGCAGTAACCAAACTGAGAAACATAACCAGTTTGAGGCTACGGTTCTTCAAACTCGACGATGCCACTGGTGACAAAGTTTTCAGAAATTTGAACAAACGTCACAATAGACACATCCCATGCTTCTTTATATCGAGGTACTGGAGGCCGTAAATTGAAGACGCCTTTCAGAAACCGCACTACAAGGGGGTGGCAGCCGATGGATGTACCATTAACAGTGATGATGGTAGATAGAGCACTTCTTGCAGTGTTCAGTGAACTATATTAACTGAGACCCTTTTCAAACAATTTTGTCAAAAACTGAATAACATCTGCTACAGAGGGATGAATTGAATCAAGTTCCCTTTCACAACAGTAGTTACGCCATTGGTTGATATTGGTTTGATACTGCTTCTGTGTACGTGAGCGCCAAGATGCGAGGATAATGTCGGCAGAGTGTCCTGAAATGTTCTTACACTCGAGGGATTTCCTGAAAACTTGCAAGCCAGTTGCTGAAGCCTTGGAAACAGTAGATGCTGACGATGAGGATCGTGTGGAAACTGAAGTAAATGTAGTCGACTTTGAAGAACTATTGGAGGAATGACCAACATTGCCACAACTTTGGAATCGTAAGGTTGTGTCGGCCAATTTGGAATTACAACAATGCATTCTGCTTGATCCATAGTAATGTTCTGCAGGCATCTGCCTAGCAAACTGAAAGGTGGGAAACAATAGGTCAGTGGTCAATACCAGCTGACAGTAAAGGCATCTACATGTACATGAGAGGCTCCTGGGCAGGCTTCCATGAATAATAACAAGCAACTTTAGTATCAAAATAAGAGGCAAACAGATCAATCTGTGGTTGCCCCAATTTCTTTGTGATTAAGTCAGAGACACTAGCATCTAATGACCTCTCTGTTCTGTCATTGAGATTTCTTGAGTTAAAGTCTGCCCCTTGATTTAAATTGCCAGGAATATGAGTGATGGTTATCCAGACATGTTGAGCGATACACCACACCCACATATCTCTTGCAATTGCATTGCAAAGCCTAGAATGAGTACCTCCCATATTGGAAATATAAGATACTGCTGTAGTATCATCACAGCGCACTAAGACATGCCTATTTTTATATATGATTGAAGCGAACGATTGGAGACAATATTTAACTGCCAAAATTTCAAGTGCATTAATGTTCCCTTCGGAATAGGAAATGTCCAAAGGGGTAAAACTACCCTGAGTTGTAGTTGCATCACAAACAGCCCCCCAGCCAATAAGAGAGGCATCAGTATCAATCACCAAATCTGGATTGTTATGAGAAATTGGTGAAGTGGATGTCTCCAGATTATAAACCCACCATTGGAATTCTGATTTCATCTCAGAAGAAATAATCGTGGTTTAATCATTATTGCCTCTTTTTAGTTTGAGTGCTTCTGTTTTGTCCATTTCTAAATTACGATAGAAAAGAGGGCCATAAAGCACACCAGGGAAATTGGATACTGACTTCCCAATAACTCTGGCAAGGTATCGTATTGCAATCTGAGTACTCTGCATAGTTGTGTGACAGAGCTCTAACAACTTTGTCTTCTTTTCAGTTGTGAGGGAAATAGTCATGTCTAGAGAGTTAATAACAAATCCCCAAACAGTTGCTATTTGACTAGCAATGACCATAGACTTCTCAGGGTGTATTAGCAGGCCTAGACTATTGAACAAACTCTTGGAAGCTTTAAGAGAATTAAGAGCATCATCAAATAACTGTTGCTGAAGAAATATATCATTAATGTAACCAGACACGATATGTCCTTGCAACCTCAAATGTGCATAACATGGCTTCATAAGGTTGTAAATAGGCGCGGGGCCGATGCAAGGTCATTGGGAAAACAGGTATATTGGAAAAGCCTACTTTTCCAACAGAAACGAAGATATTTCCGCTGTTCCTGTGCAATAGAAACCATGTAATATGGATCTTTGAGATCAATTGTTGCCATGATATAACAACTAGGAGTAACTAATTTCAACATGGACTGCAAAGTGTCCATCTTGAATTTACTATATTCAACATGTAAATTTAAATCTTTGACGTTTAGAATCATTCTGAAAGTTCCATCTTTCTTAGATCTCAGGAACACATTAGACAAAAATTCACCAGTTGAATGAGTAGCTTCCTCACCCTTTTGAAGTATTTTATTTATTTTCTGGTCAATAATACTGAATTCCCAGTCAGTAAACTTAATTGACGGAGGGCTCCTAAACTGAGTAGGAAATAGATCACGTGAGAATGTTATATAGCAACCCTTGACCATATCTAAAATGACTTTGTCTGAAGTTATCTGCCTCCAAGCCTGAACAAAGTGCTGAAGCCTACCATCAACCTTTGAATTAGCTCTTGGGTGTCTCGTGGTTGCCCTTCGGCTTGCTGTAGGTTGATGGGCGGTATTGGTTGGATGTCCTTAAAAAAGGTCTGTGGACTGAGCCTCGACCTCGATAGGCTCGGACCTACGAAAGCCTGTCCGACCCTTACTAGAGCCTCTGTTCATATGGGAGGATCTAAGCCAAGATTTGTTTTATCCAACAGCTTGTTGGTAACCTTATTGTTATCTGAGATATCTTTGACCTCCAAACAGAGAAGCAGTAAACTTGACTTTTTAATCACACAAATGAGCGTAGCACTGATGAGACATTTGAGGCTTCAATGCCTTACGGCGTCTCTGAACCAATTCCCAGTTGGATGCGCCTAAGCAGCACAAAGAGTCTTGAGTTAGCTTCCATAGTTTGTCCAACAAAGCAGTTGTATCTATGTTATCCTTGTCTTCGGAGCTCTTAAGGATAAGGTCTGCTATTAAAGCTACGTTTGTTGTTCCTTTAACCAAGCGATTCTGGACCCGTTGCATCTTCACATCACCTGTTCTAGCCTCAGCTGAAACTCGATCCCATATAACCTGATTAACGCTTACTTTTGACAAACCCGGACAATTCTCAGGTCTGAGAATTTTTTGAAGAAAATTTTTTCTCAGTTTCTTCCTCTGGTTTTTGCTGCATTACAGCAGAAGCCAAGGTATCATTAATTTTCGGTCCTGTAGCTTCCTGTGTATTGGCCGTCTTCTCAAGACTAGAAAGGAATTTGTTCGGAGCTGAAGAAGACAGCCCATGCTCTGTAGCTGAGTCATCAACTTTTTGCCTCTTGTTCGGAGGCTCCACTTGGTTGGAGGCTGACTCGTCAGCCTTTTTCCCCTTGTTCGGCACCTCCTCGGAGGCTTCGCTAACTTCGATAACGTCGGCCTGTTCAGGTAGATCTTCTGTAACTCTGTCATCAGGCCAGTGAACGAGTGACATGATGAAAGCTGTTAGTCATACTTTGCGTAAGAGCATGGAAGTTTGCTGAAATAGAATCAGCGAACGACTCAGTGACAACGTCAAGCGACTGGTTCTCTTCCACGTGGACCTGTTTGGTTGGTTCTTTCTGCTTGATCTCCTGACTAGGAGGTTTAGTCTTCGGTGACTTCTGTTTCGCTTTATCTGACTTTCTAACTGGCAGGTCTACGAGCTCACCTTCAGCTTTCGCATGCTCTACGCGCACGTGTGCCGACGTTCCCTCTTCGTCCATTCGCAAAATTAGAATTATGGCGATAATTTGGCTTCACTAGCACAGAAAAAAAGGACAAACAATGAGAAAACAAATTTAACTTCAAAACATCAAAAGAAAACGGAGACTTACGAAAGGTGACCGGCAACCATGAATCAAACGCATCAAGTGATCGGTATATGCGCAGCGCATATCTCATGGAATCTCTAGTCACGTGACAATGAGGTGGAAGCAGCGACTATTGGTGGCGGATTTTATCATTACAGGTAAATAAATCAGCGTTTCCAATGGAAATCTACGCTTGGAAGATTGTTCTTGAGTTTAAGCTTTTAAATTATTAACAGCGAGCCAAAGGTTGAATTCTGGTCTGAAAAATGAACTTTGCCCACATAAAACTTTTGTAAAGAATGATGAACGGTCATTCCAAACGTGAGGTGCTGGAAACGATTAATCTGCACGAGAAAAGCCTGTTTATTCCATGTTATATTGAAAAACCCGCCCGGACGTCACTTGACGTTTCTTCAACCAGTGTCGTGTCCAAAACATTTGGAAAAATAACATAAGCAATCTCACAGCAACCTAGACAAATCACTGATCAATTTTCTTGACATAAACGTTCGTACATGAAGGACAACAAAAGAGTACTCAAACTGCGGACGGTTTGGATCAGTCAACTTTCACTCGGAACGCAGACAGAGCTTAAATAATAGCCGTCATTGCACAGAAAATGATTGCTTTGTCAAACAGATACAAATCTTTTGGATCCTTGATAGTGTTTTATTGTTACTCTGTGTTACTTCAGCTCATCTCTACCAAGGAAGCGTCTTCAATTAAGGATTTTTTAGCGGCAAAACATCCTCCAGTTGCATAGCAACGCCGGAAGACAGCGGCTGTTTAAAACCTTGCCAAGCCACACAAGCGGTTTTCTCGCAGACCCTTAAACTATAAAATAGCAATTTCGCTGCCCTTAACAACCAAATGCTGTACAGGTGAC
The DNA here is from genome assembly GCA_948470475.1 of Galaxea fascicularis. NCBI lineage: Eukaryota > Metazoa > Cnidaria > Anthozoa > Scleractinia > Euphylliidae > Galaxea > Galaxea fascicularis. The sequence goes on along the minus strand of OX419340.1, from coordinate 24,335,155 downwards.
CAAAGTATGACCGCGGTGCATTATGGAAAGTGACAATGGGTAGGTAAGTTATGTAATATCGTTGGTATTTGTAAACGATGTTGTTCTGCAGTGTCCGTGCTGTTGAAATAAAATGTATTTATTAAAAAAAAAACACTTTCTGTTGTTGTTGTTGTGAATGATAAATTATCTCGGCTCTATTCAAATGAAAAATATTGCAGATAAATTTCTTATTCGGCATAATCAGTCCGGACTCCGTTTCATTCGCATTAGGTTAATACTAATAATCTTTATTGAGATAACTTTTTCATACAAAATATGGTTTTGTAATTCTTAAAAATAACTTCTTACATTCAGACTGAAATTACAACGTATTCACCTTATCCCAAAATGGCTCCCATTCTAATAAATTTTCTTTTGTTTTTATTCATATTAGCCCTTATTGCCTTGTTCTTAACAACAAATTTCAAAAGAATATTAAAGTTTACCTTGAACGAGGGAACGAGGGCTAATTTGGATAAAAACTAAAGAATATTACAGTGATGGCCATTTTGGAATAAGGCGTATAGGGCTTCATAACATTGCCATAAATGAATGGTCTTAGTCGAGATAAAATATTTCAAATTAAAAAGTTGTTGTTACAGGGATTATAAAAATAAATCTATGGATTGTTCATCTTAGTTAAGCATTAACCCTATTAGTCTCTCAGGGACTGACAAGGGCAGAAAAATGTTACATAAGTTGCTTGTTGTATATATGAAAATACCAGTTTGACAATACAGAAAGTTTTGTATGGCTTTGAGGTGGCCTACTGATACAAATAGAATTAGTAAGCTACTGTTTGTCCTACTCTCACTAAAATTGCATTCCTTATGAGTAAGTCTCGACTTGACATCAAAGATTGCTAACAACTGATATTCGCCAAAGCGGATTAAAATTTTCAGGATTTACACTAATGTTGATGGAAAACCAGCTCCGGTCGGAATAACAGAAGGATAAAGTTGCATATTGCTTGAAAAAGGGCAGTTGAGTTAGACTTCAAAATGCTAATTGGAGTTTATTATAAATCTTCTGCCCGCAGAATACAGAAGTTAATATTGATGGCTGAACGGATAAAAGTACTATTGCTATTTATTGCCTTCTTTTTTCTTTCGCATGAAAGAATGTTGTCAGGTTCTTACAAAAAGTCCAATTAAAGTATTATTAGAAAAGCGTGAAGAATTTCATTGGACTTGTAATCACCCTCTAGCAAGTAGCCACCTTCGACCTCAGTATTTGGATAATATTTCATTCATAAATTGGATATATTTTCATTGTAAATTTCGGGGTTTTTTTTCCTTGTCTTTGTTACCCTTTTTGGGGACTTGATCCTCCAGGGAGTTTGGAGTTAAGAATGTTTTTTGGCCTGTAACAGTCTCTGATATATTGTCCTTTTAACTTTGTTCTTTGGGAACGAGTCACCTCCTGCCACTTTTTATGCCAATCACAAAGATCCATGCTCAGCTTCCCAGTGCCACCAATGTGTCCAGCTAGCAGATACTCTTCACCTCGCTGAAATCGCAGGAAAAGAGATGCCATCCTACTCGGCACAAAAAGAGAAACCGGCTTATGCTTTGGAATATTGATTCCTTTTTTCGTGATGATGAATATGTCAACGATCTTCAAGGAGTAGATTCGATGGCGAGCAAATTCTACGAGGTTGCTTTCGGAAGGGTCTTGTTGTTCTGACAGAACAATGGCACGTAGCACTGATGAGAAAAGAAAACAAAATCACTTAATTGGCTTTAGGCTTTATCTCCTAATGAAGACCGTAGTCTTGTTTAGTATTGTTTGGTCTGTCTCTAGAAATAACAATGCTGGATTAACAGGAGTTGTGGAGTGACCTTCAATGAATTCAGAACAATAGACCGCATACCACATTGACCAAGAGATAAAACCGCTTCAAGCAATTCTCCATTCCCGGTCTAGAAGGGCTAGACTTGTCCCGGGAGTTGCACGGGGGACACGGTAACAATTAAAATGAACCGTGCATTATTTACCGTCACTTCCTTGGCTTTTCAAAAAACCTCAAGGTGTGTGCATTCAGATGAAAGCTATTGAGAAGTTCTTTGCTACGAAACCATAGATGGGAGCAATCCAAACTGGGAGAGTGTTTAGATGCGTTAACTTAAAACCAAGCGTGGTTTGACTTGTAATAAGGGACAAAATTAGGCCTCCGGTGATTTAAGCATTGCGATGGTATTGTAAGTATCTAAAACGCAAACAATGTGCGTGGAATGTGGACCTCGAAATCACGGTCGCTACGACATCATTTTTCAGACTTTTCTTTTCTAGCACTTGATCAAGCACGAAAAGTCCTGCTTAGATTTATCAATGCTTGGCTATCACAAGTTCTCTCATCACTGTATTCAGTTTTCAATCCCTCCAACGCAAACATGGGTTGTAGAGCACAAGAGGGCAAACAAACAGTGCAATAGCGGTATCCAAAATTGTCCACTTACCAAAGGATGAATCTGTGCAGAAAGCTCTATTAAGCTGACGGTCCTGTCTTCCTGAGCAAAGGTTTTCACTCATGGGAAAACTGAGAGCAACGACAACGCAGAAGAAAATCACAAAGCACTTAATCGTAGCAACCATACTGGTTGGAATTGTTTCGCAGATGCGATGCTCAGTTCTTATCAGCAAGGGTCTATCATACAATCTTTCCTTCTGGAATCAGGAAGCGGACAGAATCCTACTTTTATATTTGGAGAATGTCCACTGGGAAAACGCACTACTGTTTATCCACAAACGAGGTACAAATGGGGTACTCTAGATTTTTTTGCAAGCATAAGAATTTCAGTGACGTCAAAAGGTGACACTATGCAGGATCACGTAGTCGACTGAAGACAAGCTTGTTGACAACATGAACGGTGTAGGGTCAAGATCACCCTAAAGCCAAAACGTTAATAGAATTATAAAACAATGATCAAAATTCACTGTTCAAAATCAATGTTGCGGAATTAGAAGGCCTCTCTCGGTATTTAACTATGTGGGGACTTGTGCGCTGACTTCCGAATTTTGAACTCACTTCGACCGCTAGAATATGGCATTTACACTGAGATGCCCATCTCGGGAAATTCTGTCACTTTTTCTTTCTTTCAATGAACTCGCTGTTGAAGATTTTGAAAGAGTAGCTTGCGCTCCGTGCATTTTTGTCCATTGATGATTTTTTGGATGCTGTTTCTTTGCTCTGAAGATGAAAGACGTCTGAACGCACAAATATAGCTTGTTATCATTCATGCAGAACGTACGACCGCAGTACCTGACCGAGTCCCCACTCACCTCCACCCTTTCAACCTGATTTGTGACTCTCTCTGGCCACTACGACAATTTACGTTAGCCATGTTTCAATCACCGCGCTGCTGCCGTGTCGAACTAAATTCAGGAATTAAATTCGAGGTTAGCGCGGCAGTAGCGCGACGTTTGAAACCATTCGGTGCGGCACTAGATTTAAGTTCGACCTGACAATTAAATTCGATAGGATCTGTCGTGCTACGGAATGGTTTCAAACGTCGTGCTACTGCCTTGCCGAACTGAATACATAATACCTACCTGAATACAATATACCGGTTTGTTATGGTTCGACGCATGTTTACTGAGCAACAGCTTTTACCTCGACTGAATTAAATTCGAAGTTTGAAATCACTGCCGTGCTATGTGCTGTCGTGCGACTGTCGGGTCGAATTCAATTTAGTTCGACACGGCAGTAGCACGACGTTTGAAACAGGCCTTGAAGAACCAACACAATTGAATAATGCACTTCATGGGTTTAACTCAAAGAATTATAGGCTAGCTAAGAGGTCAATTACGGCTTAGATAAAATTAATAAAGATAGGCGGAAATAGTAGTAAATGGCGGGGTAGGCCCAGGAATTGCTTCGTTAGTTCAGCTGGGTCGCAGACTTTTCGACATCTGCGAATTTTTTCAACTGGTTGACTGATTCTTGTTCGATTCTTGTCTTGATCATCATGATAAAGTACAGCTGAGTTGCACGTACTTTGTTCCTTTGACCCAGTTGGGAATCATGTAGCGCTTTTTTGGATTTCCTTTTTGCCACCAATCGGCTTGAAAGTCTGTAAGAACATGACCATCCTTGCTTTTTATCATTCACTTTTTTCAATAACGACCGTCTTCAACTATTTGCACAGAAATGATACCGCTTTAAGATCAACCTCTAACCAAATGTATGGCATTAGCAGATATAATGTATAAGCAGTGTGAAACGTAGAATCTTCTAACTTCAAACCAAATTATCTTGTATGACCCTTTTCAGGTGTGTATGTTTTTGTATTATATAGTACTGTGTACGACAATATTACTATATGTATGTATACTTGTTGTGGCATAATGATAAAAATAAAAAAAAATTGAAATTCGAGAATACTGTCGCGTTCCTTTATTTACTTCGGTTGTTGTGTTCTTGTTTGTTTTGCTTTATCAAGGCTTGGAGATTGTAAACACAACGTCTCGTTAACACGTTTTCGGGCTCTTGAAGCGATGCAGCTTACTTTCCACTTTCCTTAGGCTTACCCGTGTTTAATTTGGGTGCTATACTGTGAAAGACATTCAACAACACATGGAATTGCATCGGAAATTCGAGCACAAACTAAAGGTTTCCACCTCAATCTGTTTAACCTGATTAAACATGCTGATTGATACACTTATTTTCTTTAGATTCACAAGGGGTTTCAACAAAAAGCAAGATACTTAATTTACATATGTTTTAAAATAAAATAAATGTCTTCACTCCGAAAACAAACAGGTGTCACATTACATTCTTACACCACCTCTCTGCGACGGTCAATCTCCTCAGTCTCCAAAATGGCCTTTGGAGAGGTTCGACTGTAGTTTGCTGAGTAAAATCAATCTTAGTTTCGATTCTGGACTTGGGTTGTGCACCCGGCGGCACACAGCTCGTTACTAGATATATATATATGTTTTTATACAATCATTTCGCGTTCGTTCTTCAGCTAAAAAGCTGACTCAGTGATATCGTTAGCCTGTATTTATTGGCAGAGTGACATTTTTGCAGGAACATCATTAATTAATGTGCCTCTTATTAAACTCAGTGATATATTTTGAGTTCATATTTTTTGCTGACTCTTGATTTGTTTGGTAGTGGTTATGTTGTTATTGTTGCTGCTGTCATTCTGAAATGCATTTACACTGTTTCTGTATGAATTCATGATATCTGTAGATTTTGATCCAGAACTATCGATTTCTTTCTTTTTTTCTTGGCAGCCTGTTGGTTTTGCAAGAATAACAGACAAAAAAACCAAACTAGGTAAAACAACAAGTGTTTAGTTTAAATACGGTAACTAACTTGTACCCCTCTTCTGAAGCATATTCTTCAGCGCACGCTGCCCATCCCAGTTTTCTTTTTTTCAAGCTTGTTTCAGTGTCCTCGGTATCTACAAGTTACTGGACGACAGTGACCAACCTGTAAACCAAAATTAGACTAATACTATTTTCATTATCTGGCGGAAAGTTGCAGTACAGTGGATTGATATGAGTAAAGGCATTCTCCACTGTGGATAGAATCCCAACTTTAAAAGGTTAGGGGCAGTTCATTAGAATGGAACAAAGATCTCACCCACATAATCAAGACGAGTGAAACTTACTAGATTAGGAGAAAAGACCACGGAAAGCTTCCTCCTGCTTATTATGTGATTGGAAGAATCTCGATACAAATGTTTTAACTAGTCGTTGAAATATTATTTTCTAAAACTTTAAAAATTGCGTTACTTTACACTAGATTCCTATGTCGAGGACTGATACCAACTGAAGTAATTTGGTTTATTCGACGGCTATCACAGCGAAATAACTCTTAAGGTATTTTGTTTCGTGGCATATACCGTAGATAATAGTTTATTATTTTCAATGTTCTTACTACTTTCTTTCACATTAACATTTATACGAGTAGCTTACTTCAGTAATCAGAAGAGTGTTTGACAACAGGAGATTGATTACTGTATAACACGCAGTATATCATACTAATTTTTCTTGGAAAAGTGTCCAAGGGAAAGGTGCAATGAGGTTATCCCTATGTGATGCACACAGTGGTGGTCACAGCCAGGGTTCATTACGTCCCAAGTGGTTCTTTAACGTCCCACAGAATTAATTGTGGAAAGTGGTGAGATGGGACCTCCGGTTTATTGTCCTTATCCGAGATGAAAGAAACCATTTGCAGATGTCATTGCAAAGGAAGCACTTTCTCCTCAGTTCCTCAGAGCTTTTCCCGGCAGCAGATACCTCTTTCCGTCTTGGATACTTTGGTGATGAAAACAATATAACTATTATGCGTATCGATCCAATATTTATTTGACTCAAATTATTTAAAAGCCCTATTTTGCTCTGTCAGAGGAGACTCATGGCACACCTGTAATTGAGGACGTCGAGGAAGAGTCCACAAGTTTAAATGCACGCCTGTCAAGGCTGCGGGAAAAACACAGCCAATTTCCTGAGTTCAAGCTATAATGCTGGGCCAGAATGTTGGTCAGGAAAAAAAAATTCCCGCGCGCCATGTAAGTCATTTTGTCATGGTAACTGATGAATAGGCATCACCCGGCATAACAAAAACAATTTCTTTCTGATGTTAATCAGGTATCAATTTTGAATTGAATTTTTATCGAGAATTTTGTGGGCACATTTTGAGTAATCTGTTCTTACTTCAAGTTGCAGCAATTTTGTCTTCCTAATGAGCATACAAACCACGTGCTGGACGTGCATTTGAGTGATTTGCATTTGGTAAATTACTCCCTTCCTTTGCAAAAATATATAAAGAACAGTAATGACTGAAAAAACCTTGAGAATTCCTGCGACCAACCATTTTCTCTTTTTTATCCTTCACATGATCTGACGGGCATGCCACGCACCACCGGAGATCTTTGAAGCTCTCAAAGTCAAGAAAGACCTCCATTACAAGTTTATCTGGTCATCAAATGGCCGAGTATTTATGAGGGCAACTGAGGATTCTCCACCTATTCTAATTAGCTGTTCTGATGATCTTGTGAAAAAAGTAAAGAGCCAGCATGGTAGCCATGGTTAACAATGACTAAAATTCACAAGATTTCCAGACGAATTTCTCTTGGAAAGGGCAGGGTGCAGCGTTTATAGAGGTCAGAGTGTAACTGATACAGTATACAAAGACACTATTGCCTATTGGAAGGAATACCTGTATGTGTAAATGAGGCAACAGAATGGGAGATCACAATGTAACTGTGAGTACTTGTAACTGCCCTAAATGCCCTGATGGCATTTTAAGTTCCTCTGACAAAGACAGACTTTGTGAGTACACAGCCCTACCATCTCTAAATGTTAGCTATGTAGACAATGTATGCCATTTAACTAATTTAGATGCTGACCTGAATATGCCAGTCGATAGCAATTTCAGTTATTATTCTTTTCATGACTTTCACAGCAATCTTGATATTTCTGAGTGCCTTTCATCTAAACAAGCATTTTCGTTACTTCACTCCAATATCAGAAGTTTATCAGGCAATTTTGAGGCCTTCACAACCATGCTTACTGAGTTGTATTTTCCCTTTTCAGTCATTGGTCTGAGTGAAACCAAAATTAAATTTGGGGAACAGCCCTTAATCAATATTGACCTGCCCGGATACACTTTTGTCTCTCAAAACACACTCTCAAATGCTGGAGGTGTGGGGTTTTATGTTAGAAATGATTTAACTTTCACTGTCCTAGCTGAGCTTTCATGTACAACTGCTGATTATGAAGCTCTTTGGATTGAAATACAAAATAGTCATAGCCACAATGTTATTTGTGGTGTCATTTATAGACACCCTAATGATAATTTAGGTAGCTTTTTGGACTATTTAAATTCTACTGCAGAGTGCATCGACCGAGGGAGTAAATATTGTACAGTTCTAGGTGATTTTAATGTTGATCTTTTGAAAATTGAAAAGCATCAGCCAACTGATGATTTTTTAAACACAATGAGTTCTTTTTGCTTCCAACCTCAGATCTTACAACCAACTAGAATTACAGATCATTCAGCTACACTTATTGATAATATATTCTTCAATTCACTGGAACATTTCACAATCAGCGGTAATGTAATCTATGACATTTCTGATCATTTACCGAATTTTCTTATTTTTGATAAATTTTCATCTTTATCAAATAATGTTAAGTTATATAAAAGAGATTATTCGCATTTCAATCAACAACATTTATTAAGCGAACTTCAAGTGATTGATTGGCATAGTGTATTTCTGGATCAAGATGCTTCGAATATGTTTAGCACTTTCTATGATATGATTTCTGCCATAATTGATAAGCATATTCCTCTTAAGCTACTTTCCAAAAAAGAACGCAGGTTCCTTTCTAAACCTTGGATTTCTACGGGGCTGAGAAAATCCATATATATCAAGAACAAATTGTATAAAAAATTCCTCAAATCAAAATCTATTTACACTCATGCCAAATTTAAGCTATATAGAAATAAGTTAAATCATTTATTGAAAATATCCAAAAGGAAGTATTATAATAATTATTTTTTTTGAAAACATTAGCAATAGTAAAAAAGTATGGAAAGGAGTTAAACAAATTGTTAATTTTAAACCACAGACTAGTACAAAACAAATTAAATTAAGATTAGATGATTGTGAAATTACTGATTCAGTTGAGGTTGCAAATGCCTTTAACTCATATTTTTCAAATATAGGTAATGACTTAGCCAAAACAAATCCCTCAGTAGAAAAAGACCCTAAAGATTACTTACACAATTGTATCCAACCTAGTTTCTTTATCTTTGCCACAACTTCTAGTGAAATTGAAGAGGAAATTTCTAAACTAAAATCAGGTAAATCAACAGGTCCTTTCAGTATATCAGTAGACATCCTCAAACTTTTGAAGACAGTCCTATCAAAACCACTTGAGATAATTTTTAATACTTCTTTTTCATCTGGTATTGTGCCTACTGATATAAAACTAGCTAATATTATCCCAGTTTTTAAGAAAGGCTCCCAAACTTGTTTGTCTAATTACCGTCCGATCTCATTACTTTCTGTTTTTCACAAATTACTAGAAAAGCTTATGTATAATAGATTGATTAATTTTTTGGAAAACCATCACATTTTATTCGATAAGCAATTTGGATTTAGATCTAAACATAACACTGATCATGCTATATTATCTATAGTGGATAAAATCCAAAATTCAATTGAGGGCCGAGAATATTCATGTGGAGTTTTCCTTGATTTTAGTAAGGCCTTTGATACAGTGAATCATAAAATATTGTTAATGAAACTTGAACACTATGGCATTAGGAGAATTGCAAATGAATGGTTCAGATCATATCTAGATAACAGACAGCAGATTGTCACTGTAAATGGTGTATCATCGGCAAAGTGTGGCACATTATGTGGAATCCCACAGGGATCTGTTCTTGGCCCTTTATTGTTTCTGTTATACATCAATGATTTTCATAATTCTTCAAAACTGTTTGAATTCCACCTATTTGCAGATGATGCGAACCTCTTTTATGAACATAAAAGTCTTCAGCAACTTCAAGAGAACATTAATTATGAGCTAATAAATATTCATACTTGGCTTTGTGCCAACAAACTTTCTTTAAATATTGAAAAATCAAACTTCATACTTTTTCATCCACCTCAAAAGAAGTTGCAGGACTCTTCTTTTAATCTTAAACTATGCAATAAGCAACTGAAGAGAGAATATTGCATTAAATATCTTGGTATTTTGATTGACTCTCATCTAAACTGGAAAAAACAAGTTGAATTTATAGGTAAAAAAATTAGGAGAAGTATTGGCATCTTATGCAAACTAAGACATTATGTCGATTTGAATATTTTGGTGAAACTCTATTATGCTTTAATTTATCCTTTTTTGACCTATGGAATTCTAATTTGGGGAAATACTTATGACACTACTCTCAAACCTATATTTATATTACAAAAGAAAGCGGTACGCATCATCACATTCTCTAAACTAGATAGTTATTCTAGTCCATTATTTAAATCTCTTGGACTAATTAAGTTTTTTGATATTGCTTTATTTCAAATTGCGTTTTTTATGTACAGATTTCATAATAATCTGCTGCCTGCTGCATTTCATTATTTTTTTACTAAGGTAACAAGTGTTCATAGCTATAATACTAGATTTGCAGCAAAACACTCTTACTATCTTCCCTACGCTAGAACCAATTATGGCAAATTTAATATCCGTTTTCAAGGTCCATCTGTCTGGAATGCTATTGATGATAATATAAAAGTATCATCCTCTATATCAATCTTCAAAAAACGATTAAAGGAACAATATCTCGAAAGATACTAGGGGTTAGTTGCTGTACTTCTTGACTTCTTCTTGACTGTTTTTTTTTCTTTTTTTCTCTCTTGTAGTTTGCTCCCGATTTCACATATTTATAATTAATATATTATATCCCTTATACGTTCTGTGTTCTGTGTTCTGTGTTGTCTTGTGTTTCTTTATTGTGTGTGCCGACCTAAACTAGTAGTTAACATATATATAAACTGGCTGCCTATCATTATTAACCTTTCAGTTATTCTAGGCAGCCAGTGCTCTCCTATTTTATTTTTGTAATTGACAAATGTATTTATACGTAACTTTTCAAAGTGAGAGAATAAAGTTGTTGTTGTTGTTGTTCTTTGCTAATGGTGCGGGCATTGTTGGCCAGTTTTAAAAATTCCCACATTACCTTGCGGTCTTGCCCATGTAAAAATAAGACACGGGATCCCGCCAATCCCACCTGGGATCCCAGGTTCATCCCAGGTGGGATCCCACCTTTTTCTGGCGGGATCCCACCTGGGATCCCACCCGGGATTATGGAACATCCCAGGTGGGATCCCACCTGGGATCCCAGGTGGGATCCCGCCAATCCTACCTGGGATCCCAGGTGGGATCCCGCAAATTCAACCTGAGATCCCAGGTGGGATCCTAGGAAGCCTACCAAGGATCCCAGCTGGGCTCCTGCAAATCCTACCCAGGGTCCCAGGTGAAATCCCACCATTCCTACCCGGGATCCCGCCTTTAATCCCAGGTGGGATTGAAAAGCCAAACTACCTGGGACAGCAGCATTTCATCCAGGATCCCACTTGGGATATGACAGAGGTGGGATATGTACCTTCCTCCCAGGATCACATATGTGGCTGTTAATTATAGTGCTGGCCTGCATGAATTCTGATATACCAACCAGGATTCTTATATTTAGAGTGATCAAGATTTCAGTATCTCAGATAATATTAAGTTCAGTACCAACTTTTTCAATTGACTGAATTAGCAAATTTATTAGAAAACTACCAAATGGATAAAATGTAACAATTAAATTAAAACACATGTCCACATTAAGACTAAAGAAGACCAAAAAGAACTCAGACAAAATAAAATAACAGCTGATGATAAAATAATTAACAGCTGATCTGAGTTGCACTAAAATAGATAATAAAATAGTTTCAATGTATGAGTGATGATCAAATTACATGTAAAATGTTTAAAATGTTCATTGACTAGTTTTCTTGCCAAAAGATTTATTTAGGTTTCTGCATTTGTCTGCGATTTTTTGTTGCACACCAGCCTTTCCTGACCAGCGTTTTTCTGTTTCTTCGTCGGTCCATTTATACTGTCGCTTGAGTTGCCCTGTAGAAATAAAAAAAATAGACAAAAATAAAATATAACATATGCTTACAACATAATATCATGGTTATTCATTGAAACTGAACCTACACTCAGAGTTTTTTCAAACTTTACCTATTGTTGTTTGTGATATAATTGATATTTGAGCATCAATGAGCATCAAAACGAAGCCGCTTCAAACACGCAAGTACATGTATACGATCGAATAGGCAATTTTAGGTTTTGATTCACTAAACTTGAGCTTATTTTGATTTTTCCTTGTTAGTTCTGTCCCATATATACAACTGATGGTAAGGTTACTTTGTATTTGAAAGTGACGATGTTCTCTTTTTAAGGTGTGAAAATATGGCTTACCTTCAACAATGATCTCATCTTCTTCGTTCGAATTCAGCGAGTTCTCTTCAACAATTGTAGCATCATCCCACAACTCAATGACTTCTCCTTCAAAGTATGTTTTTTCCTTTTCATCTGCAGTCTTCCAGTGGCACCACACTTTCTGACCAATATGAAAACTGTAGTTTGCGAGGGAGCCGGTTAACGGACGACCTTTTTCCTCCAACTTCAATTTCGACGAGTCGGTCACTTTCGAAGTAATTCCATCCTGTGTAAACCTAACTTTTATATAAGGCTTCTCTTTTAGCCAAGATGGGGCAGATCTTTTCCTCTGAGATCGTTGCATGATGCGAAATAATAAAGTGGATATGTTAGAGCTCTCTTTTATCGTGCGCGAAGATAATTGAAGTCAGTCACTGGTTTGATTGCTTTGACACTGCGTGCCGCGTGCAAAACCGCAAAACCCAACCAATCACAAGTCTCGACCCAGTGCCCTCGGGCCGTGTGTTTGGCTTGTTTCGCGCGCTTACCTTGCTTTCTTTGTCAAGTTGTCGACATGTCGAACGGCAGAGCAAAACGAAAAGTGTGGGTTTTTTCCAAAGAAGCAAAGATTCCGATAACTACAGCATGGAGAACTCAAAAGAAGGAAATGGAAGTCGTTGATGGCTGTACGGTTACAGATTCACCGATCGCAACATTGCACAATGTGGAGGATATTATCGAACCTTCGAGTCCGACGATATTCGAGAGTTGCACCGATTCTGAAAAAGGTGATCTTACCGTTCAGCTTCCGTCCTCTTCCACGAGCAATGGACAGGCAAATGATGCAGTATTTTACGATGAACAGTTAAGTGAGGATCCTATGAGTGAATTTGTTTCTCTTCTCGTCGACGAGCCCGATCCAGTGGACGATTCAGACACAAGTGAAGAGTCCGAAAGTGACATAGAAGTTAGTACGAGCTCGGACAGTGAGCATGAACATGAAGAAATCGACATTGTTGATGACTTTGAAGAGAATGACAACGAGCCTAGTGATGATGATGTGCCGTTGTATGAAGGTGCCAAAGTGTCGAAAATCGGTGCAATGATTGTAGTAATGCTTTTCGCTCTGAGACATAAGCTCTCTGGACAAGCCTTGATCGATTTGGTTAAAGTCCTGTGTGCTTTGTTTCCCGATGGTCACAAATTTGTCACTTCTGCTTACCTGCTCAAGAAGTACTTCGCTGATCTTTTTGGGGAGCCTGCCCCTAAAAAGCACTCTTATTGTGGAAGCTGTCTGGGAAGAATTCGTATGGGCCAAGCAGAATGTTTGAAGGATAAATGTCAGGGTGCAAAGAAGAAGATTGAAAACTTTTTGGAGCTGGATCTGCATTTGCGTTTATGTCAGCTGTATAGAGGTATGAAGGGTGTTTTGCTTTCTAATAAACTCCTAAACAAACCTTCCTTAATTAAGTAATTTGGTATAAAAACAGGGCCACTTTTAACCATGCACCAAACGAGCCGGAACGAGCCGGCTCGTTTGCTCCACTGCCGAGCCAAACAAGCCGCTAAATATATGACCACCACACTTAATGCTCATACAATTATTCCTCGATCTTTCATCCACTGCCGAGCCAAACGAGCCGGCTCGTTTGATGCATGGTTAAAAGTGGCCCCGCATTCTATATTCAGTGGCCAAGAATATCGTAAACTCATGCAACCTGGTGGTTTCCTCAGCAAAGACAATCCTCTGAACATCTCTTTCTCCTTTAATACGGATGGTGTTGCACCCTTCAAGTCTTCAAATAAGCAGAATTTCTGGCCAATTTTTCTGGTCATTAATGAACTGCCTCCAAGACTGAGGTAATTTTTGAAGTTATTATTTTTTTAATGTTTGTTAAAATAAATACACTATTAATTTGCAATATACAGTATACAGTCAACTCTCTCTTAGCTGGACACCATTAGGAATGTCCCCAGTTGTCCGTCTAGAGATGTGTCCGGCTTATATAGAGTAGAAGGTGATACCACTAGTTGTGTGATAATGTGCATAATGAGGAAGTATTTATTTCAAGTCTGTTTAAAGACCTTTCCTTCAGTAAGAAAAATCCACAACCTAAAACAAAAGTAATATTAGAAAATTGGCTTGTTTGTCCTCTAGGCTTATACTAACTCTTTTTAATTTATTTGTTTATGTAGCAAGTAAATTACGAATAAATAACACATCAGGAGTAAGCTTATTTTTTCATGTTTTTTTTTTTTCAGAAGTAAGATTTAATGTATCAACCATGTAACTACTCAAAGCAAGCTAAGTGAGGCAGATGAAATAGATGCTATAATTATAAAGCATACATGTAGCATATAGCAGACTGTTTTAACAACTAATCCAAACTTGTCGTTAATTTCATGTACTTTTTTCTCACAGGTATTCTAGAAAATATATGTTCCTTGCTGGTATTTGGTGTTCAAAGAAAAAACCAAATATGCAGACATTCTGCAGGCCCATTATTGAAAGGATTAATGACTTGTATCATAATGGTAAGTATTTGTGTATCTTGTCAAAGTGTCTGGTTGAAAACCATACCATATTGAGAAGACTAATTTACACCACTGTAAGTGAAACAATATGTTACTGACATGGCAAATTATTAGGTTTAAATGTTTATACTGTAATGGAATAATTGTCACCTTTTTGCTTATCAGGCCTCACAGTTACTACACCTTCTGGAGATCAGATTATTAGAGCAACTCTTCTGCTGTCATCTGCAGATCTTCCTGCAAAAGCTCTTATGACAAACATGAAACAATACAATGGAGAACAAGGTTGCTCAGTGTGTGAAGATACAGGAAAAACAGTTGGCGTCGGTGGATTACACCGAGTTTGGCCTTACACCACTAATATGGTTCTCCGAACACACAGGGCTGTGGTTGAATCCATCCGCAAAGTTATTCAGACAGGAAAACCGGTGTGTTAATTGTATGATAAAGGTCATTCATGTACGTTGATTCTGTATGATTATATGGTTGTATAATAATCATTTGTATTTTTTTATTCTTTTCATAATGTTCATTGTGCTGCTCTGGTAATTAGATGGTTCTATACTAACATATTTAATACACAATTAATTAGCCAATTTATGATCTTTGTAATCACTTTCTCATTATGTCTTCATTATTGCAGGTTAATGGAATTAAAGGTGCTTCTGTGTTCTTGCTGTTCAAACCTTTTGACCTGGTGAAAGGATTTGTGATTGATTGGATGCATTCAGTTTGCCTTGGAGTTACCAAGTCATTATTAAATTTGTGGTTGAATGCAGAAAATAGAGGAAAAGAATTCTTCCTTGGTTCAAAGGTACAAATAAATTTCATAATGCCTTAACTACGCATACTAGACCTGTAAGTCTATGCAACCATAAAAATTATACAACTGCCCTTAAACAGGGACTGTGTCCATTTGACACAGTATGAGCATAATTATCTGTTGTGTTTGAAAACATTCCCAAACCAGTTTTATTTTATTTAAAATTCTTTGTTTTAAATTTGCAACAGGAAATGCAACAAGACACAATACAGTCAAGTCTCTCTAAGACACACCATTAGGACCAACATCAGCTGTCCGTCTAATGGAAATGTCTGTCTTATAGAGGTGTCCGTTAAGAGAGAGTTGACTGTATTACGATTTTGTATTCAGAAGTCTTGAGAAGCCACATTAAGTCGGTTTTAAAGTTTGTGATTGGAAACCAAACAAATTAGAAAACTGCTGTGATAGGGTGTCTTTGTGGCATCGAACTAAAGATGATTCCTTCGTTGGCAAGGTTTTAGCACCCTTTACTCCATGATTTTAAATTGATCAGTGTTTTAACTTTTCTAACCTGTGGTTACCACTAGTTACTTTAAAGTTGAGTTGGCTTTAAGTTTTAACCAGATCAAACATATTTTTGTTTTAGATTTCTCTTTTAAATAAAAGGCTACTCTCAATCAAAGTTCCTGACATCATTACTTGTTGTCCACGAAGTCTTGGAGAGCGTGGAACATGGAAAGGTACATTGGCTTATTATTTATATTCATTAATGATTTTAAATTTAGTTTAAGCTTGTCTTGTCTTTCTTCCTTTTTTGAATGTCTCACACATGATGGTATAGGTTAGATCTTTTCCTGAATACCCATAAATAAAAATATTTTTTATTATTCACAGCTACAGAGTACCGTAATTGGCTTCTCCATTACTCTGCAACTGTGTTGAAAGGTGTCCTCCCAAACCAGTACTTCATCCATTATACTATGTTGGTAACAGCCATAAGTATTCTTGTGAGTGACCAAATAAGCCTGGAAAAGCTGCAGCAAGCTGACAAGCTCTTGGATAATTTCTGCAAATTGATGCCAGAGCTTTATGGTGAATATATACTTGTTATTATTCTTTATAGACACACTTATCTTCTTACGTTTTCTTTTTCTAACACAAAATCCAGTTTACAATCCTTGGTAATTAACTGCTAGACTTTATTAAGTTTAGTAAGTTGAGTTTTTTGATAATTCAGTTCCTCTTCATCTTTTTAAATGAGGATGCTGAAGTTTTATTTTTACCTATAGGAGAGAACAGTCAAACACACAACTACCATCTTCTTCGCCATTTGACATATTTTGTTCGGTTATTTGGTCCTCTTTGGGTGTATTCCTGCTTTGGCTTTGAGGCCCTTAATGGGTTTCTAAACACAATGATTCATGGTACTCAGCACATTTCAAACCAGGTAAATGTAACAAAAATATAATTTAAGGTATTTGCCTTGGCAAAATTTAGGGTTTTTGTTTTCCCCAATTTTGTTCTTACAATGTTTCTTAGTAGACATTATAGGAAATACCTTTAAAATACTGTTGTGGCTTAATCTCACAACATTTTATTTCTGTTTTAGTGCTGTCACTTACATAGCACAACCAGTTATTTTGACACGCAAAACCTAAAGCCATTGATTAACGTTTTCAAATGTTCAAATTTCTCTGTATGTATTCATTATTTTTGGCAGTTGCCTTATGATTGCTTTGCGAGAAGCATGAAATTCGGAGTAGTGATTATGTTTTTAAACTAGTCTGACTCCACAAATCAATCTATATTTGTTTACTTTGAATTCACAGATTGCCTCAGCTGTGTCAATATTTCGAAATTTCCCAGGCCTTGTTGCTAAGATGAAACCATCAATTAATTCAGAGCTGGTAATATCTCTTGCCAAACACCTTTCTGGAGAAAAATCTGTGTAAGTGTTGCACCCAACAAATCAATTAAATTTATTTAGCTGTAATTACAAAAGTAGAGTATACATGTAGCTCAAGGATACAGTCACTGTGGAAATTTGCAAAGAAACCAGGTTATACGTGTAATGCTCAGTTCGAATAGTTCAATTTTTAACAGCTACTTTTAAATTACAACACTTTTTCCCCTATGTACATTGTATGCAGCTGTAATTTTTACATCAAGGATAATTAGGTTTACACTTTATTTCCTGCAGACCCAAGCCTTCAGGTGTAGGTGATGCATTTGTTCTGGGTGTTGCTAAGAAGGAAATGTTAGCCAGCCAAGAGTTGTTAGCAGTTAACAGGTTTCTCTGCTGCAGAGGGTTGGAAATTATTGGCCCAGGGGATAAAGTGGAGGTATTCCGGAGAGGAATTGTGAATGGTTCTATCTTCAGCTGCACAAGAATGGCACAAAGTAAACTTAAGAATTCTTACACTGTTCAGTACAAGGATGCAAGTGGAACAATGCAGTTTGGGGAAATTCAAAGGTTTTTGGTTCTTCACAACCACCATGTTGCATTAGTGACAAAGCTAACCCCAAGTGGATCCATGATGTCAGACATCAAATCTTCCTCAAACCTCTTGAATAGATTTTGTAAATCTGGCATTTTACTCGACCACATGGCTGTAACTAAAAGGTTAAAGTCAATATTCTGTATTCCACTGCATAACATCAAAAGAAAATGTGTTGTAGTCAAAAGTGACTTTGCTGAGGTAACAATTAGCACCTTTCCAAATATGGTTGAGCATGATTGACTTCTTGAAATTTAATCAAGAACTTGAGAAATTCTTTCTTGCATTCATTGTAAATATTGTAATAAAATAAGTTATGCTTTGAAATTAATAAAGAATGTCATCAGACTGAAAGGTCTTGCAAAATTTTTCATTATTTGTGTTATTGTACATATTTTCAATAACAGATTTTTATATTAAAAAAATATAATTCAACTGCATACCATGATGCTACACAACCTGCTTGGTTGTGTGTGCATGTGATGTGTAAATCCCAGGTGGGATTTGTGAATCCCGCCAAAGATCCTGGCTGAGAAGATCATCCCAGGTGGGATATTAGGATCCCAGGTGGGATCCATAGATCCCACCTGGGATCCCAGGTGGGATGGCCTAATCCCGTGTTTTAGGTGGGATCCCAGGTGGGATTAATTTTTTATCCCGGGTGGGATTGGCGGGATCCCGCCATTCCCACCCGGGATCCCAGGTGGGATTGGCGGGATCCCACCAGGATCCCGCCTGACTTTTTACATGGGTGGCTTATGGGTTTTTTGCTTTTCTTTTGACAACGTTTTTTGAAATAGCTGTATAACGATTTTTATAATCTGAAAGACAACCAAGCGTTACCTTCATTAACGGACAAAAGAATTCATTAATGGGAAACTGATTCTGTTCGATAATTCATCAATCCATTCATGGAATGAACAATCCAATATTCAAATTGTGCCTCGATTCAATAATCGACCCAAAGTTCGGTTTGATTATTTGTGACCTTCTGGAAAAAGTGCCCCTTGTGTTAGCAGGAGCAATGAGCTTCGATCCTTTAAGAAGTACCATGAATAAGGCCTGGTTCACACTAGCCACATAACGACATAACGACATAGTCATAATGACATTAAGAAAAGATCAGTTTTATCCTTATGTCGATATAATCATGTTCCTACTATGTCGTTATGGCGTGTTGTTCACACCAGGTGCTTTTTTCGTTTGCGTGACCTTCCCGTTACGTCGTTATGTCGCAAGTGTGAACCAGGCTTAAGAGAAAAAGAACGCATTTGCAAAAGCCCCTGTTATTGCTCTATGGAAAATATTAATCGTTTTTACCGGAATGTTGGTGATCCTAAAAATATTTGAAAAATCACTTTTTTTTGCGGGACTAGCCGATGCCTCCCGGCCGCGATCGCCACTGCGTCGAGCAAGTCATATGCCCCATTCACACCAACGCTTAATCCTGTTTAAAAGCCATTTGGTTAAACAAGTTTAAAAATTGTTTTCTTCATAAAAGCTGCTTACTGGCTATTATCGATTGGAAATTTAGCTCAAATTAGAGAACATGTTAAAGTTCATTTGAATTCCTCGTAAAAACTTGCGTTCAGTTTTTCGTTGTTGCTTTTTTATTTTTTTTTTACACCTGGATTAATTAAACATGTTTAGTGGGTGTGAATTGAGTACTGGGAGCTCGTTGCATATGATCGAGTTTGAGATGTATTACACTCAAAGACATACCACAGGCATCCGACACATACCCGTTTTCTCTCTTACAAGGTCAACTGCTTCACATCTTGCTTCGGGCACCCATTCACAATAAAACATGTTTTTAGACACTTGCCAACAACTTTATAACATTCATTGCACCTAATTTGCCACCAAGAATTTAAAACGTATACGAAAAATTACATTCAACCACATATCACTTGGCAGTTAAGATATTGGATACCTCAGATCTAGCCATTTAGCTCAAAATAGAAAATACAAAATACAAAAACAGTACCTTCTTTAATGAAAGGCTCTCTCTAACGCATCACAGGACTAGACTTTTCATCAACTCTACTGAACAATTAACCAATTTACTTGATGCTTTAATTCATGAAAAAGCAAAAGCAAAAAACTGACGAATTAACTAATTTTGATTACCAGTCACTAATACCGTGACCATTACATTTATACCAGGCTACTTGCTGAATAAATGGCTCGAATGCCGCCTCGGCTATCTCAGCTAGCTATATAGATGCAGTCCTGTAAGCCATTCCTTACAAAAAGCTCGCATTGTTTCAGTTATACATGGCCGAATACAAATAGACCAGAGCTGTCAACCTACATGTAGATGTTCTCGAACCCAAAGACCTCGATTTCACTTGTGGTAAAATTTTGATTTCCGGTTAGGAAGGTGGTGGCATTCTGTCCTGCTGGCATCTGGTAGCAGTTATTCAGGTTTGTGGTACAGTTGTTTGCGTTTGGTGCGTTGACGATCCGTAGATCATGGGCTGCACCAAATGTAGGCCCGTAGCTGGTATGACAATAAATGGCTGATTCCTCCTTTCCTGGTATCAGTGACAAAACTGTCGGTTCTAGGCCATTTGGATTGACAAGACTGAAGAGAAAAGAATCTGGGGCTCTCCTGTAGGCTCCACTTGAGATTGCTGAAGTAAAAATGACATAAAACATCAGCTTAGGGTTACCACGTATTTCTATTTTTATTTTATTTTTTTAGCTTAGCCTTTATAATACCAAAAAAAAAACAATTGCACACAATATATGGACGTTGGCAGGGACATCGCAAAAGCTGAGAAGCCAATTACTGCGGGCCCAGAAATAAAATGTATATAAAAGAAAAGAAAGAAAAACACTTTACATGCAGCACATTAATTATTGGTACGTTTAAAAATCTTATGGAGTTGCATTTTAAACAGATGGTTTTAAAAGTTCGAGGATTGTCAGGGTTATAGTTCGTTCTAACAGCACGAGAGTAGTAGTCATAGAGAAGAGATTTGAAACCAGTAAGAGTAGCATTAGCTAAGTCCATTCTGTCAGTGAGTAAGTTCCAGATTCTGGTTGTTCTAATAAAAAAAGATTTCTGATATGTTGTAGTTCTACATCTCTTGGGGACAAAGATAGGAGATCTAGTAGCGGATGTTCGAGTCCTTCTAGCACTTCCGCGCACGACGGGAACAACAACGGAAGGTCTAAGGTGGACCAGATTATGCGTAGCCTTGTAAAAAAATACCATGTCCAAAAGCTCATGCCAATAACATACCGGAAGTAGATCTAGAGATATTAACCTTTCCTTCTACGATATTTCTGTAATAAAGGGTAAATGGAGAATAAATTTGGTGGCACGTCTTTGAATTTTGTCAATTTAAGAAATTAATTCAATTGCCTGAGGCGCCCAAACCTGAGTTGCACACACTAAGTGCGTACGCACTAGGCCAAGATACAAGGTGCACCTTGTCAATGTACTTCGAATGTACCTGGCATTCCTCCAAATGTATCCTAACAACTTGTTAGCACGTGCAACTTGGCGACAGACTTGCGCGTGCCAGGTCAGGTCACAGTCTACCAAGATGCCGAGGTCACGCTCTACCTTACAGGACCGGGTAGTGCGGCCGTTGACCTCATAACATGTGGAGATAGGCTTGCGCTTTCTTGCAATGGATTGCAGCTTGCATTTCTTCTCATTGAAGGCTAAACCAGAGGCAGCCGACCATGAAGACAGACTGTGAAGGTTTTGTTGTAAAGTGTCGCCATCATCCTGAGACTTCACTTCCTTGTAAACCTTTGTGTCGTCGGCGAACATCACCACTTTTCTCCTGCTGATGACTTCAGGAAGGTTGTTTACATATAACAGGAAGAGAGCAGGACTGATAATTAAACCCTGGGGAACGCCTGACGTGACTGGGAGGTCACGTGAAGTCGCCCCTGGTACGGTAACACGTTGGCGCCGATTATAAAGGTACGCGCGGAGTCAATCAAGCAGCTTCCCTCGGAAGCCAGTGTCCCGCAATTTGTTAATAAGCAGGTCATGCCTGACCTTGTCAAAGGGTTTGGGCATGTCTAGGTACACGCAATCGACTTGACTGGCCCTGTCAACAATGGCTCCAATATGGTCTAGGGACTCAAGTAGGTTAGTGACGCATGATCGCCCACACCGAAACCCATGCTGACAATCCACAATCATTTCTTCTAATCGCTGCTTGATGCGATTTAAGACGCAGCGTTCGAGGACGTTTGAAACAATACAAAGCAGGGAGATTGGCCTGTAGTTTTCCACGTGGTCTTTTTCGTCCTTTTTGTGGACGGGCACTACATTTGCCAATTTCAACTCACTGGGTATGTAGCCCTCCCCCAGGGACCTGTTGAACAACGAGCACAATGATGGAGCAATAGTAGTGGCGGTTTCCTTCAGGATTCTCGCCGGAATGTAGCCGTGGTAACTACATCAGATTTTCAATGCCAGTGAACCCCTTTCTAATTCTAGCACTTCTTTTGCGTTAATATCTATATATAGGTATAAAGCGAATTTGGGGTCATCACTTAGACACCAGCAATTGTGGACGAGTAGTCTATATTGAAAGGACTATCAGTATCACGAGTCCCTTAACAGGAACGAAACATACTTGTGTCAATCTGCCAAGAATATATGAAGCTGAACCAAGCTGGGTGAAAACGATTTTCCCAGAACTGTCAAATGTCGATTCAATAGGGACGCAACATATTTATACCAGCGTAGCCGCAGTAAATATGCTTCAAAATTGACATGGTGTCGGAAAAGATTTTCTCGGAATCTCCATCAACAGATTCAAAACAAATACATAGGCAAGCAGGCTAACCTCGAAACTATACAGCAAAGTAAAATGCTGACAATGGCTTAAAGAATTTCCCAGAATCCTCACCCTTAAACCGTAAAATTTTGAGTTTATAATCCGGATTGTAACTATATTGGGTAATCTACAAAAAGAATTGTTCCCTTAGCAGGGTTAAAACTGATATCTGTCAGGCTAGCGATGAAAATAAGCATGCACTGGAAACTAAAATATTGCCTCGAATTTTAAATAATTTCCCAGAATGATCATAATGTCCTCCCTTGAGCAGAAAAAAAGTACAGCCAGACGTATCTACTAATAGCTTGCCACAGGTTTGAAAGCTTTACACTTGTAAAATTCGAAAGTAATAACGGAGTACACTCGCCATATTTCGCTTTTCCACTTTGGTTTCTATCAGTTGTGTTTACTGATAAACTAAGCCAGTCATTCTTTAACATTATGTTTTCTATTCTTAGAAATTCCCAGAAATCCAGGTTTAATTAAGAAAACATTCTTCGCGATGTTGATCATTATTTCCTTAATTTTTAGTAAAAGCTCTCGCGATACATCTTTAACAGGCTACAAGAGACAAAGTTAATTCAACATTCAGTATGAATAGGTTTAACCCTTGAGTCACAGGTAAGGCAGTGCTACAATCAACGAGAAGATCGGGCGTTATCAAGTCTCAGCCCAAGCTATAGCATTAGTTATGAATCATCATTTTACGACTTACACTCCCAGTGTTGCTCGGTGTAGCCTCCGAATATGTTGTTTCCACTCCTTACCACCGTCACGGTCGGCCCTTTGTGGTCGCAAAAAGCGTGGAAGTTGGAGGCATTCCAGCCATCGCGAGAAGCGCGATATATCAGGGTATAGTTATGGCTGGCGCTTGTTAATGTCCCTTTCAACCATCCAGTCAAGGTTTTCTTCTGTTCTGTGGACAGGATGATGGAGGTTTCAAAGGGGCAAGCTTTCATTTCGTCGATGACTCCCTGAATTTGATAAAACTCAGCTTCTGTGAGCAATTCTCTGCGATCAGTCTTGTCTTTAGGAAGAACAAGCTCTCCGGTGCGCAGGTAATTCAGGATATACCGGAAGTGAGTTCCATCGCGATCAATGAAATAGGTTCCATCTTCACCAGGCTTTGTGTCGAATCTACCGGAAAACATGGCGTGCAACATCGAGCCTGACGAATTTAAAGGAAACAAAATTTAGACATACCTAAGATTACTTTTTGTTGATGAACGGCTCTCCGGCTCTGCTCCGGAAGAGGGTCCAAGAATGCAAAATCAAAGTGTCTCATTCTAAACAGTCTTCAAAACAGTATGACAGCACATACCTGGATCTTTCTTTATAGTTTCCATGCTGGTGGAGAACACCTGCCCACCGACATTGAGTTTCAGAGTTTTGCTGAAATGTACGTGTTTAAGCTTCTTTGCAACCGAATCGAAAGCTGCCATTTCCTTGCGCACTTTAGCAGTCTCACGTTCCAGAATTTTGAAGACTTCTTTGATGTGATCGTTCGCCTCCTCTAGTGCTCCATCGCTTTGCTGAGCGACTTCCTCCTCTGGGCTTCGAGATGTAGACGACATTACTTCGAGAAAATGATCGAAATGGTATTAAATGGCTAAGATGTTAATAATACAGGCGCAACGGTGCAAAGTGAAAGAGGTCGATGCGCAAGTGAAAATGCTTTGTGATAGATCCACTGAGTTGATAGTCTTTCCTCTCCCTGATTGGCTATAAAAGATTATATAAATACCTACTGTGTGCCTATTGGCTATAAGAATTGTTTCAACCTCAAATCACTTGGAGCTGAGAGCGCTTTTGGTTTCCAAAGTGTATTTCTAGTTAACAGCGGAAGTTGAACCTCTTTCCTGATTTCACAGCCGTTGGGACCTGGTTACGGATAAATGAAAGTTAATTAAAGAATGACTAGACTGAGCATGTAGCGCTGGAATAAGTAGTATTTTTGAAGCTCTTGTAGATCAGCGAACATATAGGTTATATACGTGGTTCTGTGTGGTGTTTATCGTCATCAATAGTCCCCAAGTAATTAGGTTCTGCGAAAAGTATGGATAATGAAACCTCCTGTGGATGAGTCGGATCTTTCCGAGAGTACTAAGTCACTGGGTTTCGGGCTAGAAAGATCTCGCGGATTTCTAAAATCGGCTGGTTTTAAACAAGATTCAAGCAACGTCTCAGAGCACGCAACCATCCGAAAACAATAATAGGAATTTTTTTCAATATCTTTATTAATGATGTCAATTACTTAGCTGGATCTTGCTCGTTACGTCTGTATGCTGACGACTCTACGCAATATATAGCCCATGAGAGCCCTGCACACTCGAAACTACACTGAATCAAGATATGGAGAGATTAACCTACTGGTTCACTGCGAATTACCTGCAAGTAAACACTGCTAAATCTCAGGCAATGTCACTGGGGGAATCTCAGTACTCATACAATCTTGTTATTGGTGACAAGTCCTTTGTTTGGCTTTGTTTATTTGGCTTTGTTTGGAAGCTTGGCACATCAACTCCGCCCACGCTCCTTTAAACGGTGACGATGGCGGCCTTTTACCTGACACCTACTTACACCTCATTAAAACAAAAGGTCGTTAATTAGTGAGCGTATATAAGGATCCTTTTTGCAACACTAGATCACCCCTGATGAAGACACTAGACAGGAGTGTCAAAACGTTGGGTCGTGAATTGTAACTTTATAAGTTACATTCATCAATTTTCAAACCAGAGTAGCATCAAACCATGTCTGAAAGTCCATCGAAATTGAACAAACCCTCAAAATTCTTGGCGTTACATTGGATCGGGATTTGTCTATGACTTTTGTCTAGCAATGGCTGCTACGGATACGCTTGAGCAAAGACGTATCCTGCAATCGCTTATTCTTTTCTTCAAGTGTTTTAAACTAGCTGGCCAAATTATATATCTCAATTCTTTACACCTCGATTAACTAATTAAAATTTACGAGGCAGTGGCTTAAATGTTAAGCAGCCTCCATACAACAGCCTTGTCATGCACAACTCCCATTTGTACATGATTGCCCACATATGGAATCGTTTACCAGATGTTGTCAAATCCTCGATCACTTTAACACAATTTCGCGCTCGCCTGAATAATGTTAAATTCACAGAGCGCCAGTGTAGGAACTTTATACAATTTTATCTATTTTTACATTTGTATCTATTTTTGCGTTTTGATACTTCATAGTTACTGTTATGAGGATCAGAGTTATTTTTAGTTTTCTGTCATGCAATTCCAGACTTTTCTAGAATTATCTTTTAATCAGTAATATTCCAAAAATAGCTTTGTTGTAACTCAGCAGTTTCCAAAAATAGTACACCTTGTAATGCACTATAAATAGTAACGGAACATTCTAGATACTTGAAGAAAAAGTATAAAAGCAGGCTTCTAACTAACAGAAAAAACTCTCTTGCCCGAGGGCTTACCCTCGTGGCCGACTGTGATTGAATTTATGCTATGGATGCTATATGGTGGTTGAGATTCGGGACTTCGTTCCCTGTTTGTGATTCCCAAGTGATATTGTGTGACAAGTGACAAAAGGTGATAAGTGACAACTGAGGGGATTTTCCCTGTTCGTATGTGATTGTGGAGTGCGATACTGTGAAGAAGCTATAACCTATATCCGGAGAGAAGAAAGAGACGATAGCAGAAAAGAGAAGATAAAGAGTTCAGAGTTTATTATGAAGTTGTCCTTACGAGTTTGTGTGCTCAGAGAAGCCAGTGAGTGGAAAGAATCCAGTGTATCCAGAAAGTCAAGCATTGTTGTCAAAGTTAATCAAGAAAGTCAAGAATTCTTGTCTCTAGATGGTGGAGTTGGAGTTCAAAGTGAATGAAAGACAGTAAGCCTGTTTTACGAACTGCTTAACGTAATCTTTAACCTAACTAGTTAACTGTAACAGTGTATAACTAAATAAACGATAGTTGAAAGGGTAACTGCTCGTTGTCACACTTTTGTTGCGTGCTTTATATCGTACTCGGGAGCTCTTTTCGTCTATGTCTTGTTGGCGGACATCTCTTGGTTATTCCTGCGCGTAACATTAGGTTTTTGTGTCTGCTATTTGCATATGCAAATGCAGACACTATGCAGAGCTGTAGAAATTTTGATCACTACCTCATATAGTACAAATGTGAAAAATTTTTATAGAGGTTTGAATGAGGTTTTCATTGGAGGTCCATTTTGTGACGAACTACATGAGGGACAGGTAAAGCGTAACCATTTGTCGTGAATCTGTCGTGAACTACGATGTATGTCGTCACTCAATCATGAATTATCGTAACCCTTACCATTGGTTGCGAGAAAATTACGAATTCAAAACAACACTCGGAACCAATAGAATTCGAGGAAATTAGTCGGCAATTGCGTCAACGATCACGTGGGGAAGCAGGCAACGCACGCTTCGCGAACGAAGGACATTTGCGTTTTGTCTCCGTGGCCTTTACATGTACCGTGACGCTGGAAAGCGAGATAGGTGAGTGAGCTTTCTTCATTTTCTTAAGTTTGTCATGAATTTCTCAAAAGGTGTTGTCTCAGTATGTCACAGCTTTCGAAG
This sequence comes from Galaxea fascicularis, assembly GCA_948470475.1. Lineage (NCBI taxonomy): Eukaryota > Metazoa > Cnidaria > Anthozoa > Scleractinia > Euphylliidae > Galaxea > Galaxea fascicularis. Next base: position 24,307,999 of record OX419340.1, on the reverse strand, counting down.
TACGGGTCAATCTGGCCGAATAAATGGCTTTCACAGATGCTTTCAAGTTGTCGATCGATGCACAGCTCGGCGTCATAGAGTTACTCCTGTGCTTGCGAAGACACAAGTTTATCAGCCCCATATAGGGAAACAAAAGTCCTTCAAGGGAATTATTGAGTCCCGTTTGGGGATTATTGAGCGCCTTCGGGCGATTATTAAGTCCCTTTTGGGGGATTACAAAGCCCGCTGAGGGAATAAATAAGCCCTATTTGGGAGATTTTGTCATAAGCTCTGCCGCTTCTGTGGTGAAAACGTCTATCATTGCCCGAACGTCTGCGAAAGCTGTGAACAGTTTATAAGCACGAATTTGTTTAAGAACTAGTAATCTTCTCAATATATATTATCTAAAGATATTTTTTACCGAACCTAGCCTTGATATCAGAACTAGAAGTTTTGTTTATAACTATTACCTGAGGAAAAGTTTAAGCAAAACTTTCCGTGCAATGATGAACATTGTTGTGGCCTTGCCGCCATCTTGTACGAAAGAATTTCGTGGCCATTCCAAAATAGTTAAACAAGTGAAACGACGTAGAGACCGAGAACCGTCTAGATTACTGCAAAAGATTATAAGATCCATGAAAAAGAGAAAAGTTAGATGCAAGCTGTTATATGGTGTTTCCCCTAAGACCTGCAGCTGCTAAAACCATACACAGACCACAAGGTGATACTGAGACTAAAATAGTTGTTGACTTTAACACCAGAAGAACAATACCTCACATACATTGTGTAGGATTGAGTAGAGTAACCACCATTGAAGGATTATATATCACTGACCTTTGCGAAAGCAAAATAGCTGTTAATTCTCAAGTACACCTGTAACAGCTGAAATGCAACATTTACAATGTACGAACAGAAGGGCATCTCAAGCTTTCTATTACTCCTATCTATGATACAGACAAGACTGCTTTAAAAGTGTGCTACCTTAATACAAGATCATTTCATAGACATATTGAAGATATACGCAAAGACATAAACTATACAAGTACTGATGTCAGTATTTTCTCAGAAACAAGATTGAATCATTTGGACAAAGATGCTGACTATGCCATAACAGGACATACTTTATTTAGAAATGACAATCACTCCACAGGTATCAATACAAGGCCCTATGGAGGCACAGCAGTATACAGTAAAAATCCCTTTGCTCCTGGGTATCCACTTTGCAAAAACAGTAATGGCATTGAGATAACTATAATAAAAGTCATCACAATCCCAAATCTTACGATTATAGGTGTTTACCGCTCACCAAAAGTACCAGTAACTCAAATGTGCACAGCACTTCTGCAAATTTTGAATCTGTATTCTTCTGAGTTCAGTATTTTTATTGGTGACTTTAATGTCAATTGGTTAAACCAAAAAGACAAAACTCACCTTCATAACTTGTTTATTACAGACAATAATTACAGACAGTTGGTATCATGCTATACTACTGATAACAGGACCACTATTGACCATATCTATACTAATTTGCCTGAACCAGAACTCACTGTACACATTTTAGAAACATATTTTTCTGATCACAAAGCAATATGTGCATTGATTTAAACAAAAACTGCATACTAATTTATTGTTCTAAAATAAATGTGATCAAAATGCTAAAGAACACTCTACAATATTACAATGTATTATTATAAACAATAACTGGACAATACTACACATATATTTCCTTGTTTTTATCAACACCAAATAATTGTTGAACATGTTTTTTACTTTTTTTTTGTACAATAAAGCACAATGCCAATATGAGAAACCTCTATGGAACAAACTCCTTTGTATAACAAACATTCTTTACCTTCAGTCATAGTAAAATGTATGGGGAACACCACTGATTTAATGAAAACTTGTTATATTGAACACATAATGCAGTCCCTTGGCCCTTCATTATATTGAGGGTCCACCGAATCTGACGTCCGCTTGTTTAAGCTATGAATCCGGTAGTTTAAAATGTTACCGAAAACCCTGGTCCACTGTAATAATATTGTTTTAATATACTGCTAAAAAAAAATATTTTTAGCATATGAAATAAATGCCTATGGTTCCAATGGCAGATCTAATAAAAGGGGTGGGGCAGGGGGAGGGGCTGCCCAGACCTTATCAGTGCAAAACTGAAGGCCTCAAGACCCAAACTTTTTTGTACCCCCTAATTTAAGGCCAGAAGGGCTGAGAAAATGTCCTGGAAATAGATTTGCATTTTTTCCATGATCACTGTATAAATTTGAAGCATATGTTAAGTCATAGGTAAGTAACTTTTATTTTGGGCATGCGGGAGAAGTTGTTACAACAATGTTTGATTTCATTCCTCTTTTGTTTTCTCAGCTATTCCTGTGTAGTCAACAATGGAAGAAGAAAAAACAGAATGTGAAAATTCTATCACAGGCTATTTGCACAATGTGTCACCTATTATGACAAGCAACAAAAGGGAGTACTTTGACATGCAAATTCAAACTGGTGAATATGAAGTGAAACGCAGTGTTTGCTTCTCTCCTCCACGGATAGATGAATTCAACAAACACAGTAAATGCAAGAGTCCAGTTAAGATAAGTAAATTCCGCTTGGATAAAAGCTCAACCAGTGTGTGCATGGGACCAGATGTACAACTATCCCAAGTAGATAAAGTGGATTTTGAAAGGAAAACTTTGCCGCAAACGCTGAACCTGTCATTACTTAATTCAGTGTTTGATGGTCAACTGATAAGCTTAAAGGCAAAGCTAATAAACCTCACAGCTGTCACCAAATTCACTACTTCCACATCATTAAACAATTCAGAAGCTGATCTCCTTGACCCTCAGGGATCTGCCAGGCTTACTTTATGGGAAGACTTCACCTCACAAGTGATGGAAGGCAACACCTATCATTTCACTAACTTGAGAGTTAGGAAAGATAACTATAACAACATTTACCTTAACACAGCAAAAACTGGCTGTGTCATTGTTGAAACAGTTCCCTTTGATGAACCGCTTTGCCTAACTAACGTGCTACCAGCAACATTAACATCAACTTCTATTCAAGCTAAAATTTTGGGGATAAACAACACCAACCACTTTATGTCTTGCTGTAATTGTAATAAAAAGATATCCTCACTTGAAACAAAAATCGTAGAATGTACAGCCTGTGGCCTAAAACAAAGACAAGCCTCTTGTAAAAAGCATTGGTACCTTCAAGCTTTGTTTCAACATAAGAAAGGAGCAGTAAACCTAACATCATTTGATGATGCACTGAAGCAAGTTCTTGGACTTCCAAATGCTAAATTTGAGTCAATCACTCAAGATGAGGTAGATGATAAGTTTTTGTCCCTCCCAGAAGTTTGCATTACCTATAACAACAAGACAAAGATAGTGCTAAATATTGAAAAACAACAACAATGAACACTCTTTCAAGCATCTTAACCTTACTGTTATCTGAATACACAACAAAAATGTAGTGTACTAATATCGTTTCTGTTTCTGCCAAAAGTTTGACTTACCTTTTACGAGACAATAGACACTGTCAAGCATGTAAACTGTTGTATTAATGAACCATAATAAGGTAGCATAGTATTAAAAGTAATATCATTGTTTTTGTTACTTGCAAACTTTTGAATTACCTTTCTCAGGACGATGGAAACTGTCTGTGAACCACACAAATTCTTGTGTTAATAAACCATTGAAAGTTACTCTGATCATATTATTGTTGTTGTTACTGCCAAAATTTCGAATTACCTTTTACAAGACAATAAAACTGCCTGTAAAACATGTAAACTGTTGTGTTGATCAACCATAAAAAGGTACTCTAGTATTATGGTAGGTTTGATCACTGCCAAAGTTTCAAATTACCTTTTGCCAAACAAACTCTTGTGTTAATGAACTATGAAAACGTTGTATTACTGTTCGCATTTGAAAGCATTAAAGATCATTTCCACTCCGTTCTGCGCAGTCTCAGCACTCCAATGTTTGAGTATCACACGATGAGATGCGAAGCTATGTTATTCGTTACCAACCGCTTACCTTATCTTTGAGGTTTTTAAAACTTTTTTCCAACAGTCTCTTTGATTTTTAACGTTACAAAACAAACATGACATCATACAAAACCAACAAAGTACACATTTTGTACACTGCAGGACAAAACAACATATCCAACAATAAATTAAAAATAGCAGACACATGTACGCATTGCGTACCTATTTTTATATTTGCGGTGCATAATTCACAATTTATGTTGTTTTGTAATTTAAGTTGTCCAGCGTATTTAACATGAGCCTCTGGCTCGGAAGATTTTGCAAACACTTCCCACGTTTTTCGACATTAAATAAATTAAAATTACAATTACTAGCGGCTCTTATCCAAAAGAAAAAGATTAACGAACTCGAGAGGATTTTGCCTATTGTCACTACGTGCAACAGGCAGTTAAGAATCTTAAACAGATATTGATGGACCGCTGGAGTCTGGTACAAAATCCGCCATTGCTAAACAAGAACTCACAGAGAACCTCCGATAATATCAGACAAAAGAAGTAAATCTGATCTCCTTAACCCTTTTCCGCCGGGATTTTTTTGGAGCAAAAAATGAAAGCACTTGACCGTGTCAAACTTTCCCTTCCTATGGAGATTTCTCTGTCAACAAGTAGGGTGCATTATACATCATTGGAAAGCTTATTTGATAACAAATACGATCGACACGTAAACAACAACAAATAATTAATTCATGTCGCCATGACAACGACCAAAATTTACATAATTTATGTAAATATGCAAATGAGGTACTAAATTTTCTACTTTTTGTCTATTTTTCTCAAAACTTTTTGCATGTTTCCTCATAAAACATATAGCATTAGAAAGAGCATTTAATATACTACTTTTGCCACTACAAAGGTCTGGACTGTTTATTCTTCTCATGCACTAGCATTTCATTCCCCAGTGTATCCTTAAACTCACAATATTCCTTCATTTGGCTGCAGTAAATATCTTGATGGCAGCAATCACAACATATGTTTATGAAATCATTTTATTAAAATAAGAACTAAAGAACAGGGTTCTGTTTGGCCCAAATCAAGCAACACTACTGCTTCTGGCCAGATGAAGGTCAGTTTAAGGCTTATTTCAACCTTTGTCGGGGAGCAGGGTTGGCGCAGTTTTGAGAGCGCTGGCCTTCCACCAATGTGTCCCGGGTTCGATCTCGGACTCGGCGTCATAAGTGGGCTGAGTTTGTTGGTTCTCTACTCTGCTCCGAGAGGTTTTTCTCCGGGTACTCCGGTTTTCCCCTCTCCTCAAAAACCAGCATTTGATTTAATTCGAGTTTAGTAGCAAGCTACACAGTGCGTCCAATAAAGAAATGATTAAGATATTGAACGACATTTCCATGGCATACAAAGAAAGCTGTCCTGACTGCGAAAGAACTTTATTTCAGGAAAACAAACGCTAACAAAATCTCGAATACGAGTACAAGCTTTTGAAGCAACTCTGTCAGTCGACCGGTGAAGCAGGATTTTAGAAAATCAAAGAAGTGTTGCCATACTTTGATTTTTTGACGACGTGATGGTTGATCGCAATAGTGTTGACCCATGCAAAATGGCAATCGAAGGCTCTTCCACGTTTGCCTTCGAAGAAAGCAGCAGCACATCACTCTCTCCACAAGGAAGCGTGGCCGACACAGAAAACATAGAAAATGAATTCGAAACCGCGACGCCCAATGGAGGAGTGAAGCGAAAGGCAACTGATGAGCCAGCGAAATCTGCCAGCGAAGGAAAGAAGAGACGTGACGAGCAAACAGCGTCTTCTCAGTGGCAGACAAGTTTTCTACAACTTATGGATCGACGCACAGAGCAAGATAACATACGATTTGAACGTTCCACAGAATTGCTTCGGGAGTTAAGCGTTCCCTGTCTGAGTAAGGTTTCATTAGCCGGCTGGTAAGGGGATGATTTTATGCACTGTCCCCAGAGAGAAGAGGGCCGATTTTCTACTCCATTTGTATTCCTCGTCGTCGGACCACCAAGAATTTGCTCGTTTTGTGCCAAATCGTGTAGTCCACTTAGTCTAAGGACGCGAGCATCGTGTATACTGCCTAGATAACCAACAGTAGCATGGATGAATTTCAGGTTAGAATCAACTATGGCTTGAAGGTTCACACTATAATGCTGCTTAATCTTCGTAATTTCGGGGTTGAGCATTTATCTCTATGTGGCAACCATCTATGGCCCGGACAATTCGAGGTATGCCATGCATTTCTTTGAACTCGTCAACCTTTTCCATAATTTCCTGCCTTGTCAAGGAAAATTTTCTGAATTGATCCTACCCGGGCCTATGAAGAAGAGCGCGTTCGAATTCGCTACAGATGCATTTCGCTGTTGACTTTCCGTATCCAAATTGTAACCCACGGCTTCGATAACTGTTACCGCCGGTTGCAACTCGCCATAAAGCTAAAGGTGATGTTATACGAGCCGATTTTGTAACATTGATTTTTAACGCCGATTTTTAATCCATGTTACACGAGACAACTTGTAACGCAACTTTGTTGCGGCAACGCTATGTTACACTAGACGATTTTTAACACAACATTTGAGCCCAGGCTCCTGTTCGACAAATTCTTGGTTCTCCGTGGTGCATTCTGGAACGATGTTGCGTTAAACGTCAACGCCAGGGTGTTACGCGCATCAACTCAAACAAAATTCGGGAAACAATGTTGCAGGTTTTTAATCGCTTTCAAAAACTTGCAACATGTTGCCGCAACAAAATGTTGCGTTACAAATCGCCCTGTGCTCCATGTAGGTAGTTGAGAGTAGTAGGAGGTAGGTGAGTGTATTCAGAAATTATTCAGCTTTCTTTGGAGTTGAATTTGGCTGCAAAGCGGCGAAGAAGTCAAGAGTTCAAAGCTATTTTTCAGAGTATGCCCAAAATGTTTCGTGCTCATTAGCATAAAGGTAATTAGCATAAAGCTCAAGGTGCTCGCGCACAACACCGGCTCCCCACATATGCGCAGGTATACTAAATCAACGTATGCCAATAGTTCAATTTTATTAATTTATTTTTTCTCAACTCTTGCGAGGAAGAGCACTACATCGTAGTTTGAATCTGTGAGTAAATAAGGGTTTCATCATCTTATTGTAGAGCGGTTTCACATGACGTCACGGTGACCATGTTGGTCATTCAAAACAAAGGCAGACCAAGGAAGGTCGGCCATATTGGTTTACTAGGCTAACCTTCTGGGTATTGAACTCCATTTTTCATGCAAATACTTTCTTTTGTTTCATTAAACCAATATCGCCGTCGGTCACGTGAGTGAAATTGCTCCATAAATTTATGAATAGGAATACTTCGTTAATGTCAGAGAGGGGAGGGGATAGACACAAGTACTAAATTGTTATCAAAGGAGAGGTTAGATATCTGCTGTACCATTAACTACAACGTTAACAAAGTGGATAGCGTATAGATAGAGATAGTTGGGTATATTTCAAAAAGCACTGCGTTCGACGCAACTTGCATGGCGGCAAACAAAGGTGCATGAGAGATTGCACAGTGTCTACTTTCAACGACTGAGTATTTCGTTGCAACATGGCAAGAGGCCTTGCAACTTAATACAGCCGACTTTACTTCTAGCAAAGTTTCAGGCAGCACGAAATTTTTCAAGACTTCAATTCATGATCATGGTATGTCACCCGTGACAATTTTCTTTTAACTTTTGGTTTTACTTTCTCAAGAAGACTTTTCAAATTGAAATTGGAATAAAAACAAAGAACGAAAACGCGAATGGGTGAGAACCGAATATTGTCTCGTAACGGTGACCTCGGAGAACTAGCACGGCCGGGCCTCAAGCAGCATTTACCCGCAAAAACTATCGCAAAAGATCGAACACATATTCCGAGCATTCCGAGTAAACCAGTGACATTCCTTTGTTCTGCCCATATCACGAGCAGAATGGACGAAGAAATATTCCATTTACCTCTCGAGAAACAGAATAGGCCTAATTCTTGTCGCAAAAGTCGCAAAAGAATAAGCCCGCCTATTGCACCCATTGCAGGCATTCCTGTGCCGCAGTAATTCCTAAACAACGCATCTGAGCGTTCTAAAAAGTAAACCATAACAACTTCATTTACTTTCCATAACGCCAATAGCGTATCATCTCAGCATTTTCCCTCGCCGTGCACTAATGTTTAACCCCAAGACTTTGTAGTCTAGGTTGCGGTAAAAATCAATTCAAACTCGCGAGAGATCCTCCTTTCGCTTTTCAAATGTGATTCCTTCCTTTATGAGATTCAATGTTTGATTGACGTCTTCAATCTTGCTTTCAAGCTCCTGAAGCTTCTTCTTGCTTATGTAATACTTGAGACGACGTGAATGGTCACAGAATGTGTTCAATGCCGTGAGTTCTCTTGATATTTCGCGTCTTGTACCTTTGAACAGATAAAATAATGACACGCTACATAAATCATGTCACAAAAATCCTGTTTGTTGCATTACAGCAACTTAGAATACTTGTGCTGTAACAAACTTGACATCAAAACAGTCGAAAATCGCAACACGTTTTTAAACAGAAACGAAGCTGGAATTTCAAGTAAAGGAAATCGATTTCAATCCAGTTTCAATTTGTTCATTCTAAACATTTTTATAACTTGTTTGGTTCTGCAACGTGATATCGCGTAACTGTTGCGACCCTGGTTTCAAAGATAAACCGAATATTATAAGGAAGCAAACAAAATCATAATAAACGAGAATGATAAAATAATGATTGATTGTAACCGATCAAAACAAACCTTTCGCACGAAGAGGGCAACGGAACTTATTCCACAGGTCCCAAGCTGTTCCGGCAATAAATAAAACAGCGGTCACACCCAAGCACGCGAAGAGTGTCGGGAAAAACATCATACCTTGTGGATCAAACAAATTCCTTTCTTCTTTATCTTCCTCGTCTACTCCGCTCTAAATGAAAACAATAACAGTGAAACACTTTGAAATTGATTTCTAAGGAGGAATAGATGCCTTTCTTTCTTGGATGAGTACAAGTAATATGTAAAACAAATCTGTGATATTAGCTTTTTCGTTGGGAGAAACTCCTTTTCTTGATATTTTTCAGTTGCAGTTTGTTTCTTTTTCTTTGTGGGCGGAGGGGATGGCCAAGGCGCATTGAACCCCCACCTTCTCTATATGTGACCCTCCACACGATTTTAGGTAAAATGGTGATGACACGGGCACGCGTGTCATGACACGACACGCTTTTCGTGTCACAATGTCACGGATATGCGCAAATTTATAGGTAAAACAAAGGCTGTCACGGTAGGTTTTGTTTGGCACGCTGAAGCTTTTGTTTCAAGCAGTGCGCCATAAGTCACGCCTAGCGTGTGATATGACACCGCACGCGTGTCATAAGGCACGCGTGCCTTATGACACACGACACGCGTGCGATGTAGATACACGATAACGGACTGACACGCCAGCCCTGGATGGTCCCAGGCACGCGAAGCATAAGATCAGACTGAAGTTTAATTAACGAAAAAACTATTTTATAAACGGTCTAGCTTTTTCCAGTTGTTCTTTACTTTCCTTTCCATTTTGCTTGATTTCAATGGAGGTTTCATTTTTTAAAGAGTTAAACATTTTTTTTTAATTATGACCATTACGTGATCAGCAAACAATGAATAAGACGGCACGGTACAATTGCACAGAAACGGTCCAGGTATATAGCACTTAGCAAAAGGCCCATCAATAAACATGCCATACCACGTAACATGTTTGCAGTTATCCGCGAGGTGTCACACTTGACTTTAACGAAGATCCTTTAACTAGAATAATTTTATGATCAATGGTGGCTGTTGCAAAGTTGTTTATGTTCCTAGAAGTTTTATTTCCCTTAGAATAAAGTTTTTTTTCAGAAGACCAACTGTACTAGCCATACACAAAAATATCGTTTATCTGAGAACGTGCTAGATATTGCCTCAATACTAGCATGCCAAAAACACAAAGACCATGAATAAAGATGATTTTCAACGTGACATGGAAAAAAACAGCCTGCATGCCTCACTCACACCAACAAAACGTGTCTAGTTAAAACGATCTAAGGACAACTGAGCGTCAAATGGGAACGCGAAAGTGCGCAGAAAGAACTGAACGCCACTTCCGGTTCTCAACCTTTACCAAACCCTGTGATAGGTAAAACTTTGTACTGTGTTATAATCGAGTGTGCTTCTATTTTGCTAAAGTGAAGTCATTAAGTAAAACGTTCTCAAAACTGCATGTGCACACTTTAAGGGGGGACTAAGGGATGGACTATCAGAAAAGAGACGAGGAGTGGGGTATCTTTAGCTTGCACGATAATATTTTTGTGCCATTTGTTTATGCAAGAATTTTTGGGGTAGTGGGCACCCTCTGCATTTCTGTTCTTTCTTCGTTGCATGAATTTCGTTTGGCTTGGCCCCTACCCACCCCTCCATCACTTTTCTAATGGTCTATCCCTAACTTAACTACAAGGATAATGCTTATGACGTCATAACTCTCACAATAGCGCAAATTTAAAAAAAATCGATATATAAGAGTTTTGCACCTTGGGGATCGCCAAGCATGGTTATGCAGCATGACGTTCAGGTATTTTTATTTTCAGTTCACGTGACTTATTAAATATGGCTGTGACTCGAAAATCTTGAAAACCTGTTCGATTGAAAAATACATAGCCGGACAACTTGCTGTGCAGGAAAGGTTTTCGGGGTCTAGTTAGGAACCTTCGATAGCAACAACTTTGTAGCCGGTTAAGTTAGCCCCCCATTAATTACAAACTGAATATTGCCTTCCGGCTGTAGCATTTGACACAATAAATGTTAAGACGGATGATACGAATGTGCATCTGACCTTACTATTTTGATCATCCCTTAAAATGATAATAGGGTGCCTACCGATACGAGAGGTTGATTAAAATACGTCTCAGCCATTTCAAACAAGACTGCCTCCATTGTGTACCGTTTTTCTCGAAAACAGTTGGCCAAGTCTACATTCTTCACTTTAGCGCCATATTCCAAATCATTTTGTGGAATAACTTCCTGAACGTTGAGCTTTATCGCTGGATGATTTTGTTTGAAGTAAATGTGGAAATAAGCATCCATTAAAGCACCTGAGTAAACAAAAATAACATTTAAGGGGGAGTTATACAGGTAACATTTTGCAAAAATGGGGTGAGTTGAGACTGAAGGAAAGGAAAGGAGAAAAGGGTATACAAATAAACCAGTTACTCCGCTAACAGGGAATGCGCAGAGGCACCTTGTTGTGGTGGCGGACTGCCTGGCCTTCGTCTTCTAATTATTAACTTACAATTTAATTTTCAACCACCATCAAATCCAATATTTTCCGATTTTCCATAATTTTCAACATTCTCACAAACAACAATTCTCCCTCTAGCTAGTACGTTCACAGATAAAAAGATGAGTGTATAATTCTAGTTAAAATGTTACTGCTGGGCTTCGCGTGGCCTAGCTGGGCACCCTGTGTAGGACATTTAGTTTTGCGCAGGCGTAGCGGTGGCCCTCTTCGAAGAGTGACCACGAAGGCCACCGAGTTGAAACCTCGGAAACTTGAAAACTCAGTTTTCTCAGTTTTTTCTTACAGTTGCGTTTATGATGTGGCAGTTTCCGTGAGCTTTCCTCACGGCATCTCTTGTACGGATAAGTGATTAAACGTTTAGGTTCTCAAACGGAATATGCATGGTATGTCGCCGTTCGCAGCGATATAAAAGGATGTGTCGCCAAGCCTAGGGATCTGCTGCTAAATTAATAACTGTTTCCGCCAATATCAGGGGCGTAAATTCCGTCGCAGATTCTTCACCCTGGCATTATAAAGTTTCTAAATCCAAAGGTAAGAAATTGGCCACCGAAGAAGCAATCTGAACAAATTCATGGCAAAAACTTTGCGCTTTATAAGCTTTGTTGATTACTAAGATCATGATCATGATAATGATTGTGATTGTGATTGTGATCGTGATCGCGATCGTGTTCGTGTTCGTATTCGTGATCATTACTGCAATTGTGATTGTGTCTGTTACCGCGGATAAATTAAGTAGGATACAAATCGTAGACAAGGCCTGGCAATACCGGTCTTTTAACGCATCCAAGCCCAATTTTCATGTCGGTACGTGTTCTTTTAGGCCGTTGAAGGACTGCCATGTGTGTGACAATGAATCTAGTAACTATAAAAGTCAGCATATGAACAGTAATTCCTTTGATACCTTTCACTCTGCCACTTTCCAATTCTTTCCGAATGCCATGTACTGTTTTAACCCCTTTAAGTATAGAGACAGAAAGACACAAGTATAAACTACAGAACAGAGGGGCCTATGGAAAAGAAAAACTACGGAACGTTGATATCAAAGACTCTTCCAACGGATTTTTCCTACCGTGTGGCATGAAATTTTTGTGGGAGCTTAATTTCTATTTTGCAAGACCTAAGGCCCCGTCCACACGTATCTGTTTTCATTTGAAAACGCAACTTTTTTTCTCCATTTTCAAAAAAATTCGTGTCCAAACGTAGCGTTTGCGAAACGTTTTCGCCCGTCCACACGTATACGATGAATCGATTTGAAAACGACAACCCGACTACGCATGCTTGACGCATGAGCATTCGCCATTGTCATTCCAAAGTTCTCCCTCTATTCCTTTTCGATAACTATTTGGGCTACAAAGTTGTCCCATCAAGCGCTAGTACGTTCAGGTCCAACCCAAAATCGTAGAGGTCTTGGAGGATAACAAGAAAGTGAAGTGCCTGTCCACCATCTTAAATAAATTTATAATGTTGCGCGGAGTGGATTGGAACTGGTAATGTGACGTCAGCGTTTAGGAAAAGTTCTCTTTCGCCCGTCCATACGAACACGAGAAAACAGCATTTTCAAAAAGTTCCGTTTTCAGTGATCGTTTTCATCGGATACATGTGGATCGAAGCTGTATCTGTAAAGAACAAGTTGCGTTTTCAAATGAAAACGGATACGTGTGGACGGAGCCTAATTTTTGCCATCGTGTAATACTGGTTTTTCTTGCTGGGTATTCTTTATTATTATAATTTTTTTGCCATTTTTAGGAAGTTGCGTTTACTGAATTAAACCACACGCAACAGATTAGTGAAACCGGAAACGTGTAGAAATGTCAAACACTATAATTTCATAGTTTGGTTTCTGAACGAAAGAGACAGTCACTTTTAATAAATTGCACCAACAAGTTTCTACGTTACATATGAGAAGGGATGTTTGTATATATAATTCCCCTAGTGGCCTTTTTTTTTTTCTGTGGATCGTACAAAAACCGTGCCACACACCAAGTAAATGCAATGATGTTTCGGTTCTCGTCAGAGCAATGACCTAATTTCAACTGCTATGCTGCATTACTTCGGCGCCACAGATATGAATTGTATGAGAAGCAGCATTATTTTTCTCACGTTTAAGGGCGGCCTGGTTTCGGAATCCTGTTGTACTTTCAATAGAGTCGAGAAGAGCCACCACCTATAAGAGAAACGAATAGACTGTGAATTACGCAAGTTTGATTAAGTTTCTATTAATGAGGATTATTTGAAGAGTTTCTAAAATTACGAACCATAAGGATTGGGATTGGTAACTGTAGGTATGTATGTATGTATGTATTTAAGTAAGCAGGGATGGAGCATCAGGAACGTAATGGTGGGGTGTGCTATTTTAAGCTTGCGCAGTAATGTTTTTGTGCCATTTGTTTATGAAGGATTTTTTGGCAGTGGACACCCTTTGCATTTCTTTTCTTTTTTCCTAGCATGAATTTTTTTTGTTTTTGTTTTTCCTCACCCCCTCCCCACATCAAACAAGAGGAAGATTGTTTTATAAGAGGCACAGTCTTTTTTGCATGATGAAACGCTCCTTCGAGTGTTTGATCATAGCCTCTGAAACCATCAAAAATTATTGGATTAATTTAAGGTGAAAGTTCGCCAAAAGTTATGATAATTAGGATCATATCCCCAAAGCTCCTTCACAGTAGCGATTTCCTTTGTTTCTTCCACAAATTATTGTAGTTCTAATTTGATTATTTGGTCGTGTGAAAACACAGCAAATCAATATGAAGCCCTTAAATCTTGAAGAGAAAAAAATGGAATAAGGAAAGTTGATGTTATACTGAAAATATTTGTTCTTTAGATCTCCCAACCTTTGTTCCTGGTAATCTGATTTTTTTTTCCATCGAAAGAGTTGTGAGAGACGACGTCAAAGCTGCAGTAAAAATGGAGCAGACGCAAATTCCAATTAAAATCCAAATAACTGCAAAAAGCCGGCCTCCGACTGTTCGCGGGCAACAATCCCCATAACTGTAGAAATTTAAAAAATAAACAGTTAGTAAGCAGTTTACGGTTGCATCAATTCACCAGGTGTCTCCCCATAAACGTCAGTGCAAAATGGACGAATCAAAACAGAGAAAAAGACTAGACGCGAACAGTGGCGTGTTTGATGCCAAATCTTTCCTGTGTTTAACACAGTTCCTCTGGGACCTGGGTTTAATGGCCCCGAAGCGAATGTAATTTATTGTATGTTAATTTCAATAATTTCCTGTGAGCTAAGTTCAAGGCTGTTTGTTTAGCAGACCTAGTGCACATGCAGTAGTGGCTGTCAGTAGAATCACACCGGTTAAACCCCAGAACTGCTATTGGCTTAAGACGTTTTTGCTTTCCGTTTAAGCAGTCTTGCACAAGTGATATTAGTTAACAAGGTCTTGCTTTCGATAAAGTTGACTGGTGATGAAAATTTGATCGCCGTAGCGGTATCCAAAAACCAGAGGCTTCAAGCTTCGTCAGCGCGAATCTTGTCTTCGATACCACCAGTATTAAATTATATTTGTTAAGAGTTCTTATGTTCATGCCAGAACACGATGCTATTCGGCTATTATAGCCTTGTCTTAATATAAAACAGAATATATACCTACCCAACAGTTGTCATGGAAATGAAAGCCCACCAAAAACCTTCCCAGGCTCCCCTGGTAAATGTCTGTGGAAAGTCGTCCGAGTTCTTCCTAGTCTCCTAGCAACATGCATCATGGCACAAGCGATTACCAAAATTATCCTGACATTTAACGTGTTTTCTTGAGAAAAAAAGGTACCAAACCTTTTCCCGCCACCTCTTGCGGAAGTAAATTAACATGAACCAAAAGACAGTCATGCGGATGTTAATAGTTGTCATGTCTGAGTGAAAAATCAATTATTCCTCCATGTAACATCAATTAATTTTCTATCTGGATGACGAATCGCTGAAGTGAACTTTTCATAAAATTGCGTTTGACAGCCTAGATGTTATACTTTCTTCGCTCTTATGTTTTGTGCTTTTTTTTCGTTCTGCCCGCCGAGCAAACTCATCTTGCCGGTTTTCAGCAGGGTGGTTCTGCATGCACGTCACAGAAGCTACGTAGAGGTAACGCCCACTGGTCTGGTCAGGAAAAATCTTAACCCCGGTTTTCACTAGTGACGCAAACACAAGCGAAAGTGTCAACGCAGGCACAAGAGCGCTTATGTAACCGTGAAAACGGGCTTGATGGAAGTATAAAAATAGGCTCAAGCACAAGCACAAGCACAAGCACAAGCACAAGGATTAACATACTCCCGCAATTTTCCTTGTGCTTGTTCTCGTGCTTGCGTTCGCCTGCATTGTGTGAAAAAGGAACAGAGCGTAGGCACAACGCAAGCTGTTATGATCGTCCAGTGAAAGCACCCTTTCCAGATTCCACCCGGGTTTTACGAGAAAACAAAATGGCGGAAAACACTATAAACTTTGAAGAGAAGTGCGTACTACTGAGAAGTAGAATTCACGATCTGTTAGTCGTAGCTCTTTTGCAAGGTCATGGAAGTCGCCGTGACTCTTTCTGTCCTTATAAATGTCTCTACCTATAACCCAGAGTTGAAGCGTTTCGTTTTCTTTGTTTTGGATTGCCTTCTTCGCCCTCCAGGCCTCAGGTGGAGAAGAAAAACAAGATCTGAAGAGGAGGTATCCGTCCGTCTGTCTTGTTCTTATGCTTGCGTCCCGGTTCGTTTTCACTTGACATGTATCTCTTTTAATGCTTGCGATCGTGCTTGTACTTGCGACGCTAGTGAAAACCGCGCTTTAGTTTGTACCTTATGATGTTGTGTGTATTATGACTTCTCTACTTACCAATGACCATGCAATGATTCCAGCAAACAGAGATAACACAAGGGTAAGGACCAAAACGGGCCAAGTGGTGAAGAGGGACTTCAACATTTGCAAAGAATGGTTACTCTTGTTGTCGTCAAGAAGAAGGAACGCTACTCCCATATGGGGCAGCAAAGGGACAAGATTTGAATGTTTCCTCTTATTGCAGTCAGCTTCAAGGTTGACGATTATCGGAAGTTCCAAGTCTGGATCATTCACTTCGGAAATGTTGTGAGTCACAGGGGTAGAGCTGAGTTTACAGCATTCACTCAACATCACCTCAAGAAGGTCTGCGAAATATACGTACAGTGATAATCTTTTTATATATACATAACACATTCATACATTAATTTCATTTTAAAAGACTGTTGCTCCGATTCAACTTTGGGCTACTGGCTTAGAGGGTTTACCTATGGTTATTAGAAAAGTTATTGCCCGATGGTCGGCGTAAAACCCCTAAGTGGATAATTAAAAAGTTTCTTAACTTTTTCAAGCGTTTATTTTCTTGTTTCTTTTCTTCAGTAAGTCATATATCGATAGAGCCATGAGCAGTATTTCCAATTAAAGCATCTAAAGCATTGAAAAACCACTGTACTTGTGTATGGCGAATCCATTCATGAACCATTAACGAACGACCATGAACAGAACCACTTTCCTTATTGTTTAAATCTTAGACTAGAACGTCTCTCTCTGATCCGTGAGTTTTTCCAATCATTTGCAGGAACCCAAGGTAGACATTAACTCAGTTTCCCTGCATACATGAAAAGAAAAAAACTATCGAGCGAAAAAAATTCGCAATCTGGCTTAGCTTTTGTTAAAAGATCTGTGATCATGGTAGTAGTTCCTATAGCTATGTGGTACAGCTCTGTTCTCGATACAATTCTGTGTTAGACGGCTGCCCACTAGGTTTCTCAAAAGCAAAGTATGATGATATCTTCTAAGGTTAAGATCAACTGGGATAGTTATATTTTTTGAAACGTGTGCCTAAGGAGAAGTGAGATATAGTAGTAACTGCATTTCGTATTTGTTTTATTAAACCACACTACAAGATACCTTAGTAAAAAGCCTTTAGGTGGCTCAAACCGGTTTCAACACTTTCAAGAAACTCACTTATTGGAACGATTTATACTACAACACTGTATCACGTATTAGCAATGTTGTGGTGCCATATGAAACAGCAATTATTGCTGAATAAAAGGCGGTCATTATTCTGACGAAAGACGTAACCATGGCAACGGGAACGCCCTATTTTTGAAACTTTGCAGACAGTTTTATCTTGGTCGGCTGATCACTTTCCAGCATTTGAAAATGGGGGTCACCGAGTTCGTTTTTGAGATACGAGCAACTAAAGCCGAAATATAGGGCGTTTCTACAGGGCTTTCCTGTTACTATGGCTACGTATTACGTCACAATAATGGCTGCATTTTATTCAGCAATAATTGCTTTTTCATATGGTAGCATAAAATTGTTACTAGGCGATAGTGTTATAGTGTCAATCTTTCTGATAAGTGAGGCTCTTGAAAGTGTTGAAAGGGGTTTGAGCCACCTTAAGGACTGACTTTTTTCAAACTTTGCCAAAAAAGGGAACTGGCAAGTTTTGTGCTTTAATTCTTGATCGAGGAGCCGTCAGTAATGTATTAATGCTCCCAACCCATGAGAAACAGAAACACAAACAACAACAGCAAATGTGGAGAAAAGGGGTTGGGAATGAAGTATTCCAACAGGCAACTATCGTCCTTACTCCTCTCCAGGCCACAATAACCTGCGAGAGGTCCTTACACCTCCTCAGGGCTGCAGGTCACAATACCCTGAGAGAGGTCCTTAGTCAGGTAAGGTAGTTAAGACTCATGGTTACCATGACAACCAATCCATACTGTGAGTCTATGGGGCAAAGAGTGACCTGTATGGGAGCACTTCATCCCCACAAATACACGAAGTGTATTCCCCATAGACGAAACAAACCCAGCCCAAAAACTTGTTTAATTGGACATGTCACCTAAAAACTGGCATGAGAGCCCAGAAGGGGTACACGAAGTGTATTCCCCATTGACAAACCAACCACAAACTAACCAAGATATTAGGATGTAACAGGATACTTACAATAAGATATAAGCGAGAGTGAGGTGGTAACCCTTTTCATCCCGACAGGGATGCAAAGTGTATTTTCCCAGGACAAATAAAAACAAAATTAAAGTTGGGAAACAACCAAGGAGGGATAAAATCCTCGCACTGGTTTCTGTACCACTCCTAGAATCACTTGGACCCGAAAACAAGTACTCAAGTTGTAATGAAATCAGGACATTAGCTATCAATTGTACGTATAATTAATCATTATGTACGTCACTAATCAGATACTCTTAACCTTTGTTGAATGGAATAAACACAAGTTCTTACACAGTTCACTCTGATTGATATCTCCGAAACAAGTGTTTGTTAAGCGGTGGGGATTCAGATTGATTCTGACTCCACAAACTAAAGCAGGCAAGATGTTTGCCTGCTAGAAGGATGGAATGAATAAACACGAGGCTTGTGTTCAATGCACTAGGATTTGGTTGACAGTGAAATAAGAACTATCCTGATTGGCTCAGCCTGCAGATTGCACTGTGAGCACACATGATCAGGATTGAGCTTTGGCCTGTGAAACCCACCCCATGCTACTGCATGTCACGCAATCCCTAAGTATTTCTCATGGTTGTCCCATTAACTACAATTTATGTCTTAAAGAAAGACATAAATTGGTCTTAAAATAGATCGGTCAGTAAATTTAAAATCAAATACAACCGACAATTGAATGTATAGTGAGATATATCAGCTTCATTTAATTAACATTAAAATTAAAAGCAAGAATATTATTGGTTCGGCAACTAGTTAAGGCATTGCCTGTTTTGAAGAGTCATAGCACCAAGTTTTGACAAATTGCATTCACCAACAACAAGTTGGAACTTCGTGGGACTCCTAAAGATGATAAATATTATATTACTATCTTGTCTGTGATCGGCAGATTTATTGCAACGTTTAGACATTCGAGTGAATCGACAAGCTGTTCTTCGTCAAACTAATAATCAGCTCGTTACAATTGGCTTTCTTGTAGAGCGAATAAAAGATGACAATGGATTTTACTTAGTAGAACTGATCTTAAGAGATAAATTCCACTGGCTTGCGATGATTACAGATATGATGTAAATGAGCCAACAGTGTCAAAAAGCAAAGCGTCAAGAGACTATGGCGTTCAATGTCCGCCAAAATTCAACTTTTGAATTTTGCTTGTATTTTTGGCATTCGATGTTGTAGTTTTACAATTTGTACCTACATCTGCAATTGAACGTTCAAGTTTCCAATTTCTCTACTCCACTTGTCGATTTTACATTGTTTGTTTCACGATTCAACTTTGTAGTTTGAAGTATTCAACATTCAACTTTCGAAGATGCATGTTTTTGATATCCAACCGCAAGCCAGTCAATGACAGTCAGTGTGGGCTCAGCAAACTATCAAAATTCTCCCTTAGTAGGGGCTGGCAGAGGCAAGTCCCACTACCCTAGACAGTAGCTTTTACCACGGAAAATGGCGCCGCATTTCATTCTTGTTGTACCTAACACCCGATCCTACGTAAGTAATTTATTTTACTGTTCAGATTTACTACAGTCATATATCTAAATGTCCTATACAGTCAAGTACCATATATGTCAATGGAAATATAAGAAAAGTTTAATGGTTCATACACCTGGCCATACGTATAGCGATGTAAATTTTTAAAATACGCTGTGGCTATATGGCCGGTAACCGGCCAAGGTGATAAAAACACCAAATGGCCGGCAGTCCGAGATTTTTCTAAAAATTGTCGAATCAAAGAAACCTGACTGAACCAAACCATCGTATGTCGATTAGGAAAAGTCAAGCGATCCTGAAATGATTTTTAGATCTCAAGTCCAGCGCTTGCTTTTTGCTGGGCTTATCGTAGGAACCGTAATTTGTGACAATTTTTTTCAGGTCGACTGCCGGCCAAGATGTTAAAAACACTAAATTGGCCGGCAGTGCGAGATTTTTCTAAAAATTGTCGAATCAAAGAATCCTGGCTAATCCCAACCATCGTATGTCAATTAGGAAAAGTCAAGCGATCCTGAAATGATTTTTAAATCTCAAGTCCAGCGCTTGCTTTTTGCTGGGCTTATCGTAGGAACCGTAATTAGTGACAATTTTTTTCAGGTCGACTGCCGGCCAAGATGTTAAAAACACTAAATGGCCGGCAGTCCGAGACTGCCGGCCATTTAGTGTTTTTAACATCTTGGCCGGCAGTCGACCTGAAAAAAATTGTGTCACAAATTACGGTTCCTACGACAAGCCCAGCAAAAAGCAAGCGCTGGACTTGAGATCTAAAAATCATTTCAGGATCGCTTGACTTTTCCTAATCGACATACGATGGTTTGGTTCAGTCAGGTTTCTTTGATTCGACAATTTTTAGAAAAATCTCGGACTGCCGGCCATTTGGTGTTTTTATCACCTTGGCCGGTTACCGGCCATATAGCCACAGCGTATTTTAAAAATTTACATCGCTATACGTATGGCCAGGTGTATGAACCATTAAACTTTTCTTATATTTCCATTGACATATATGGTACTTGACTGTATAGGACATTTAGATATATGACTGTAGTAAATCTGAACAGTAAAATAAATTACTTACGTAGGATCGGGTGTTAGGTACAACAAGAATGAAATGCGGCGCCATTTTCCGTGGTAAAAGCTACTGTCTAGGGTAGTGGGACTTGCCTCTGCCAGCCCCTACTAAGGGAGAATTTTGATAGTTTGCTGAGCCCACACTGACTGTCATTGACTGGCTTGCGGTTGGATATCAAAAACATGCATCTTCGAAAGTTGAATGTTGAATTGCGTAAACTTGAATGTTGAATACTTCAAACTACAAAGTTGAATCGTGAAACAAACAATGTAAAATCGACAAGTGGAGTAGAGAAATTGGAAACTTGAATGTTCAATTGCAGATGTAGGTACAAATTGTAAAACTACAACATCGAATGCCAAAAATACAAGCAAAATTCAAAAGTTGAATTTTGGCGGATATTGAACGCCATAAGACACAGGCCGCGAGCTTACGAATACCTTGCTCGGTTTTAACTGATGTGCAAATTTGTGGTATATGTTTCGCTACGGTTATCGAAACAAATGCTTTCAACAAAGCGTTGTTGTTAATTTTTTTTTTAAATAAACTGATTAAAAAAAAATGAACTAAAGATTGTTCCCGGTTATCCCTGGCTATTTAGAGCGTCAAGGTTCCCGGTTTACATAGAAATCCACGATTGTTGACGCGTTATCTTAGACTGATTAGTTTCTAGAGAAGCGACTTTTAAATTAAACAAACCAAATAAAATCAGTGATTAAGGGCCTCTTAATCAAGCCCTATGAGACATCACTTTTTTATGAATTATGGAATCTTAATGAAAGAAATATATTTTCTGGTTATTTAACCACGGAAGACAACATACTTTCAAGTGAAACATTTAATTTCTAAGCAAGAAGATCTCGGTGGAAAGAATTTGCTGCAGTGTTTGTGACGCATTTCTCGTCAACTGTGCTTGGTGAATTTTGTTCGTCATGTTAGCTATTTTTTTAACGTCCTCAGTTTAAGAGATGCATGAAGAGACTTTCTCGCGCAGTCTTCGTACTAATCGCACTCATCGTTGCAAAAAGTGCAAAATGTTTCAATGTTCTCAGCCACACTGAATACCTGAGTCATGATATCGATCAGTACACATTTTGACTTTTTCTGGGCGATATCCGATAGCTTAACCGTGCGATTTGATAAATAACCGCAGTGAACCACCTCAAAAAGCCCTCACAAATTATACAAAGGGCATGTGATACTTTTGTAAATTGATTTGGGTTTTTCTCCTCTTTATTCTTTTTTTATTATTTTTTCTCTTCATTCTGCGTTTTGTTTCGTAATGTTTCGGTTTTCGTTTCGTTTTCTTTCGTATTTGACATTCCTAGGTCCTGGTGCATTCGTGAATGGTAAATCAAAGTGAATCCTAACGGCTAAGTAAAGAGATACCATACCTTTGAATAGTCCTCCCGCAATGTCTGTAGTGTTGCCTTTTTTCTCCACATATGGTGGACGAGAAAGATAATGATTCAGCTGAACAGACAAAGTCTCAGGACAGTCCACAGAGCCAAACAACATCTTGCGGTCGGTTGATTCACAAGCACCAGGCGAGAATCCGAACAAACCAAGAAAGGCTGCCATCGCCAAAACGTGAGTAGTTCTACCAGGGCTTGTGCGTCCTTGCCAAACCATGTGGAGCTATCACTTTGTACGTGAAGAATATGACATAAGAAACCGCTTGTTAAAACACGAAGGAGAGAAGTAATGATTGCGTGTACTCTAATGTCAATTAAATATAGATATTCGCGTTCTCTAGGCAGTGTTTTAGAGAATCGTCTATATCTCAATGAATGTTTTATGTACACAACATGTTGCTTTTATTGTTTTACGAGGAATAATTGCTTTTGCTAAAATTTTCATAAGCTTAATAACGTACTTAATTTAACCTTCTTTTCTTCCTTTAGGCATACATTGGATTCGTCTACCGCGGCGATTCTTTGTTAACTTTTTTTTACAAATATAGGCTGAACCCCAAACACCAGGGCTTTATTTTTGTGTAATATATGTCGGACGTCTTTATGTGGCTCGTAAATTTGGATTTAATTATTAGAAATTGTTTTGCTATCGTTAAAGTGCTTCCTCAAACTTTTGCGACAGAAAAAAATTAAATTCGTTTTTCAGGTGAGGGTCAAAATTAAAGGATTGTTTTATAGCAAGAGCTACTGGGAAATTAGAGGTAAGGCATTTTCTGGTTTTCTGAAACTTTCCTTGTTTTATAATTTTTAGCTTAACAACCAAAATTCTGCCCTGTCCACCATTCGTAACACTGTACAATCCTAGTTAAGGGAAAACGACATTTATTTTCCTACTTGTTTGCTCGCGCTTCTATCCCGAAAACGAGCTGCTGTGACAACCCATTAAATGCTTGCAAGAAGACGGAAGTGCTTCACTTCAGCAGTAGCAATGAGCTTACTATACTAAATAAGTTTTAAGAGTTTCTTTTTTAAAACTTTTAAAAACTCATGAACTAATTTGGTTACCAGTTGTTACTAACACTGCTGCTGGTTATTTTGGCTATCGTGTCGATCTCAAATGCGAAAATTGCCGAAATTTAAAATTCCGGCTGAAACTAAATTGAGTGAATTTTGATAATTTTGATGAGAGACAATGCGAGACATGTACGTACATTCAATGAGATAAAATAAATAAATTAGATATTGTCTCAGAGAGAATAAAGAGAAATATCAAGTGTTTTGAAGGATTCCAAAGAATATTGAATCTCACATATATATACATTATATATATAACTATATATACATACTGATGAGGCGTTTAGCAAACGCTCTTTCGAATATCAGCGCTATTTATTTAACAGGGGTTATAACTCTAGTTTGGTTTCACAACAGTTTGAGAAAGCCCAGTCTATTCCTAAACAAACGTTGCTTCAACCCCAGTCTAAGGAGTCCTGAAACAAATTTTTCCACTTGTACTTGATTTCAACCCTCGCTTACGCAGCATTGGAAAAATCATTAGGAAGTATAAGCACCTAATTTATGATTCACCATCTTTTAAAAAAAATTTTCCGGTAGGGTCCATCATTCCTGCCTTTCGTATAACTAAAAACATCAAATAAATTTGGAGCAGTAAGTCTCGTGAGTAACATCGCGCGCCCAATAATCAACGGGGCTGCTTTAAACGCACAGCCAAATGTGATTTATGCCGTAATTATTTAATGGTAGCTAATTGCTTTACTAGCACGAGTACAGGCAGGACGTATTCTATTACGCAGATTCTTAGTTGTAAATCTAAAAATGTTATCTACCTAGTTACAAGCAAGAAATGCAATGGGCAATATGTTGGTTCCACAAGCAACGACTTTAAAACCACAAGTCCTCTATCTCGGATCACTAAAAAACGTGCTTGTGAAGTTGTTATTCACTTTAACAAAGAACCTCATGTTCTAGCAGATTTTGGATGTTTGATTATTGAACATGATCGTCTGCTCACAAGAGAGGCTATTATACACCCTCAAACCTCTTGGACTTTACAAAAGGTGCGAGTTTAATTCCAAGAATAGGATTCGTTACAGTGAACACCATCTTGTTGCTGTATTTTATTTGCTTTTAGCGGATGTTTCGCTTTTTTTATTACGTAATTCTTATGTAATCTTATATAAAATTATTGCTTTGTTCTCTTTGTTAGCTATTGTTTCGTAACTTATTTAAGGCTCTTCCACTTCTTGTAAATTTTATTCACAGCATTGATATCTTTAGTGTTGAAGAAGCCCGAATGGGCAAAACGTCCACTTGACCTCCATAAGAAAATTTCGCAACTTCTTCTGAAAGCGAAGCTCCACAGTCATTTCTTAACTGGAATTTACAGACGTCCGCTCAAGTATTTTATGGCCCTTCGGGTTGAGATAAAGTAATATCAATGCAAGGACTTGGCGAGCCAGGGCCGGTCCACTCGAGCTAAGATTCGAGCCGGCCGGGACTCCAGTAACGACTTCTTCATTGTGATTGTTTAATATTTTTTTGGCTTTTTGCTGCACAGCCAAAGCCATCATCATCACCATTCAATCAAGTAAAAACATACATTTTCGAAATTTGCAGGTTCAGAGCCTCCTTATATTATCGAAAAATTAAGGAGGCTCTGAACAGTGAACAGTGTTTGGTTAATGACGACCCTACGAAAACTACACAGATCTAAGCGAGTTATAGCAAGCAGTTGTCTCACTGAATAATACGTAGCGAAGGTGACTCAAAACAAAGCAAAAAAATATGGTGTAGTGATTTTTTAAATCAGTAATAATGAAATGCAGACCAGGTACCGCAAATGTGGCTGGATCAGTTTCAGGGTTGGCAGTCGCCTTTGTCCATGTCTCCAAGGAGCCAGACGCCATCTTAGTTGAGATCTGATCATGAGACAAAGCTATCGTTAAAATAAATATATCAGTGGAGTTTTGGACAACTTCTAGGCTCTCGAACTTCGCTTTAATTTGGCTTTTTTTTTTACAGTGTATCAATTTCTTTTTTCGTCATATATGGAGAACAGAATAAGGCTATAACGATTTAACACTACTAAACTCGGCTTCGTGTAATCGAAAAATGCGTATTACCGTGACATGAGAAAATTTCGTATGACAATTTACGAACGTTGTACCAAATTTATAATTGTCGAATGTTCGGTCAGATGAAAAATGTAATTACAGTGAACCAAAATGGTTTTTAATTTTCAAGCTTGAAATGCAAAGGAGTTGCATTTACTGTGAATCGTTTTACCCGTGTCTCCCAACACCTTCCCCCCGAAAAAGATAGCGTTACGAAACAGTCGAGCCATTCTTCTATTTCACTCACGAGACAAGGCGGCCATGTTGATGGTCAAAACAATACAATTTTTTTACGCAGAATTTGCATAAAATAAAGTTTGGTTTCCAGCTGAGAGGCAGACTATTGTTCTTGAGCACCAACATGGCAGCCATGACGTCACATGTAATCCAGCAATTGGTTTGAATTTGCGGCTATTTTCATTCCATCCTTCATTTTACTGTCGAGTAAATATATCATTCAGGGGGGCGCAGTTTGTTCGGAATTGAAACCTTTTGTTAGCAAACGGTTAAATTTTACTCTCGTGTTTTTGTTGAAATATACATTTCAGAATTTCGAGTAACATTGAGTAAAAATTGGTTCTCCGTTGAATAGATGAATCAAAGACCTATTGTCACTTCCCGTCATGCTCTGCGCATTGTTTATTTTGTTTGCAGTCAACACAAATAGACGGCTTACTCATCATTGTACTCAATTTAAACACTTTGGGAATAAAACGTTTTGTTCCAAGTATTTCCCTATAATTTAAATATGAATGCCACATTATAACGCAAATACAATACACGAAGAATTTTAAGTCTAGGAGATCTGAATTGGGTTCAACACTGAGTTAGCCGAATGGGTCTATAACGGACGACAATCTTCAAGTCATAATCACTTTATTGTGACAAAATACAACCTGATAAACTAAGTTTTTGTAAGTGCTTTCTTTGATAATGACGTTGTGATAAAAAAGAACGACGTTTCGACCTGTCCAAGGTCTTTTTCAAGTTCGAGTGAAAGTATAAACACGGTTTGTTTAGCGTTGGTTTCAGTTCCTTGATAAAACTGAAGCATTTCATTGTGACTCAATCCGCACGAAGTTATTTGTTTAGATTTTTTAAGCGTTTAAGCGGAGTTCTTTGTTAAGACAGTTCTTTTATGCTCAAATGATATTTCAATTATCTTAAGGCCTGGGCAAACGGCTTCAATGAGCATTTGGTTCAACATCCGATCGATTTTGTTGAACCCTATTGAAAGATGTTGAACTATGTTGAACGCCTGGGGCGGCGAACGGTTTCAACACGTCATCAACATTTAATTCAACAAAGCTTGACCGTTCGCAACTTCACGATCGAGTTGTGTTCTCATGCTCGCTAGTTTGGATTTTATATCGTTCTTGTCGAACTTAAGTATGGCTGCAAGTTCTGTGTAGGCGATTTCCGTTTTAGTCTGTCAAACACATCCCACAGTTCCGCTCTTCAACCTCTGATTTCTGGATCAGTTTCTTTCCTCTTGCGTGGTTCATCGCCGATTATGTGATTCTTTTAGAAAATCGTCTTGTGTTCCCTGAAACTCCTCCGGCCATTACAATTGCTATACTTGTCACACAACAACCAATTGCATTCAAAATGCACATCATATCTTCATTGCTCGTTTTATTCATGTGGGTTCTTGAGCCTGGGTATTTGTGACGATATGGTTAGTCCCAGGCCCTCCGGGGCTGACGTAGGTGGTGGAAAGGCCCCGGATGAACTCCCGCGTTCAGTTCTGTAATCTCATGTAGTCAACGAGTGTTTACTGCATTAAATGTATTGTATTCTTCAGTTTCATATGAGTCTATCCCTTTGCAACTACGTTATATGGTGTCAGAAGAAACTGTGCTGCCTTTTATCGCTCGTCCTTCTGACTGGAGGAGATTTGGTGAGTTGTATAAAGCCAATTTTGCTGTTTTGCTGTTCATCGTTTCGGCGCTGCTGTCGTGTGATTTGACTATGCCGCCGCCGGAAGAGTTCGGGAGCGCTACTTCTGCTCAAAATGTACCGGTTACTCAACCCACTGTGATCACTGTGCCTGTAAATATACCGCTTCCGGAAAAGCTAGACTTAACTGGTGGAAATCTCAAGGTTAAGTGGCAACGCTTCAGACGTTCATGGTCGAATTATGAAATCGCTGCTCAACTCAGAGACTCGGAAAATCCGAACAGGAACAAGGAACGGAGAACCGCAACTTTGCTCACCTACATAGGTTCGGATGCGTTGGATGTAATCGATGCAATGGAATTTGACACCGAAGACCAAAGAAACGATCCAGAGGTAATCCTCGAAAAGATGGAGAACTACTGCATTGGTGAATGCAGTGAGACTTACGAGAGGTATGTCTTCAACCGCAGGGACCAGGAGACAGGTGAATCAATTGATGCCTATGTCACAACACTAAGGAAGCTCGCCAAGACTTGCAATTATGGGCCACTCAACGACTCGCTTATTCGTGATAGAATGGTTGTTGGAATTGCTGATAACTCGGCTCGCAAGAAACTCCTCCAGACAAGTAAACTCACCTTAAGTCAGTGTTTAGATATCTGCCGATCTTCAGAGACTTC
Source organism: Galaxea fascicularis (assembly GCA_948470475.1). Classification (NCBI taxonomy): domain Eukaryota; kingdom Metazoa; phylum Cnidaria; class Anthozoa; order Scleractinia; family Euphylliidae; genus Galaxea; species Galaxea fascicularis. Next base: position 24,280,048 of record OX419340.1, on the reverse strand, counting down.
AGCTCGACAACTTAGGGCTATAAATCAGGAAGACGTGCGCTACATGAAGGAGGAGAAGAAGAAGAAGATGCCTTCTGTGAAAAACAAGACTAGTCCTCCAGCCAACAACCCGATCGAGACAAAAGGTCAAAGGATGGTCTGCAAGTTTTGTGCCAGACAGCATTTTTTCGCTAAAAAAAACTGTCCTGCACGGGGAAACTCGTGTAAGAACTGTGGTAAACCTAACCATTTTCCTGTTTGCTGTCCTGAATCAAAGAAAAACGTCTTGTCCATGGAGTGCGAATCTGAAGATGAAGAGTATGTAGCAGTGATTGAAGTTGAAGAACAGCTCAATGCTGTCGCCGCAACCGGTGGCCGAAACCAAGCCTTTGCCACCCTACTTGTCAATGGACAGGAAGAGAGGTTCCAGCTGGATAGTGGATCAACTGTAAACATTATGGCCGACAAAACAGTCACGAGCCTATTTGGGGAGAACGGGCTAGATGACCTGGAAAAAACATCTGTGACTCTGGTTATGTATAACCAGTCAGAAGTTAAACCATTGGGCAGGAAACGTTTCAGAGTAGTGAACCCAAAGAACAAGAAAAAGTACAGCATCGAGTTCCTTATTGTTAAAGGTGCGTGCAAGTCCATTCTTGGTTTGAGAGCTAGTGAGCACCTGCAACTGCTCACCATTAACAAGCATAATATACTCGCTATGGACTGCCATGTTGCTGCAAGTGAAGCCTTCACAAAGGAGGATTGCCTGTCTCAATACAAAGAGGTGTTCTCAGGGGAGGGAACACTTGAAGGAGAACTCCATCTGAAGATTGACAAGAATGTTCAACCAGTTCAGCTGCCAACGAGAAGGGTACCAATTGCCCTGAAAGAGCCACTTAAAAAAGAACTGGACAGGCTGTCAAGCACTGGAGTGATTCAGAGAGTTGACACGCCCACTAATTGGATCTCAGCAATTGTAGTAACAACAAAGAAGAATGGTAAAGTCAGAGTCTGCATTGACCCAAAGCCATTAAATCAAGCCCTTCACAGAAACCATTATCCCCTGCCTACGATAGATGATGTCCTTCCCCTATTATCCAAGGCTCGCGTCTTCACAGTATTAGATGCCAAAAATGGTTTTTGGCATATCCAATTAGATGAGCAGAGCAGTCTTGCAACCACTTTTGGAACACCGTGGGGAAGATACCGCTGGCTTCGTATGCCGTTTGGATTGTCTCCAGCTCCGGAAGAATTCCAGAGAAGAATTGATTTGGCACTTGAGGGGCTACCAGGGCAGAAGGCCATAGCAGATGATATCCTTGTTTTTGGATCAGGTGACACTGACGAGGAAGCTCTTAAAGATCATGATCGCAATCTAAGAGAGGTGCTCACTCGCTGCCAGCAAAAGGGCATCAAGTTAAACGTGGACAAGATGCAGTTCAGCAAGAAGGAAGTCACCTACATGGGCCATATTGTATCTTCAGAGGGTCTAGGCGCTGATCCAAGTAAGCTGAAGGCCATTAACGAAATGCCAGCTCCCACCGACAAACAAGGTGTCCAGAGAATACTTAGCATGGTGAATTATCTACAGAAATTTGCCCCTGACCTCGCCGACTTGGCCAAGCCATTAAGAGATCTAGTCAAGAAGGAAAACGAATTTGTGTGGGAGCAGGAAGTCCATGGAAAGTGCCTAGAGAAAGTAAAGAATGTCCTAACCAAGGCGCCAGTACTAAAGTATTTTGATTCACAGAAGAAGACTGTCCTTCAGTGTGATGCATCCCTGGGTGGTCTTGGAGCATGCCTACTTCAAGATGGCCATCCAGTGGCCTATGCCTCCAGAGCCCTCACTGCTACTGAGACTAACTACGCTCAAATAGAGAAAGAACTGTTATCGATTGTCTTCGGTGTTGAAAGGTTTACAAGCTATGTCTATGGAAGAAAGGTCTTTATCCAGACTGATCACAAGCCCCTCGAATCCATTATGAAGAAGAGTCTGCTGAGTGCACCGAAAAGGCTACAAAGAATGCTGCTACGATTACAGAAGTTTGATTTAGAAGTAGCATACAGTAAAGGCGCCGATATGCATATTGCAGATCCACTTAGCAGAGCTTACCTCCCGTCAACCAGTAAGGATGAAGAAGTCCAAGAGGATGTCTGGAGTGTTAACGACATAAGGTCACCAACCGAAGTGGAGACCGAGTATGTGAACATGGCAGAATTTGTGCCAATTCGTCAAACTACTCTGGCAGAACTAAAAGTTGCTACTGAAAGTGACCCCGAACTCGAGTTGTTAACTATCGTCATTAAGCAGGGCTGGCCAGAGAGTTTGGCAGCTGTGCCGCCCACTTTGCGTGATTATTTCAACTTCATGGAGGAACTGTCAGTACAGGATGGTGTTGTGTATAAGGGTGAAAGAATCGTGGTACCACGTAGTCTGAGACAGTGTATCATTGATAAAATACACGCAAGCCACTTGGGGATCCAAGGCTGCCTGCGGAGGGCTAGAGAAGCTTTCTACTGGCCAGGGATGTCCAAGCAGATTCCAGAGTTCATCTCAAGATGCAGCATCTGTAATAGTTACACGCCAGCACAACAGAAAGAACCGCTGGTATCACATGAGATACCAACAAGACCCTGGCAGAGCATCTCAGCAGACCTCTTTGAACTTAATGGTGCTGACTACCTGGTCACTACTGATCGCTATTCCAATTTCTTTGAGCTGGATTTATTGGGCTCCAAGACCTCCAAAGAGATTATCAATAAGCTGAAGCCTCATTTCGCGAGATATGGCCTGCCCGAAAGGCTCACTACGGACAATGGGCCGCAGTTTGACTGTGCTGAATTTCAAAGCTTTGCAAAAAATTTCCAGTTTGAGCACATCAAAACGTCACCTCGATATCCGCAGTCCAATGGGAAGGCGGAGAACAGTGTTAAGACAGCAAAGACTATCTTAAAGAAAGCTGCAGATGCGGGCCATGACTCACACTTGTCTCTACTGGATTTTAGAAACACACCGTCTGAAGGAATGGATAGTTCTCCGGCACAGCGCCTTCTCTCTCGAAGGACTCGCTCTTTACTTCCTGTGGCTGATCAGCTGCTTCAGCCAAAAGTTGTGCCCAATGTGACGAAGAAATTGCAAAGTAGGAAACAAACGCAAGCTGCATACTATGACCGCGGAGCTAAGGTGTTACACCCATTAACGAAAGGAGATGTGGTACGGGTCCTACCGTTGCCAGGCCAGTCTAAATGGTTCAAGGCTCAAGTGGAGGATCATGTAGCGGTACGATCCTACAAAGTCCGCACAGAAGATGGAAGGGTCTATCGCCGCAACCGCTCCCATCTCTACAAGGTCCCCGAAAAGTACCAACCCATCTCAGATGACGAGACAGTGCAAAGAAAAGAAACAGACCTGAAACCTGAAACCTTGTTAAACCGTGCAGAGGACACAGCAGCTGTTCCTTCTGCATCTCCGGGAATGCTGAAGCCTGATGCGTCAGTAACAGCAGGGCCTTCACGACTGGACTCCCAGCCAGCCTCTTCGGATACCCCTGTTCCTCTTACTACCAGGAGTGGCAGAACAGTTAGGAGACCAGCCTACCTCAAAGACTTCAGTGTCTAAGGAACTTAAAGGATAACTGAACTGTGAACTTTTCTTATAGCTGAGTCTTGTGGATTGTGATTATCATGTTATGTCAGCTATTGCAATGAGACTTTTGTTATTATTTGTTTGTTTTGTTTTCTTGTTCCTTTTTGTTTACGTTTATTTGGTTTGTGAAAAGGGGAGATGTGACGATATGGTTAGTCCCAGGCCCTCCGGGGCTGACGTAGGTGGTGGAAAGGCCCCGGATGAACTCCCGCGTTCAGTTCTGTAATCTCATGTAGTCAACGAGTGTTTACTGCATTAAATGTATTGTATTCTTCAGTTTCATATGAGTCTATCCCTTTGCAACTACGTTATAGTATTAGCTATGTCGAAGCCATAGCTGTTCATGGCTGCTAATGCTCGGGCTCAAGCTTTATTTGGTAGATTTAAGGAGTAATGCCTGCTACCAAGTGGCCATTCTGCCTAATGGTGGCTTTTACCTTGCCTAAACAAATTAATTTCTGTGGTACTCTTGTCATTCGAAATGCAGCCGGGGTTGTTACTATGGATACGTCTTTGAAAGATCGAATATTGCACACGCGCATACCTAACAATGTTGAAAGCAATCTTGTCCCAGAGCCCGCTTCACTTCTGGGCAGCACCAAGAACGCGACCTCGATGTGGCCAGGTCGGATTTTCAGTTCTAAATTCTAGGACGTCCAGTTACACTGCGTAAAATCAGAGGGAGAAAAAGATTCGCACAAACCAGCTCTGGATTTGTTGTATTTTACCGTGATAAAAGGGTTGGAAGGATCAGTGTGAAATTCTAGAAGCCGCAAAGCGTCGTCTGAGGGCAACTGAAACAACAGGAATCGAAGGAGCGATCGAGCGAAGAGACGATGACACTAGGACGCTTTGCGATGTTTCTTCACCTGTTTTACCTTTCTTGAATTGAGATCACGTCTCGTGTGTACGAAACTTGCTGATGGACTATAGATCTGCCATGTTTTTCCTCTTTTCACCGATAACACTGACTCTCAGTATTTTTGAAAAAATAAGCTGACGTTTGAAAAATTATTACTTTGTGGTAAGCAGCACCGACCGATGAAGAAAGAGAGGCTATCAGGTCTAGCAGTTTTTAATTGTAAAAGACTCTCAAGAACTGAAGGAATGTTTCCTTGTAATGTCTTCAGGTCAAACAAATTCAATGGTTGATTCCTTACAATAATACTTTCATCAAATGGTCAGCAATTACCCAAGTCACTATTCTGAAATTCAGTTATTATTCAGTTTGCTCGCTGGTTCACTTTATTGACTTCCGATTTTAAGGCCATTGTGTTTTAAAACAGCCAAAACGAATTGGATCTGAAATCCGGTTGCCCAGAGGTCATGTCAAAAAGGATCGCGACCTCTGGGGACGAGATTGTGTGGAAAGAGGGTGGTAACGGCTTCAACATCGTTCAACATTCGCGTTAGCCGAAAGAAATGTTGAAGGGATGTTGAAACAAAGTTTAATTCAACAAAATCGAACGGATGTTGAAGCAAATTTTGAAGCCGTCTCCCGGGCTGCATAAAGCATAAAGCATAAAGCATAATTTATTGATGATGCTTAAATATAAAAATATGAAAATACATCATGAAAGGAAACAAGAAGTGAAAACAACCGCGGCTGCATTTCGAATGCTCGTGTTTGTAGTGTGACAAGTCCAACAATTGCAATAAAGGAGTTTGAGAAAACACCAGACGATCTTCTAGAAGAATCCGAACAGATAACCGACGATGAACCACGCAAGATGAAAGCAACGGATACGAAAAAGAAGACAAAGTGTAAGCCAAAATGGAACACGTCGAGCGAAATTGAAACAGTCGTGGATGAGCTTGAACGGTAAAGCTGTGGAATGTGTTTGAGAAAGACTACCACAGTCGTAAAAAAAGGGAAATCGTCTAAGCAGAACTTGCAGCCATACTCAAGTTCGGCAAGAACAATATAAAATCAAAAATACCGGGCCTGAAGTTGTGCAAGTCAAAGCTTTGTTGAATCAAAATGTTGATGATGTATTGAAATCGTTTGCAACCCCCGTTTCAATGTGTAATTTGTGGTTCCCTACAAAATTTTTGAACAGCAATTTTATGCTGGGAATTGTTGATCAGTAAAAAAAAAAACTAATTGTTGGTCATGTGCGCCTGCACGACAGCAGAACAACGGAAGAGTTCCAGGAACCAGATGAATCACATGAACAGGGCGTTCTTGGACTCAAACTATTTTCTGATTAAAGCGAAATAGCATTCACCGCCGTTCAAAACAAACCCATTGTAAGAAAACAAAGTCAGAAGATGCGAATGAATCTTTCTCCGAAGTTTCTTGGAGGAAGTTAAGAAATTACGACAAGTAACTAACATAAATGTCCCTAGAAAAGACAAAAAGTGGTACAAACCCGACGGCCAACAATCACTTGGAACGGAGCTGTATAATAACAACGATTGCCAAATTTCAAGACATGTACGACGGTGCATCGGTCTCATTTTTTGTCACGAGTTTAATTTTCCGTTTTAAATAAAATTAAAAAGAGCTTAAGGTTCTTTTTCTCTTGTCTTCAAACTTTGTGTCCGCAACAAATGTTGCGAGAGCGGGAAAACGGGAAACAATTGTGACGGCAACAATGTGTCCGCAATATTTGTTCTCGTTTGCCAGGGCCTTTAAGGAGGCTCGAAAGTGTTATTCGTTGATGTAGTGTTTGCGAAACGATGAAAGATTACAAAGAAGGATATTTAATTGTATTTAATGCATCTAATACCTTTTTAATTAAAGTTCTTGTCCTTCAAAAACGTGTCCTCCGTCTTATTTATTTTGCTCAAGCAGGGGAACATGCAATACCCCTTTTTTTGAAAGGAAATCTTCTATCGCTTGAATTTGTTTGTTATGAGAAAATTGTTAATTTGATGTATGACATCGACACTAATTCTGCACCGATTAATATTTTGAATTTATTCTCTAAAATTAGCAGCATTCATTCTTACAGCACACGCTCATCAACATCTGAACATTATTTTACGAAACAATCTGTACTTAACGCTCAAAGTAAGGCCTTTTCGCTTGTTGGCGTTAAAATCTGGAATGGGATACCAACTAGTCTCAAAAACTTATCCAGAAACTCTTTTTAAAAAATCATTAGAACGAAGCTAATTGAAATTCTAGGAACTGAAGATTCCTATGCCGAGATTGATACCATAATTGATAAGATAAAAGATCAAAATTCCAACTGAAGTAAAGTCTAGTTTTCTTTTTTACACGTTGTTATTGTTATTGTTGTATTGTAATTCAGTCAGTTTTTGTAAAAAAAAAATGCCTATATTATTCTGTGTGCAGTCCGGCTTGCCGCGATTAGCTCCTCGCTATTTGCAAGCCAGCCTAGTAATAACTTAAGTGTTTGTCGTAAATAAAAACTTGAAACTTGGTGTAGGCAAACTATATGTCTCTTTGGAACTCTATTGTTGGGCTATATTTTAAGGGTGCTTGTGAAGTCATATCAGTTACCATGGCAAGGGCCCAGTCCCACAGAAAGGACCCCTAAATGTCCGTTTTTGTAAATTATCTGAAAAACCAATTCGGTGACATACCGTTTTTATTTCTTTGTTGGAAACCTCCCTAAATTCTTGAACTTCTCAGGCAGTATGAAAAAAAATTATCTCGTAGAATTTAATATATTAAAAAAACGCCTTTTTTGGCTTGCAGAAAATTCTACTGGATAATTTTTCCCGAAACCTTTATATTTGAAGTGCCATCGTGAATGGTACGTGCGTGCAAAAAATCAAGATTGGTCACTGTGCAAAATTTCGAGCTAAAAACAAATGTTATCGGCAAATTTTATTTCCGGTTCTCGTGATTTCCCGTAATATTTAACTCCCGGTGTGCTTAATTGCGTGTGCAGATTGCGCGCGCGCGTGCAGCTAAAAACCCTTTCCAGCCTCCTTAAGGGCGATTTAGGCGGTACGACTTTTGCTTACGACGGTCGCATGCAACTTCTGTAGCGCGCGCTGCTCGCGCAATACAAAAATCGTATATGGCACTTTTCATTCAATATTACCTATCTCTACGACTGTCGTATGGTTTTAAAACATGAATCAAAATCCTGCGACAAATTGTAGGCTGTGTGCGTCTGTGGTAGAGACGTTGTAGGAGCATTCACATGGCACAACTTTGTTCCACGTTGTGTCGCATACGCCAAGACGCGCGATAAATCGTACCGTCTAAATCGCCCGTTATGTACGTACCATTCACGATGGCACTTCAAATCTAAATGTTTCGAGGAAAATTGCCTAGTATAATTTTCCGTAAGCCATAAAACGCGTTTTTTTTTAATATATTAAATTCCACTAGATAATTTTTTTTTCATACTGTCTGAAAAGTTAAAGAATTTAGGGAGCTTTCCAACAAAGAAATAAACGGTGGGTCAAAGAATTATTTTTCAGATAATTTTGTAGACCTGGGGCGTTGTCATGGTAACTGACATGACTTCACAAGCACCCTTAAAATATAGCCCAACAATAGAGTTCTAAGGAGACATATAGTTTGCCTACACCATTAAATATCTTTCTTTGTAATCTTTCATCGTTTAGCAAACACTACATCAAGGAAAAACCCCTTCGAGCTTCCTTAATGGTTGAAGTGAACTTATCGTCGGACGTACGATGACGTCATGACAAAAAGGTTACCAACTTTCTAACCCATGGTGCTCTGAGTGCGAGCATTTGGCGCGGCTCTCCACTACAAAGGGCATGTCTATTTGTGAAATAAAATTATAAATAATAATAATAAATAATAATAATAAGATATACCAAACAATCACTAGGCTTCTCGATTTAAAACTAAAGAAATCAAATTTCGAGACAGGCTGAAATCAGATTCCTTTAAATCAATATTAAAGGTTAGTATGTTAAAAGAAGTTAATTATACAGCTCTTAGTCTGATTTCTACTATTATGATCAGAAGGTGCTTGGCTTTTAAAATACATGTTACTAATTCAAAATATATATGTACTTCCTAATCAGGTATTTAAACACTTGGCGCTGACGATCGCAGCTTGTGGACAAGAGGCAGATCCTAGCAGGTAACTAGAAAAGATACGAAAAGCAGATAGTAAACTTTCTCTAAGACCCTATCGTATCTGTCGCAAAATCTTCATCGAGACTGATTACGAATATCCGTACCATACATTTGTACTGAATCATTAAATTTTCAAGATTTATTTTCGAAAAAGCCCATACGCTGGTGAAGAGTACTGAACTTTTCAACGACGACTAATTCCCCTAACATTTTTACGTGGCTTTTCATAGATTTCATATGTTTTATGTCAATTCTTTTCTACCGTTAAAACAAGGGGCGATGGTTTCAAGTCAAACCAAATCAAATAACATATTTCCCGCGAAACGAGATCATATTTTACTAATAGAGAAAACCATTAGGTGCTACAGCACAATGAAGCAGAAATTACGCAAAAAAAATTCACCCGATGCATATGTGTTAGAGAAATAACTTGTGCATGACAGCTTTCGGTGTGGCAAATAAATTTAGGGGGATTTGGAATTTCGCACTGCATACGATATTTAAAGGAAACCCGGTTGTGAATTCGCGATTAAGGATATTATAACGAGAAAGACTTTTTGAAAGGAAAACCCCACATTTCTTTAAAATTAAATTCAAATAAATAAGTTGGAGTTTAAAGAATCCTGTGTTGATATAAACAATATGAAAACGGTACATGGAAAAAAGGCAAAAAGATATCATTGGATGCATTTGTTAGGCCTCTGATGAAAGCTGAGAAAACTGATTCTTTGAAGTCAAAGATGCATCAAACCTTACAATATAGACCTAACTCAATTTATTTTCACGTTATCAATTTTTAAATCACCGGATAGTGTGGTTTTGCTTTTTCAGTAAATGGCAATAACAGAGTTAGCTTTTCAAAAACGCCATGCCAATCTGCGTGGCTTGTCCATTCGCGTTCCCTCAGATTGAGTATTTTTTAGCCAATATTAAGTGTAAAAATATACTGGTTTCATTGAAAAATATAAAGTACTGGTGGTTTGCGTATAACGTATAACAAAACTGATATCCCTGAAATCATTTTTTAGGGATTATACAAACTAATGACACATAAAGAAAAAATATATTTATTCAAAAACTGATATTTAAGGTGAGCGTGTCAATATACGTTTATGACACATAAAGAAAAAACACATTTCAGGTTTATGACACATAATGCCATTATACTGCATACATTATCAAAGCGCGCTAAAACTGTCAATCTGAATCGAAATATGGACGTCTTTCATATCGAATGCTTCAAGGGGCCGTAGCAAACACGATTTTAACAGCCATTTTGCAATTGTACTTTGTTCAAGAGATCTGAAAGCACGCACTGAGGACAATATACGAACGGTTGTTGCTGTTGAGATAAAGACATAAGACATCGGGAGGGGGAAGGGTGGGTTAGTGACTTAAGCAGGTTTGGGAAGTGTGGTTTCCTTGGGCGTTTCTCGAAATCTGCAGACCATCCTAACTTATCACCTTCCACTTCCTCATCTTTCAGTTGAAATTACTATATTGAAATCCTTCTAATCCTATTAATTTGCTATAAAATGCAAGAGCATTTGACTCAAATTACCTTGCACGACGCTGCTGGTAATTTCATCAATCCGCCTTTGTTGAAAGTTGGATCACATGAGCTAAAAATTTGCATTTATATTAAAAACATGTTTAAAAGCACACTACGAAATGGACAAAGACAGACAAGGCGAATAAACTTCACATTTATAGACAAGCAAATATATATCAGCAATATTGAATCCTGATTGACGTAATGGTTTTATGTTTATGAAAAGGGAAGACTAACAATAATGCCATTATACTGCGTACATTATCAAAGCGCGCTAAAACTGTCAATCTGAATCGAAATATGGACGTCTTTCATATCGAATGCTTCAAGGGGCCGTAGCAAACACGATTTTAACAGCCATTTTGCAATTGTACTTTGTTCAAGAGATCTGAAAGCACGCACTGAGGACAATATACGAACGGTTGTTGCTGTTGAGATAAAGACATAAGATATCGGGAGGGGGAAGGGTGGGTTAGTGACTTAAGCAGGTTTGGGAAGTGTGGTTTCCTTGGGCGTTTCTCGAAATCTGCAGACCATCCTAACTTATCACCTTCCACTTCCTCATCTTTCAGTTGAAATTACTATATTGAAATCCTTCTAATCCTATTAATTTGCTATAAAATGCAAGAGCATTTGACTCAAATTACCTTGCACGACGCTGCTGGTAATTTCATCAATCCGCCTTTGTTGAAAGTTGGATCACATGAGCTAAAAATTTGCATTTATATTAAAAACATGTTTAAAAGCACACTACGAAATGGACA
>OX419340.1:24244066-24266566 GCA_948470475.1 Galaxea fascicularis | reverse complement strand
AGTTATATGACCCGCATATTCTTAATATACATTTCTGTCACGCAATATTTCGGTAAGACAAACACTTTTGCGTGTGCGAAAGGTCAAATTCCCTTTCGCGTCATTATGGCTTGTTATTCCCGGGCCAATCATATTTACGCTTTTCCATTATGTCAATCAAAAAGACCATGCGGTGTTATCTTCACATCTGTAGTTCACTTCAAGTTCTCTGACCTCTCGGAGTGACCTCTCTGAGCATAGTGTTAACATTTATGTGTAGTTTTATCAACTGTTTTGCCACACATAATCATACTGCTATGCAGTAGTTCTAGTTATCCAGCTTAGTGATGTTGGACTTGAGCAGCATATTTGCTCATTGAGACATTGTTATAATTGTTACTGTTGGTGTCACGCCAACAAGTGCTGTCTGGGACACATGGACCATGCTCTCTCATTGAGCTTTATTTACAAATTTTATAACATTAACTTGTAGCTGGTATCCGCTACCTCAAGTATTGTATCTTTCCTTCCGGTCACAACAGATTATGACCACTGATTTGTTAGCTTACCAGGCTTAGACCTTTCTGACTGTTTGATTTCTTAGAATAAATAAACTAAGGGAGGGGATGAAGTGCTCCATATAGGTCGCCCCTTTGCCCCATAGACTCACATGGCCAGCTATTTTGGCAGAAAGGGACCCCCCCTGAGATAGCCTTGTTACCAAGGAAGCAAACCTCTGTTGTTTGTTGCTCTGATTTTTCTCAGGGGGGCCTGGGAATTAGTACCCCAGAGAGAGGATTAGGACCTCTTGGGGGCTACAGGGACTCCTGGAAGGAGGGAGAGGATTATGATCTCTCAGGGCCTGGGGATTAGGACCCCAGAGAGAGGATTAGGACCTCTCTTGTTGCTTCATAATGTTCTCATTGTTCTCTCTCGTTGCCAACCACCTGACCTGTGTCATCCTGTAAGATCCCTATTGGCAACTCGAGCACTTCGTCTCCTACCCCTTTTCTCCCATTTCAAGTTGTTGTGTCTTCTTTGATCTCATGGGTTGGGAGCATTAAAGCTATTTAAATGGTGGTAATGTTTTAAATCCGCCTCGTTGTAGGTGGTTGCAGTGGTTCAAAGTCGGCCAAAATTCCATACATTTACTGTAACGTTAACCTCGTGTGTCCCCCAGTCAAGATGGCGTCAAAAATCGTGGAAAGGTCTATTCTACGAGTGGCAAAAGACGACAGAGTTTGAGCAGCTATTGTAGGAGTGCAAAAGCTTTATTTAAAATGAGGTGCCTCCCATATCGCCTGGGATTCTTTAATTAGCGAAATTGCCACTGGCAAGACAAGCCCACCCAGGCAGCATTCATTACGTCAGCCAATCAACTTTGACCTAAGATATTAGAGAACAATAACTTTCCCTTGTTTCTTCAGAAAAATCAATCATTCTTTACTTCTTTCTTGATTAATTTGTACGCTCATTGTAAAAATTTACTGAAACGAAGACAAAACCTCTTAGGATACTGAGCAATACATAATTAAAAAGCATACACATAAAAGCGGGAGTCAACGGACGCCTCTCCGGTACCCACGACAAATCCAATTACAAATATCCTACAACAATATCGATTTCCTCCAAAAAATGTATATATGTGGAATATTTCTTAGCAATTTAATATGTGCACCAATAATTTCAGAGTACATATGCTCTTGGACATGGTACATCGGTGGACATTGAAGGCTGTTTAATTTCATCTCTGAAATTACCTTGACGAAAAACTACCGAACTCTTTACGGTCAGAACTAAAGCTTGAGAGCGTCCAGAGACGGAAACACTATTGCAAACTCGCTACAAAAAGAGGTAACAGGTGATGCTAAAACATGGATTTAATCCTCAAGTAAATAGATTTTCAAACAAACATAATTATAGAATCGTTACAATATGTATGTTGGCAAATCAAATCGAGACGAAATTATGGAAACCTTGTCCTGCAGGTTTTAAAAAAATTACCTTCAGGGTCGAGACCAAAAATTATCAACCTGATATAATACAGTACAGTATATGCATTTTGAAGTCGGTTCGACAGGCATGAAACCGACCACTAAAAACACAGGAGTTAAAATTTATACAGACTTGTTTTCATTCTGCATGTTATTCTAAACTGAATTATCTTTTAGCGAGTAACTTAAAAGCATATTGTGGAAGCTGATTTAAGATATAACATTTACTTTATTATGACAGGTTAAACTATTTTAAATTTAAACATCCTAGTTTCTCTATTATTTTAACTTCAGTTTCTAAATATAAAAATGATGCACAATTTCTATATGATGAATTGAAATTCAGGAGCGTCCCCTTATTTGCAATAGACACGCACAATTCCCATCAAGCATTAATTGTAGATTTAATTTTTCCTCATACAGGCGTTAAAATATCTAAAGCTATAATAATTTATTCCGCTTGGGAAATCAGGGAGGGATAGTCGCAAATTATATATTTTTTATGTAAACTGTACGCGATCGCTAGGCAATCATAGTATCAGCTAACATTTCGTCAAAAGATACAAACTATACCACATGCAAGCTTTTTCTTTTATGTCATTTGTTTGCAATTTTTATTGCAGCAAAACAATAGTTATCAGCCTCGCTATGTTTCTCGGGCGATTCGTTATACCTCAGTCAATAAAAAACAAAGCTGATTGTGATTTACATATATATTACAGCAAGGCAGGATATTTTGTGGAAAAAAAATGTTTTCACGAAACGTCCGTCACCAGTCTGAGTTCAAATTAAGGGAAATTTACAGTCAAGCGGAAAGCCACTTGTTCTCGTTTTTGTTTTTTTAATAGTTGAAACTTAGAAGTTCAAGGAAAATCGTTAACGGGAGTACCTTACCTGAATTATCAGAGGTATTTTAATTTCTATCCGTCAATCACTGTAAATCTTCGAGCCTAAGAAGAGTATCGAAACGTTTCATTCGGGCATGAGTTGAAATAGTCATGACAAACGTTACGTTCACTTTCTGAATAGTTTATTCCGCCGACCCAGGATAGAATACAAACCGACTGAAAACATTCGATATGGTGTACTTCAGAGGAGACTTCAATGATAGTTGTATTTTCGGTATATAGTTTTAGAGTGTCTCGGAAGAGTCAAGAGCTTCCCTGATTGTGATTAAGATTACGATTATGACGACAAAAGGGATTTTAACATGTCTCATTCTCTCTATGGACTCATCTGTCCATAAATTTGTCAATTATTTAATCCACTTGATGCCTTTGTTCTTTGAGCTTAGAGTTGCCTGTAGAGCTGCTTAAAGGGCCCATAACCTAATTTTTTTAATTCTTCATCTAAATCAGTACAAGTCTCGCTCTCTTACACGTTTCGCGAAAAAACTTTGATTTCTCCAAAGCACGATTTTAAAATGAAGTCAGAAAAAAAATTCAAATTTGCCATCATTTTCGCTCAGCATTCGCTTTGTCGCAATACTGTAAGGGGCACGTGGCTTCGACTAAATTTTGGCGGGTGAGTTGACAATATTAAATACTCTGGGAAAATGCTTGAAATATAAAGAGCGTTGATTGATTGCCACCGATTATTTAACCAGGGCACTTTACGGAGTATCCCACTTCTGTCTATCCCGGAAAACTTCATACTGCAAGAAGCGTTCGTTGAAAAGTGATGAAATTGGGGTTTGTATGCATCACTTAATAAATGGAAAAACACAAGGCGAAACAGAGGAGCGGCCTTCGAAGACGGAAAAGTCATCAAGTTAGCGGCCTTATGTGCACGTATTTGGATGTTCTTGGTTAAGTGAAACGTAATTATCCTTACCTTTGAACGTCTTTTTTCCTCTTTTTGAGTGATTAATGCTCTAATAAATCATTGTTGGGCTCCTGATTCAGGCAGTTTCCAATTGTTATACGTGTACAGTGGCCAACGCTGGCATAACAAGTATTCGAACTTCCTGACATAAAATCTTAATTAGTTACATCATCACGTAGGGTAAAGGGCATGCGGCCAAGAATTTCGATTTTATGAGAGGCATTCAACATTGCACCCAATCCATGAAATTACTACACAGTTTCTTGCTATAAATACTACAAAGTTGTACAGTTATGTTTTCTATGGTTATATTTAAACGTTGTGTTTTCTTTTTAGTAGCCTGAGTTAATGCGCTAATAAATCATTGTTAGGTCCCAGGCTCAAGCAGTCTTTAACTATTGCACGCGCTTGCCAAGTACACGCTGACATCATTCGAACTTCGTAGCACATACAAATTTAATACGTTGAAAGCAGTAGCACGTAGGATGAAGGGCAGACGGGCAAGAATTTCTTTTTATGAGAAACCTTCAGCATCACCCCTTAACGCTAAGTTGTAGGGTTATGTTTGCATGGGTTGAGGTACGTTGAGTTACCATGAAGGTTCACACTGAGCGCTTATTATATTCTCAAGACATTGTCACGAAAACCGGCTATCACAGCTCAAGGGCCTTGGAAGCCTAAACATAACAGGTGACATTGTGACGACAACATATGGGGCACTGTGCTAAGTTCCGTGCTTATATATTCTTCTGCTGCCCCTTCACGGCCTTTCATCATCAACTTTGCAATTGTACACTGGGGTTTACAGTAATTCCTTAATGTTTTAATTTTATTACAATCTAGTCTAATCTCCAGTTTATTTTATTGTCGTGTTGTATGGGTATTTATTGTTTTTGTCATTTGTCAGGCGGTGTGCGCTCTACGATTGCGATACATTGTAAATGTAGAAATTTCAAGATGGCGCAAAGTTTGAGAAATTCGGCAGATAAAATGCTTTGTTTATCGATGGAAATTGTTTTCCACGATTACATAAACTAATATCTTATTTCTGTGAAAAAAAAAAAAAGAAGAAGAATATTCGTCTCTAAAACACGGAACAAGAAGATTTGTCCTTTAAGAGAACGTAATTTGCACCGTTTTGGTAAGAGCTATATTAGGCCATTTCCGAATTACCTCAGGCCTCTTTTTCAAAGCTCATCCTTTCATATGCAAATCAATTTTCATTCACACGCAAATTAAACTCATTTTCGTGTGAATGAAATTTGATTTGCATATGAAAGGATAAGCACCAAGACTCTCTTTTAGGAAAAGAGGCCTGAGATAAAAATTCGGAAATGGCCTATTAGTTAGTAAACGACAAACATCCTCGAACACAGTCCATCGCCAAAACGACAAACATATACGAACCCAGTCAGTCGCCAAGTCAAACATCCTAGAACCTAGTCGGTCGCCGAAACAAAAATTCCAACAGAGTAGCTATTCACACACCTATACCCTGAATAGCGAACAAAATGGCAAGATAAAAAGAGAATAACAAAAAAACTGCAGTACTTTATCTCATGAAGAAAGATCAAGTGAAAACGTTATAGCCGAGCGTTTGTAATGAGAAAAAAAAAAAGAGTTGAGCGCGTGCCGTGGGATAAAAGAATCAAAGGAAACTGTGAATAAGTCGTGGATACATTACGCTTCAATGGGTTTTGGAGATAATTGAATTCCCTTAACAAAAATAAACATTCTTACATGTATCCATAGGCAGCTAGTTAGTAAGTTAACAAATTGACTTCAGTGTTGTTCTAATCGAGATTGTAACAATTCAATAACATTGTTTGGATTATTTCCCTGAGTAACAACAGGTCCCGGGTTTAACTCAATATCATCTGAGGTAAATAAATTTGCCCTTGAAACACAATACTTGTGATTTCGTTTCTTACACTTTATTGAATTACATTGAACAACATGTACAAATTCATCATGAAAGACAACTGATACTTGAGATGTCTTTTTATGTTTCACAGTTCTTGTTTTGAAAAGATAAACATAATTACCAATTGCAAAATACAACCATGAACCTTTTGCACGAGTGATTCCAACTGGTTAACATCTACATATTCTGGTTTTAAGATAATTACGGTAATCAAACGATAAAATATTTATCAACGCTGGCGAATGTGGTACACTATGCACGATATATATGAGATCTTACATACCTCTTAATTGCTCTATTTCAGAATTTTCTTCCACGGTAATCTCGATGGTTCTCTATCACGGCGGGCGCCTTTGCTAACCCGAGTAGACTTTGACCTACTTCTTCCTTTTTGTAATTTTTCATGACTTCTGTTACCATCCGATACGTCTTCAAACTGCGTTTCGTTCTGCTTGGGCTCAAGACTGTTTTCATTGGATATTATGAACTGATCAGTTGTGCTACTGATGGTTCCAATAGTTTTGTCGGAGCTTACGTTTGATTCATAGTTTGGCTGATATGAGTGCTCATAGAAGTTCGCTCAAAGGTTCGCTCAAAGGTTCGCTCGTAAGAATCACTCGTAAAAGGCTCACTATTTATAACAAAGTGTCTAAATGGCCGGCAGCCGGTCAAGGTTGTAAAAACACTAAATGGCCGGCAGTCCGATTCGGGCTCCCTTTCAAGTGCTTTGTTTTCCTTAGGGGACTTGGTACTTCGGGGAGATTTAGTGTGTTTTAGGTTAGGGCTTAGGGCTAGGAGTCAAGGAATATGGACGTTTGTTATTAGGCTTGAAGATTTTGACCGGCTGCCGGTCATTTAGACGATTTGTACTTTGATAGTTTATATTAATAAAACTGCATCGCTTTCTTAACGGTTACTTCGATAGTTAAGTCTGTAAATGTCGTCTTTTGTTGAAAATATAATTAGAAGTAATAGTTAGAAGGGTTTGTATGGAAGTTGTAAGCATAACTGGGCTACGATCTCAGAGACAATTTGTCCCCAAATGCTCATTTTTGGCTAGCAGGCCTCTTGGACATTGTTCTTTCAGAATATCCTGACAAATCCCATAATTTCAGAAATTTCATTTTTATGACGTCATCACTTTAATACTCTATAATCGGCGGTTTCTACACTTCGCGTATCCACGACTAAAAATGACAAGTTGTAAGTTGGGAAGCCGAAAGTGACAAGTTGACAGTGCCTATTCATATTGCTATCAGTCAAACGTAAATTTACGAGGTCTCACAAATCTTTCTTTAAATGCATAACTTGTGTGCCTCTTAAAGAGAATCACAAAGTTAAAAGTACCGTGTCTCATGAAGGAAGATTACATTAATTGCCGTGCGTATGTAATGAAAAAAAAAGGGGTGGAGCGTGTGGATATAACAGAAACGTTATTAGTTGAAAAGACGAAAGTGAAAGTCAAAGACCAAACAAAAGTCCGCACAAGTTAACAATGCTTGCTCATATTTCAGCAGAAATAGCGGCGACTTGTTTTCTCCTACAAGAGTAGGACCATTAGGTGAGCTTGAAATGTTTCATACTGGTAATATGAGTTGGCTAAGGAGCGCTTTGATGTTAATTTTGTTCTGGAGAAATGCTAATCACGGTCATAATTCCAGACATGCACGTACGTGAATCTCTTTATGTAGGTCCAAAACTATTAGGATAATGTTTTTATGCAGGTTTGCTGATGACCATGTGACATTTTCACGATAATGTAAATATAACAAATGCCAGATTCGCCGAAGCAAGACAGGAATTGCAGACATTAAATGTTTTGTATTTGCCGGTTTTGTTCTATTGTTTATTTTGAGAACAGTCATCCTTGAGCAATGGAAAATGATTGATGGGGGAGTCAGAAGAGTAGTATAATGTAGAACTGGAATTTAATAACATCCACCAAGTCTGCCAACTTTTGCTTTTAGCCAGTGAAATAGTATGTAATACACAGTCTTGAAAATAGGGTGCCTAGGAACTTAGTTATACCAAGACAACTGAATTGCACCTTTTGGCGGCTAGAATAAATAAATTGCTTTGCTTGATTTTTGGAAGCAAGGCTGAGGGGAAAAGGGTAACGAGAAAACAAATAACCAAAGTGGACAAAAAGGGGTACTACTAGGATCCACCACTGCAATAATGGCTAACCCAAAAGCCTGCAGTTTATCGACAACATGGCAGGGAAATAATATTTGTAGCTATAAAATACTGCTTGCCATGTACTGCAATCACCATATCATACATGCCAATATTTATGAGTACATACATTGGGAAATAAAATATATGTGTGGAGAGAAGTTTATGAGTTTCAATAATTGGATTTGAGCCCACAATCTTCAACAACAACGTTTACTGTATTTCACCTTCCATACACTAGTCAGATACTCTACTCACTCAGCTGCTGGGAACTCAAGTGGCAAGCATGTGTCACTAAATTGTTGGCTGACACAACTACTGGTACTACATTGTGTATAGTCGTCATATTGTGTATGAACACGCACGTTTAACTGGACTGCAGTCACATTATCAGAATGCACTCAGTGTAATAAGTATAGGTAATCACATGATTCCGAGTGCAATTTGGAATAAATAAGCACTCGTAATTTTTTTCAAAGACCAACAAAATTGCACGGGCGAGTGCAATCTGTGGTCTTTGAAAAAATTTACGAGTGCTTATTTATTCCAAATTGCACCAGAAAAATCATGTGATTACTTATTAATAATACACTTGAAAAAATAGACTACTTATAAAGCTTCAAGCCCATACATTGACTACTGAGGTACGCAGAAGGCATTGCCCTCGATCTTCCGAAACTTGGAGAAGCTTCGAAAATATCCGGAGATCACCGGAAGTGTTCGGGTAATCTTCGGAAATGTTCGGGTGATCATCGGAAATGTTCGGGTGATCGTCGGACATCGCCGGAAGCATTCGGGTGATCTTCGGAGGTGTTCGGCGATCTTCGGAAATCTTCGTGTGGTCTTCGGAAATCTTCGGAAGGTTTCGCACGATATTCGGCGGTCTTCGAAAGTCTTCGAGTCTTCGTTTTAACTTCGGAAATCTTCGTTGTCATTTGCACTCGTGTTACACTTTTGCACTGGTGTTACACTTGAACTGCACTGCTCTCAGCCAATCACAATCGAATAATTTTTTCAAGTGTATTATTAATAAAAATAGAGTATGTGTAGAGAGAACAATTCAGAAAAAAGTCAGAGTTCCTTAGATGGTGTGACTGCAGCGCCGTGCAGTCAGTTCATTATGCTTTCGGCCAGCGGTAATAAATTCAAGTGCTTAGTTGCCGCGCCCGTTTTTGTACTTGTCCGCCATTTTTGTTTGTTTTGTTTCGTGGTTCCACGTGTAAGAACTGAAGTCAGTTCAACTTATTGTTTGTAATCGTGGTTCATCGGATACTTTACTACGTAGTATACGACCTAAACGGTAAGAACTATTTCAAGAACATTCTGCTGAACATTTCTTTAGAGTATTTCGCTCGATGGTTCGAAGTGAGTTATATTTTGTTTCGCTAGAATGTTATCTCAGGGCTCAGGACTCAGGACTTTGGAATGTTCTGACATGTGTCGCGTTCATTCCTATGGGCCTGTGAATAAACTTCGTTTGGGACTTTGAAACTCCTCGCGTTTATGTTTACGGGAGGCAGCCACAGATGGATACGTCTGCACATCAGTTTGCGCACAAACTCAAATGAGTTAAATATCATGAGACCTACAGCTCGACCTATGACATCATATTTGAATTTAAAGATGAGTATGAAGTTTACATTTCGATCAGTTTTTTCTTAATAAAATGACATGTTTATATACCTATGCCGTCATCAAAACAGTACTGGCAAAAAATGTGAAACTCTCACAAGCCTTTTTTAGCCTAACCTGTTAACTGCTACATCTGGCCTTGAGACCGCTAATGCATTTTCAATTTCATATTAATGAATCATACCAATAAACTGACAAGCATTCAAATTTTGCAGCATTTATTCATTAGCTTGTCACTTACTAAAGACTAAAGTTGCTTAAATTATGAAAAGCACTTGTTCTCAGTGTACATTTATTTACTTCTTTATTCAGTTTTGTTCTTATTTATGACATTTTTATTTACATGATAAATACAGGGTGCCAACGAAGAAAATCTTCAGAGACCTCTACACTCCTTGTTTAATGTACCCGGAAACTGATTTACAAATATCTTAGTTATTTCAAACCGATTTAAGCTTCAACTAGATTGCCGTGCACCGCTCTCAACCCGCACAGTTACAATTGGTCTTGCGGCACCATGGTACTCCGATGAGATCGAGACTGATATCAGTCTTGATCTCATCGGAGTACAGAATTGAAGAAAGCTAGAAAGACGATGGAGGAAAAGTCGACCACCTTTGGATAGTTTGAAATTCGCTGAACAATGCCGCTTAGTTAATCGTCTTTTGTTGTCATCTAGAACTAGTTATTACTCTCAAATTATAAATGAAAATCAATGTGACCAGCGAAAACGTTTTGGAATTGTCGACAAGCTGCTTAATACGCAACCTGACTTATCCTATCCACCTCATAGCACTCCAGATCAATTGGCCAACTGATTGACTCGATTCATCAAAGTCTTGTTGAAGTTCATTTTGAGTTGCGGATATGAAATCAAATGTTATATGATTTCTTTCATATGCATCATTCACTTACATATCATTCACGGGAACATATGAACCCAAAGTTGACCTGCCCCCAACGTCACTGGTTTTATAGCTCAGTTGGTAGAGCATAGCACCGGAATCGCGAGGTCACGGTTTCAAGCCCCGTTGAAGTCCTGAAATTTCTCAGGCTTCTTTGCGTAATTATAAAAATTGCGATCACAACTGCGACGATCATCCTTCATTCGATTTCATATCCGCAGTTCACATATGATTTCTTTCATATGCATCATTCACTTAGAAATTAGGGAGTTTAAGAAACGAGGACGGCGACGGCAACAAGAACGCCACAAGACAATAAGCTTAATGAGCAAAAACAATCGCTCTGCACGTGAGTTTTACAGTTTTGTACATTTCTTTACCGTCCTCTGCAAAACCACAACGTGAAATGACCAAATTTTAGGTTTCCTCGAGAACGTGAGCGTATGACGGCAAAATCTTCTTTCTTTTTGCTTACTTTGACGTTGTTCATAGTAACTTAGTTCCTGAAGAGTTCGCCGGCATTTTCCAAGTTAAACAAATTGGAATGATTACGAAAGAGTTACAAAAACGAGAAGTTATATTTTTAAATGACGTTCTAGTTGCCGTTGCAGTTCTCGTTTCTTGAACTCCCTATTGTTACTGCCCTTGACAGCGGACACTAAGTCATCCTCGTTCTACTTGATCTGCGGCATTTGATACTGTGGACCATAGGATTTTAATGCGAAGGCTCACTACTCGTTTTGGGATTCGTGATAGGGCAGATTTGGTTTTGTCTCACATTTGTCTGACTTCATGCAATATGTGAAGGTCAAGGACACCTCATTGCATTCATTACGTCTCCCTCAAGGTGTTCCTCAGGGTTCAGTATTTGGCCCAATATTGTATTCTTTACACACTTTTCCATTGGGTGACGTTGCCAAGTATCATCAAATGAATTTCCATCTCTATGCTGATGACACGCAGCGGTACATATCGTTTAAAACATGCTGTACAAATGACATGGAACTGAGCAATACCAGGATGGAGGCCTCTGTTCGTGCCGATTGCCCCTTGGATGGTAGAAGCTAAACCAAGAAAAAACGAAAGTGCTAGTATTTTCATCTCGTTATCATCCAATACCAAACATTTATGTTTTGACCATCGTTGACGAGATTGTTAACTGTTGCTCAACAGCAAAGGACATTGGTGTTACACTTGATGATTCTCTGCCCATGGCTCTGCACGTAACAGCAGTGGGTGAATCTGCATTTTTTCACTTACGCAACATATCCAAGATTAGGAAGTACATGCTTTCATAACTTCAAAGATCGACTACTGTAACTCCTCGCTGTTAATGTTCCCAAATATTTATTGCTACGGCTCCAACGAGTATTAAATTGCGCTGCGAGAATAGTCAATAGAAATCCAACAACTATGATCACATAACACCTCTCCTCAAAGAACTCCAGTAGCTACCCATCGAACAGCGGATTAAATTTAAAATTATTTTTATCACATTTAAAGCACTTAACAAGCAAGCTCAACTTATTTAACGGACCTTCTTACACTCTAAAATCTTTCAAGATCACTTCACTCGTCTGCTAAAAATCTTTTAACTAAATCTGTGTTCAATCTTACGTCATATGGTGGTCGCGCTCTTTTACGTTGCCTTCAGCAGTGCTTTGGAATGCCATTCCACAGTCAATAAAAGATTTGCCATCAGTGGAAACTTTTAAACAGAAACTAAAAGAGACATTAAAATTTTTACAGGCTTCCAGCGGACACTGATTATTGTGAGACTGATTTTAAGTTAACAATTTATTTATTTATTTATTTTTATTTTTTTAAGACAATAATATATTAGTGGTGTTTTACTTTCTATTTGTAATACTCTATTTTTATAGTTATAACAGTTAGGTATAATTGTAGTAATAATAGGGTTTACTACTGTATTTTTAACGTTTATATTGTATATGATAATTTACTTTGTCAGCTTAAAGCGTTTTTGGACCATTCGGAAAATACGCTATATAAATGTATTATTATTATTATTGTTATTATTATTATAGCTCTTCTACGAGACGAGCTCCGCTGAACATTACAGATAATGCCTTTGAAATTGATAAGAAACTAGCGAGATTTTAGGATTAGACCGTTTAATATTCCTCACATTAAAACCATGTTTTATCCGAAACCGCCAATTAATAGAATTAGGTTGAACATTTTTATGTAACAAACATGCATTTTGATCTGTTCGGTATTTGTAATTTTTTTTCTTTAACTCCACACAATTATTTGTTTGTTTTCTTTTTAATCATAGTATACAGATTGTCCAGAAAGTTCATTTCCGTGGTACACTTACAAGCAACCTCATTTTGTACAAAAAGGCCTTATATTTGCAATTGCTTAGTTTAAGATTTTGGCAGTTTTAAACATTGATATAATTATTTATTGCCATTCAGCATCTATTATTATTATTATTATTATTATTATTATTATTATTATTATTAGCAATCGTGGTATGCACACCGCCTGGTCATAGGTCTAGGATCACGCCAGCGTAATCCGTATTTACACTTTCCTTTTTTTAATGGCAGATAAATCAAGCTTAGAGCAACCCAACTAAGAAACTCACAAGAGTTAAAAGTTGCATCAAATTCCTTCCGTTGGGTGTGTTATTGCGATTACTGCCGTATCTGAAAGACATACTTTTTTCTAATTTGGTCACTTTTTTTATTTTTGAGCATCATCTATGAATTAAAGATATAGAACTACGTGTGAAAATAAAGAAAACATGCAATGGTTGAATATTATTTCCAGACGAAAACGTTTTAGAGTGGTTTTACGTAACCCATGAAACAATTTTTATTATACAACATGTAATGTAGAAGAATACAAAGGAAATAGTAGTTAAAAGGGTTACTTGGGCACAATCAAAAGAATTAATTAACGAGAACAATGGCAAAGCATTCTTTAGGGAATAGAAAGCAATAGAGACATGCAAATTATCACGTGCACAGCACGAGGGCAGGAAAGAGCGTATGACGTCATCATCATAGGGGTCAAAGTTCAGGATGGAACAATAGGGTTGGATAGGTATCAAGGAATGACATCATCACATAGGTATGCGAAAGAGATTACTCAACTCCATGGCTTGTCACGCATCGTCAGCTCTTTATTCAAGAAACACTGGCGTGATGAGGTCTTGAAAAATAAAATTGATTCTAATCGAAAAAACTAGCGGGAATGAATGTAAACAAGAATGTTTAGCGTGAATCAATGAATTATACTAAGTTTGTAATTCGAATGTAGAGTGTATTCTTATCCAAATGATGAAATCAAACAAGAATGTTTTGCGAGAAAAAACGAAAACTTGAATCAAAGCGCCAATGGAGAACCATCTTCGATTACGATGGAAAGGTGAAAGCTAATGACAGTTTCAGTTTATTTCAGTTTATTTATGAAGTGTTTGATATTACAGAAATTACAGAGACACATAGCGAAATGTCGATATAAATGAATAGACAGCGGCGCAGAGGGACCTCGACTACAAGAATAGTTCATTAGATGTTATTGTTACATGCAAATTTCAGTCAAACAATTCACCCGCAAAACATGTTATTGTGGTCACTGAGGCGAGAATACAAACATCTTTTCTCAAAGTTGACCGAAATCATTTTTACCGCAACAGTTTTGAAGAAGTTGCATTCGGTTCCTAGGGACATCCTCGAGGTCTTAAAAGCACCCTTTGGGCCGACCTTTAAAGTGGTTTGATTCAACTCTCAATTATAGGTAAACAAGAGTCAGTTTGAGTTGTTTGAAATGATCATTTGAAGCGCACGACTAATGATGATGAATTACACGGACTTGAAAATTAAACACATAAGAGAAAAGTCGCCAGTGTTGCTCTGAGCTGCTCTTAATAGCTCAGAGTTGCTCTGAGTTAGCCCAAAGGAGCTCTCAAACTACTCAGAGTGGCTCTGAAAAATGCAGTGAATCTCAAATGAATAAAAGTCAACCGCATTTCTTTCAAGCAATTTCGAACACTTTATTGCATTAACAAGCGCTATAACAAAATGTGCTTGTGCTTCGTAAAGTCCGTTACTTTAATAGACGCATTGTTTGATTTAATACGGTTCGCACTGTCCATTGCTCCTCAATCTTGCCACTAATGGAGTTCTTGATCCAATAAAGTCACTTTTTGGTCTTCTGATAAGGAAGAATCCATGATGCTTTTCATCTCTCGATCCAAACGTGTTAATGTCGTAAGCTGCGGAGGAGTTGTTAACCGGTGTTCTGTTTCGATACTTTGCAATAATTGTTCCGGAACAAGCAGCATCTTTCGCGCGTGTTTCATTTCAACACTTAACAATAAATCCACGGCCAAAGGAGCAATCAAAGCGGTGAGAGATGGTAAAAAACCTCCTTGTTGATTAAGGACTTATTTTTTTTCTTGAGACTCGGTTTCTTACGCGTCAAATAGAGGAGCTTTGTCTTGTGCGGCTTCAACCGTTTAAATGATGAACTCGGTACGAGAATGTTTCCCTTTAGTAGGTTAAAAGCAATCTCGCCAATGGCCTCTATCTGTCCTCTGTTAGCGTGAGCTATCATCTCTTTACGTTGTTTCCCATTGCTATTGAAACAGGTACAAAGAAAGGGTAAATGTTGATTAACTTTGGAACCACTGGAGAGCTGTCGTTTTTGTTTGGTCGTTCTTCCAGAACGCAAAACCATGTTACCACCACTTTGATTCGTTTGTCTTGCCGCACGATGCGACGTGTGAGAAGTCATCGTTTTAACTGCAGTTTACTGCTAATGGGTCATTCGTTTTATGCGTTTTCTTGTTGACGTAAACCACGGGATAGGTTTGGGACAAATGCAATATGTTGCTACGTAATTGTAGAGTAACTGGTGTTCGCGGATGTAAATCCTGCATGAGATAACCATAGGGTTGCGAAGTGGCATCTTGAAAACTCTCCCATACGTAAGGCATTTGTCCCGCAAAGGGTTGTTGTGCCAGTGTCCGGAATCCCAATGTATCGCGAGGGTTATTAAACGCAATAATGTAGCGGGCATTGAGAGAGATACTGCGGGAAAACTTTCCAGGTAGAAAGAGGTTTTGGGTCAAATAAATGCAGGTGACGTCACAATGATGAGATACTTTTGTAAACAAATACAGGATCCGTTCATCGCCGCTGCAGTTTCTCATCAGGTCATCTAACACGATGATACCTGGGCGACAGTGCGATGGAAATAAAGTGGAAATATCTTCAGGAATACCCTCCACCAATGTCACTTGGTTTCCCATCTCCCTAAAAGAATCTTGCCAATGTCCATAGCAACTGATACACAATCTTGGCAATGAGGCGTTCAAATAAACAATCCGCATGTCGAAGTAGATGCCGCGTAAAGGTTGTTTTGCCACATTGGCTGGAGCCGGCTATAATAATACTGCTCGGGCACTTGAATTGAGACATGTTGTCGCAGGGAAACTCAAATGGGTTTCTAAAGGCACGAAAGGGCCGTTATCGTTTAAATAGACATAAACCCACATCTATATATAACTTGTTTTTTTTTCAGTTTTATTTTATTGATTGCTTCCGACAACACTGAAATGACTTACAACCTTGCTGTTCACTTTGAAGAAACGTTTTAATTTTGGTTTACGAATGAAACTAAGTGTGTACACTCTTTGCAACTTGTGTTCCACTGTGAATCATATCGCTTAAATCTAGATTGAATGGTGTTCATGTCCACATTTCGTGCTCGATGAAGTAAATAAAACAAACAATAGTCTCCACAAACATCTGAGTCTAATCCCTGCAGTGGTTTGTCGTTGTAGTACGTAGCTTGCCTCAGAATGAAAGTATCCATGTTGTATGTCTCGGGAGGAAATCCGTAACTGTCAAAGAATTCACTTTCGTGTGGTGATTGAAAGTACATGGCCACCCAGTGTGTTCCGGGTTTGTCGTGAGGGTCCGACCTAAGATTAATAAGACTGGCTGGGTAGGTGTTGATGACAGGTAATTTGTCACTTGGAAACACGCCTCGAATCAGTGGTGCTAACACAGGGTCACAAAGACAGGCTTGCCATAGTTCTAGGGTAGTATGCAGCACGTTTGATCCTTGTGACAAATCGTAGACCGCGCGCCTGTTGCGATCAATTTAGTTCTTGTGATTTAAGTACGCTAGGGCACGGGCTAATGTCTTGGGTAGAGTCACGTACCAAGCAGTCGGCAACCTCAACTCGAAGTAATGTTGAGCTTTCTCTCGTGAATGTAAAAGCACTCGTTTCTTCCTAAACTTGTAATCGTTTCTCCACTTTTGAGATAAAGGTCCTTCAAAGCGTTATGAAGTCCCATCAACATACCATCTATTACGTCTTTGACCGTACGGTAAATACCGCTTGGGAGGTGAATGGACAATGACCAAGGAACAGGCCCTGCCTTACAAAGCAAAGTGTAAGACAGCTGATTGTTTCTCACATTTTGCCACGTGTACGGGTAGATGATGCGGGTCATGGCCACTTCCCAATTTCCACTTAGGTGCAGCTGGGACGGTAATTGCATCTTAAACTCGGACGGCTTGTTTTCTGGATACTGATCCAGGATTTCATCACTGGGTCAACACCATGTAAAAACTGTTTGTCATGATGATCGACGACGAAAGTGTAATACCACGTTGACGATACCGTCTAGAAATGAAAGCCGTTGACCACAACCACCGGTTAAGTAAATTTCAACGGTTTGAAATATCTTTGTCGCAACGGTAGGTAGACAACATGTTCTTTCTCTTCGAGAACTGTTTCTCGAAATGTACCATTGGGTACCATTTCATGTAAGAGAGGTGAACGCTTGTCACCCACTTGTCAAGGTTCCACGAGGTTAGTTTGTACTTGCAAAAGCGTCTGTTTACACGGGCAGGGAGACAACGAGAAAGGAA
The DNA here is from genome assembly GCA_948470475.1 of Galaxea fascicularis. Lineage (NCBI taxonomy): Eukaryota > Metazoa > Cnidaria > Anthozoa > Scleractinia > Euphylliidae > Galaxea > Galaxea fascicularis. The sequence goes on along the minus strand of OX419340.1, from coordinate 24,249,212 downwards.
TGGCAAAAAGGCCAGGAAATGTGATGGCAGTCTGAGGTGGTATAACATACCAATCGTGACCAAATTTATGTATTGGGATAAGGGAGATATCTTTGTTCAAACAGATCCCAGGCTTAACGGTGTGTTGGTCCGTTATCCACCCAAGTGCACGAGCAGTTGAAACGGTGAACATAATCTCTTCCTCAAGAGAGTTCAGAGTTACATTCCATTCTTCGTCCACTGTTATTTTATTTCTTTTTTTAAAACAATATTTAAACAAGAAGTTTGCCCCAAGAGTTGCAAAGACTCATCGAGGGGCCTTACTTCGAGTATACGTACATTTCATTATAGGAGTAAGACAATAAAAAGAGCGTACAAATCACAAAGAATCAACATGCTGACAGGTAGCACAAATGTACACTTATTCCGTTACATGAAATCGGTTAGAATCTAAGATAAACGTCTGGACAAGCAAAAATAAAGCTTTATTTTCATCATAAGAAAGAGATGAGCATCCAGACAAAAAAGCCGATACAATTGTTGTATCAGACATATAGGCCCACCTGTCAGCAAAAATCTGAGCAGCTGAGGAGAGCAGTTTATGACGTGAGGCAGCAAACAAAGGACACTTCAGGAAAAAATGCTTTACAGACTCTCACTGGATAAAAACCACAAAAGCAGGCTAGTGATTTTTTACGTCCTATTTTAAATAAGTAATAATTGAGAGCACAAGCATCTAAACGGAGCCGTGTATGAATTATAGAAGAAAACCTATCAAGAGCAACTTCAAAAGAACATTTTTTGCAGGAAATGAAAAGTAGGATAAAAGGGATTTCTTAAATACACTCAGGGAAAGAGTGCTCCATGCATCAATACCTATATTGTTCCATAACCTTGTGGTAGATGGAAAAAATGATTTGTTAAAACGTTCGGTGCGACTGTTTTTTTGGGTTTAGACGGCGAGTCATCGTTGTTCAGACACTCTAGGATTCCCTCCGTAACATCCAGGGCTGTTCGGTACTTGCTTTCGGGTAAGGTGAACCGATTGAAGTCATCGGAGCGTCGGACTAAGACATGTGAATGCTGACAACCACCAGGAACGTCAACCCCCGATAACGGATACACCATATTATGTAGTCCCACTTCCCAATCTTCTCCATCTTTCAAATGAATTTGCTGAGGTAACGCCACGCGGTAAGAGGACTTAGAATTGGTCAGAAATAGATTGCTACAAGCGTTACTGGGAAGTGTTACGTAAAAGTTGTTGCCTCCAGTCATGTCTGTTTTTGCAAGGCTACCAGTTGGTTATACAGAATCCAGCTGTCGTATTTTCCAATGCACTAGCACTTCTTTGTTCGCCCCAATTTTCCTCGATGTTTTAAAACTTTTTCAAAGCGAAACAAGTGATGAGCCGTTTCTCTCACTTTCTGCAACTCGGACTCATAAAAGCTGCCTTGAATCAAATCACCGTCTGCTTCCTTTAAACGGTATACAGGTGGATCCCTTGGAACTCTTTGGGCAACCGTAAAGGTCTCCTAGGATGGTAAGTAACCTTTCTCAAAGATTCGCTTATGTTTACTAATCTTGACTTGAGATCCCCTACTTTGAATTTATACTTTGCTGGCTTTCGCTGATTCTGATACAAGGTTTTCCAGACCTCTCTTGCAATTGTATTGTGCACAGTTACATCGGCAGGTTTCATCTTGATACTTCGGTGGAAATTCTGATTGTAATTGTCGTTGACTAATCTGTCCAGTTTGTCCAAATAGTGGTATGAGCTAGTGGTGGTAAACATCCGCCACTTTAATTGCTTTAAGGTGCGATTGAATCTCTCGACCACTTGGGCTTTGGTTTCGTTGTAAGTCACGAAATGATGCACGTTCTCATTTTTGAGAAAGGTTTGAAGAACTTTATTCTTAAATTCGGTCCCAGCATCGGTTTGCAACTTTAATGGTTTTCGACCTTGCTCAAAGATATTTCTGAACGCTGTTCATGAACTAAGCTGAAACTGTCATTAGCTTTCATCTTTCCATCGTAATCGAAGATTGTTCTCCGTTGGCACTTTGATTCAAGTTTTCGTTTTTTCTCGCAAAACATTCTTGTTTGATTTCATCATTCGGATAAGAATACACTCTACACTCGAATTACAAGCTTAGTATAATTCGTTGATTCACGCTAAACATTCTTGTTTACATTCATTCCCGCTAGTTTTTCCGATTAGAATCAATTTTATTTTTCAAGACCTCATTACGCAAGTGTTTCTTGAATAAAGAGCTGACGATGCTGGACAAGCCATGGAGTTGAGTAATCTCTTTCGCATACCTATGTGATGATGTCATTCCTTGATACCTACCCAACCCTGTTGCGCCATCCTGGACTTTGACCCCTATGATGATGACGTCATACGCTCTTTCCTGCCCTCGTGCTGTGCACGTGATAATTTGCATGTCTCTATTGCTTTCTATTCCCTAAGGAATTGCCATTGTTCTCGTTAATTAATTCTTTTGATTGTGCCCAAGTGACCCCTTTAACTACTGTAAATAGTGCGTAAAAGTTGCTAGTCTCTACTGCAACAGATTCATTTAAAGTGAATATTACTATCGCGACTCAATGTCTTAGGTAACATGTAAGAAAGTGTGAGTAAACTCGATCCTCTAATCTTTTCTTAATTAAAATCTAATTTTAAAGTTGGTAATTTCTAAAGGAATTGTGGTGCTGCGATGGTGGGGGAGTTGTACACAAGAATAAGGTTTTATCGACGGAGTTGATAGTGTAAATTGACCACCGTACAGGGATTCTAAACGCTGACGTTTCGAGCGTTAACCCTTCGTCAAACAAAGGGCTAACTGTATGGCTCCTCCAACTTCAGTTTCTTGTTCCGTTCCTTTTACGATGTTACGAGATTGCATCCTAGACTTAGGTACCGTTACCACGCCGGGAGAGTTTTGCTGTTAACGGTGCGCCATTTCTTCCCTGCTTGCAGAGGCTCTTTTCCTGGTGTTCGCTGACAGGAGAAAAGAGACCTCTGCCATGGATCGAAAATTGCGTCATCTTGAATTACGCAATGTGTGCCGTTGCGCATCCCTTGATTTAATTAAATTGTACGTGATAATGACATCGCGGGCGCCCACTGGAACAACGTTCATAACGCAATGTTTATTTTAGTGGTCTGACTAAACATTGTTGGTCTAAACTAATTAGTTTTGCTCCTGTAAAGTAAGGCGTTTGACCTGGGCTTTAAAAATCGAAATTATTTTCTTTTTATTTTCTTTCTTATTCAGTTTAAGCAAAAAAAAAAATCTAAAGTACGCAGCCAGCGTCCGTGCCGAGTACGTTTTTAATTGAAATCCTTCCCCGAGAAAGTAAACAAAATATTTTATGTGTAGTTTAGACCTGTATTGTTAATTATTAATACACACCTTTCATTTATACAATATATCACAAAAATGCAAGACAATGACAGATTAACCGAAAATGTAATGAGTCAGTGACTGTACCCTTTTCTGGAGCCGTTTCCCAGACAACGAAACAAAAACAAGCTTGTCAAAAGTATAAATTTATTTCGGGAATCAACGAAATGTGTGTAACAGCTTAATTGTTCTGAATAAACGATAATCATTGGCAGCAGCCAACTCGAAAGCTTTGCTGCTTTGGCTGTTGCACACTAGTTCAAAAATTGTACATATAGTTATATAACTTATATCATTTTGTTTCCTTTAGTTTCTTTTTCTCCTTTCGTCTTTTTTTGCACCTGAATAGTGTGAATAAAGATGAATATATGAATATGGCTGCTTGACAACATCAAGAAACATCTGCCGGTTATTCATTTTTTTTAATTTGATTTCTTCGTTTAACAGTTGAAAATATTTTGCCTCAAACCCTGCTGGGATCAATTTTATGATAACTATATATATATATATATATATATATATATATATATATATATATATATATATATATATAATTTCCTCTTCTATCACTTTGTCAAATTTCAGTACGCAAGAGCTTATCGTATCTTTTTCATTTATTATTTTTGCAAGATAGAGGTTCTTTACTCGACATGTTTTGGTGTAAAATGTATAAGTCCTCGTGGAGCTGGGTTTACACTTTGACGGTTGTCGCTCTTCTTGGTTTATTTGGATTTTCGCAAAATACCTCGGAACCAGCTGAACGTGAAAAAACGTTCGGCTCCATCGACTGCCCTGAGAAACTGTCCCTTCGCTGGAATGAACTTCTTTCTCGACCGCCGTACGTGGAAAGGGAAAGCAACTCGACAGAAGTGTTCGGACTACTCCCAGGTAAAATGTGTTTCATCATTTGCTTGGTATTTACGTCCTCGTGGACTGCCAGAGTCTGGAAAAAGAAGCACTGTGGACACTGTGTTTGTTTTGAAGCAATAGAACCTCTTGCAGTAATCAGCTGAAAACTGTGTTTATTTTTTCTTTAGCTGAATTGAAAGGGAAATTGCTTGTTTTTAATAACCCGATGGCTTGGTTTATCAAGGAACGGTAATGAAAAACCACTGTTTCCTCGAGCCTATCTGCACATCTCTAGGTGATACAACCTGCTCGCCTGATAAAGAAACTCACAACACTCAATATTTCATAACACCAGTCGAGAGGTCTTTTCAAAATGAATTCTTAAGGATAATGTAAAACTCACACAGCTGGAAATTGAAGTTTCCAATGACCAATACGATAAAGTCAGTATAGTTCGGAACAGCGTCAGAACATTTAGCAGAATCGGTCCCCTCGAAATTACAGATCATCGCATTTACCTCTTTTTCACAATAAGCCTCCATGTAGCCATCTGATTTTCTCTTTTCTTTTAATAGACTTTCTTGAGATGATGTTTAGTGAATGTTGCCAACTTAGCACCACATTGATTGACAACAGTTCAGCGGTAGAATCAGACCTGGATCTTCCAGTCGTCGTCAACCTTGAAGCTGATGTGCACACGAAGAAACATTCAAATCTGGTCCCTATCGTGCCACACGCGGGAATAGCTTTTGTGGTTGTCAAGGATACCAAAAGTAACCATTCTCTGCAAATGTTGAAGTCATTGTTTACCACGTGGCCTGTTCTGGTCCTGACGCTGATTTTATCTTTGATTGCCGGAATTATAGCTTGGTCTTTGGTAGGTTGAATCTCATCCATAAGAGAAACTT
>OX419340.1:24231566-24234066 GCA_948470475.1 Galaxea fascicularis | reverse complement strand
CCCTAGTTTAAGTTCCCGTTGAAAGACGCACTTGTTAACGACAAACAGACTTACGAAGAACTGAAACGAGACCCGACGCCTGCACTTCGAAAACTTAACGGCAAACTACTTCAACTTAAGAAAACTGACACCATTGACATCCGACGTTACAACAAACTGGGGTGCCAGGTACCACAGCCACCTAAACTTTGCGGACTACCACAACTCCACAAACCCGGCGTACCTATGTGTGCCATAGTCTCGTTCTGTGGTTCGCCGACTTACCAACTGTCTAAATATCTGACTACGATACTGAAACTTTTGACTGACAAATCCCAACACAAACTACAGTCTACGGGGACCTTTATTGACGCTATCAAGACAGTACAAGTACCTGACGACCACAAACTAGTGTCTTTTGATGTGAAATCACTGTTCACCAGTATTCCACTTCAATTGGCCCTAGACGTCTGCACTGAGACCGCCATCAACAACTCCACTTTACAACTGCCACAACCTACCAACGACCTTATGGACTTACTGAACCTCTGCCTTACGTCTACCTACTTCCTGTACAACGGCAAACACTTGCATGGAACAGCTATGGGTTCACCAGTTTCCGTTGTGGTTGCAGAAATCGTCATGCAAAATATCGAAGAACAAGCCTTAGCAACTTACAAACGAACGATACCACTCTGGCTACGCTACGTCGACGACACTTTTACAGCCCTACACAAAGACGAAATCGACGAGTTTCACGAACACCTCAATAGACAGAACGACCACATCCAGTCCACCAAGGAGATCGAGGAGAATGGTAAGATACCTATTCTAGACTGCTTGGTTACCCGTGACAACAAACAACTACGAACTACGGTTTACAGGAAACCTACGCATACTAACCGACTACTTGACGAATGCTCTTACAACCCTACTTCACACAAAGCAACGACAATACGTACCCTAACGAGACGAGCGCAACTAGTTTGCGACTCACACGACAGTTTAACAGACGAAGGCGAGTACCTAGACAACGTTTTCAGTAAAAACAACTACAACCGCGACATCTACCGAGCAGAACCTAACGTTACGAACGCCAACGCGACATGTAGTACACCTGTCATTACAGCTACGATACCTTACATCGAAGGCACATCTGAAACCATTGCACGCATCCTACAGCCCTACAACATCCGTGTTGCTCACAAAGCCACCACCACTTTACGGCAACTACTGACGAACGTTAGGGACAAAGACGAACCAAAGCAGTTTACAAGATCAAATGCTGCTACTGCCAGGCCACCTATTTCGGTGAGACCGGCAGAAACCTGAACGTAAGACTGACTGAACACAAACGAGCGACGAGAAATATTAATGGTGACCTCAACAATAACGTTGCTGAACACCATTTACAGACAAACCACAGAATCGACTGGGACTCATACAGTACTAATTACTACCAACGGATCGTACTGGAAAGCTGGTTTACTAACTTAGAACAGACACCACTAAACCGTTGCTTACAACTTTCCGCACCATACAAACGACTTGTCGACGACATAAACAACGGAGAAACAACAGACTGACAACTGTCCTCTCTCAAGAGTAGTAACAGTGAGGGAGTGGATGGTATTAATATTAATGTGATTAAAGCATCTATTGATCTCCTGGCATCTCCCCTCTCTCAAATGTGCAATATCTCCTTTTCGACTGGCATTGTGCCTGATATTGTGCCATATTCAAAAGTGAAGATAGTACTAACTTCACTAACTATAGGCCTATTTCAATCTTACCTTGCTTTTCTAAAATCCTTGAGAGTGCCATGTATCGTCGTCTAAGGACTATCTCACTAAGCACAGCATTCTTAGTAATCACCAGTATGGATTTAGAAAGAAGCCTTCTACTTTTATGGCAATACTGGAACTTACCAATAAAATATTTGATTCATTTGAGAAGACTGAGTTCACAATTGGTATATTCATTGATCTAAAGAAGGCATTTGATACCGTTAATCACTCCATCCTCTTAGATAAATTAAACTTCTTTGGTATTCGAGGCACACCTTTTAACTGGATGCATAGCTATCTCCTCTCTCGCTCTCAATATGTCCAAATTGATTCCTGGAAATCTCCACTGCTTTCAATTAAATGTGGTATTCCTCAGGGTTCTGTATTAGGGCCACTTTTGTTTCTTATTTACATTAATGACATTTTTTCATGCTCTAATTATCTCTCATTCATCCTTTTTGCAGACGACACTAATATTTTCTTTCAACACAAAAATATCTCGGAACTAACTAAAATTGTGAACCATGAACTTTCTTTCGTGGCTACCTGGTTCAGGTGAAAAAAGAAGAAATGTCTTAGGGAAGAAAAGCCAGCAGGGCAAGTACAACAAAACCGGGCCCGCACCTTAGCTCAAAGTCTGGATCCGCCACTGTGAATCATACCTTTCACAGCGAGAGTGAAATGGTTTAGTATTTCATTGCTGTTTAACATACATGTAGTAAATATCTAACATT
>OX419340.1:24191566-24226566 GCA_948470475.1 Galaxea fascicularis | reverse complement strand
GGGTTTCAAAATCAAGCCAATCTTAGACGTGAGTTCTGTAATTCAAATCTTTAAGTAACAAATATTAACCATGATCATACATCGAATATTTTTGCTCGCACGCGATTGATTTAAACGCATCACGTGACTGAATATACTCCAGCTAGAACTGGAGAATATCCGGTGCTATTTCTCAAATGCACATTGCCAAAAAAATTTGAAGGACAATAAAAACAATAGCCTCCATTTGGCTTTAAAAATATTCTCGGATATTTGTCCTTGGATATTTAGCAATTATTGAATGAGGCTGAGTAGGATATGAAGAATTCTGCAAGTCGAGGAGGATGTTATCCACAAAGGCCGAAGGCCGAGGTGTATAAAATCCTCCGAGATCTGCAGAATTCTTCATATTCTACGAAAGCCGAATTCAATAATTGCTTTATTATTCATTCAAAATATTTTCAAACTCTTAAAGGAGAAAATGAGCTTTATTTTTAACAATTTTGCACCCTCCAACAATTTGTAGACCTAAAATAAACACAATCACAACAATCTCGTCCCTAGCTTTTTTCGGTCAACGGTTCAATAATTTGCAGCGGGCTGCACTTTTGACGTCATTTTGACGTCATCGGTTCAATAATCTGCAGTGGGCTGCACTTTTGACGTCATTGATTCAATATGACGAAGTTTCTTTCCAATTTGGTGAATAGCAGCTGGTTATGGTGAATTATAATTATGCGTGTGGTTTTAACCAATCAGAAACGGGAAATATTTTGAATGAATAATAATATTAGTTCCTCAAAGCTCACAGTTTTCCTCCTGCTTGCCAGGCTCTGGGAAAACTGTTCCAGTTCCCAGAACAGATAATGTCCGCGGACAAATATCAGACTCGGAATATTTTCTTGCAAAATGGAGACCATTGTTTATTTATCAACCGATGTATCAACGTGTTTTACGCGTACTGTTGTAGTATATGCATTATTGAAGAAAGCCAAGCACTACGCGCAGTTTAAATTAGCTCTGATCTTTTTAATTCAGTTGAGTGAAAGTTAGAAATTATATCTGAAAGGTTGACCAAATTCTTAAATGTTTGACTCTTTATTCCATCAATAAAATCACTTGTAAAATACCGCTACGGAGATAACAAATATCACCAAGAGCGAACATGGAGGAAGTGCACAAATTAAATATCCGGTGCATATAATTTAACCCTCTAAGATTTAATGGACAGAGAAATTCAATTGCATTCTGAATCCAGCTGATTATTGACACTGTTATTGAGTATTCTGGCCAGTTATGAATAAGGAAGAAATACATTTTTTTTATTTATACTGATATGCCATTGCACAAGGTTTAAAAAATAATGCAAAATAATCTAGAAGTACATACATCAACGGTCACTCCTTTTTCAATAATTTTGAAACATTTTTCCTCAAGGCGTTAAAACAGCAGACGACATTCATAAGGAATTACAAAGTGGCAGCGTGCAAGGTACTGATTTTGGTAATTACGTTAATCCTCTTTGTTAGAAAAAAAAAAAGCATAAACTTCTGTGGAAATCAGTCCCAAATAAAATTTAGTACAGTGTACTATTGAACTGTACCATTGAATTCCCAACTTACCTAGAGTTTTTTTTAAAATCATTAACCTCCGAACAAAAACCAATACTACAAAAACGCTCCAACCTTACTTAGCCTGGGTAAGGAGCCCATCACTAGGAGCGTGCAACTGCCCTACATTCCTGTCACGGCGTTTCATGACAGACCGATTTATTTCTAAATGGAATTTTCCGCAAATATGGGACTCCCTCAGGAGCCCAATTCTCTTGTGCGAAACTTTTCCTCGACTTTTCGTTTGTTCTAAAGTTTTTCTGCGAAGTAAGAAACTTTAGAACAGAGGAAAGGTGAGTGATGATGAGGTATCACGTGTACCGGAACTGCCTTTTTTCTCGGGAAAGATAGTCTAAAAATAAATCACTCTATAAAAATGCCGAGTTGTACGCGAGTTGGGAGTTGTACGCTCTTAGTACTAGTCACGGGCTCCTGCCTGGGCTTAGTGTCTCCCTTGTACCTACGAAAATGAAACTTGGAGATGGAAGTGATAATCCAAAACCGTTTCCTTTGTAATGTGCAAGTGTGGCGGTAGGGGGTGTCGGTAAAACGCCGACTCGGGGCCGGGGCCGGGGCCGGGGTGTTGCTTTTTATAAAAACAAAAAGCAAAAACAAGTTATATTAAAAAAATAAAAATAAACAAATAAAGTGGGAAGCGGGGACGAGGAGAAGGAAGAGGAGAAGGGCCTGACACAAAGCCATTGATTCGCTTGTGTCCAACATCCAGATTCTGGATGTTACGCTAATTGGTCAAAAGACATGACAGTTATCGGATGTGATTTTGATTGGCTAATAATGACACGCGCTGTGTGGGGGTGGAAGGCTCCTGAGAAGCTGTTTGTGTCAGGCGTTTCTTCCCTCGCTTTCTCTCTCTTTTTGCCTTCCCCACCCTAGAAACGCCTGATACTCAGGCTATTGATTTTGCACAGCTTTAATCGCATTTGTGTCTTTACGCAATTACATTAATTGCGTTCACAACTGCGAGGATCAGTGTTCAATTGTTTAATTTCATATATATCATCCACAAATAGATTTTTTGTGGGAATTGCATTTTGAACAATTTAGGCTAGATTTTTCAAAATGGTGTAACTCATTTCCATCCTTGCTTTCCGTGACAGAAGAAGACAATATTTAGTCTCAGTGCAGTAACACAACCTTGAATAAATAAACTGCTTCATTGTTTTTGGGTTTTGCCAGATTTAAACACATCTTTTTGTATTTTACGGCGGACCGAAATAGCATGACAGAGCTCCTTTAAGCCTAACTATCGCCATTTCAATTTTGAAAAGTCAGATTTGCTCCGTTTGCTGCGCTTTCAAAACGGTTATGAATGCTCAACGGTTTAGTGTCATTTAAAGGGGCTATGTCGCAAATCTCGCGCACGCGTACGTCGGTCCGACGTTTTCCAATTTGTCGGACATTGCTGTGGAAACTGAATTCGGTGTCTTCCAGTGGTGGTGTTAGTCAGGAAGGGCTAAGAGTCCTCGCCAGGAAACCCATGTTCTCGGCGCCAAGAAATTGTTTCACCGTGAAGAAATCATTCACTGGGGTTTTGTCAAAGCGAAGACACTTGAGAGTCTAAATATAGTCGGGTTAACCGTCAGCTATCAAACAAAAGAGGGTAATTTTTACCTAAAACTGTCAAAAAAGGGAGTTCAATATCAAACTTAAAACGATTTCAAGGTCTTTGAAATCTCACTATTTTAGCTGCTTATCACCAACTTCTGGCCTTCAAGGGGCGGAGGGGGGTGCCCGGCAAATTGTCCAAGCAAAGATACCCCCACAAAATTACAGGTTTGAAGGTAAAGTTTTACACGCTTATTCTCTCGCTCACAGATTCGTCATATTCTGATCAACTTTAGCGATTTCAAAACCTGCTCAGTTCATGCCCAAGTAAAAAAGTTTTTATAGTGGCTCAAAAATTCGGTTGTAATAGCCTTCGTCTAGTTCTGCTCGACGCTAAAATTGAACGCGTTTAACGTTTGCCTCTCAAGTTTTGTTAAGGCAAGCTCGTTGTCTTCTTTTCTGTCAATCTGAATTCAAGAAGCGATCTTACGTACGCAAACCGAAATCCTCGGGCCCCAGATCAATTGGCAACTTATAATTTTTGGGCAATTCTTAATAGACATTCTTAATAGACAATTTCAAATTTGGAATTCTAACTGTACTATTCTAGACTGAAGACGTGCTATTTTTCAACTCTGTTGTGCATTAGGTTGTTTATTACCGATTACTAACAAAATGAAAATCGAGAAATCGCGCGGTGTTAAAACACGGCCTTGAAATAAAAAAAAAATATATATATATATATATATAAAGACAACCGTCAAAGCGAACTTGTTTGTTTCACTCGCGCGGTTCCACACCGCCTCTCAAAGTCGTGCCGGTTTTTGTCAGATCAGTGACTGACAGTGAACAGGAACTCAGTGCGTAGTCTCGCATTGCAACATAGCCCCTTTAATAGGAAACACTTTTACACAAAGGTCTCCGTTAAGACTTAAAACTGGTTCAAATGGAATCTCAGAGATAAACCGCAACATCCGTCAATAAAACAATTAAATTTAGATTTTTTCACTCCTCAGGAGCTTTAATGGACGCATATTTTCTTATCTACTACTCAAAAAATTATCCAACAACTAACCTCAAAGTTCAGGAAGTAATCCAACAGGACAAACTGGAGTATGGTGTTCGTTTGAAAAATACCGAGTTGGCCAACTGCTTCTGGGAAAAACGTTACACGATGGAGTCGAGTCTTTATGAAATGGCTAATATGCAATCTTTAGCGGTGAGTAAAGCGAAAGAAGGTAATGTCTAAGATATCAAGCGCAACGACGACGATGACGACGGCAACGAAAACGTCCTTTCAAAATATTACTTCTCGTTTTTCAACCTCTTTCGAGAATGTTCCAAACTGTTTAACATGGAAAATGCTGACGAACTGTCCGGGGTCTAAATTTCTATGAACGGCGTAACAATAGGGAAAAAGAAACAAGATTTTACCGTCATGGGCTCACTTCTCGAGAAAGCTTAATATTCGTTCATTTCACGCTGTTATTTTGTAGACGGCCGGGACGGCGGTGTGAATGTACCAAAATGTAAAACGCACGTGCAGAGTTATTGTTTCATTGTTACATTGTTTGGTGGCGTTCTCGTTGCCGTTGCCGTCCTCTTTGATGAAGCACCCTTCTTTTATGAAAGAACCGTCAACGTTTGGCAAACAATTAATAATGCAACCGAACAAAATAGACCTGCTTCTCAAATAGGTTTACTCTGAAATACTAACATCCTGTAATATACTATCTTAATCAACTTGACTTCTCCGTCATTTTGGTATCATAGACTGGTCTGGCCTTATTTGTCCGTGACGCATACGCACACTGTGAAGAAAATTTATAAACCTTTCGTTCACATAGCACACACTCAGCCACAACGATCATCTTTATATTTTTCTCAGTATAAAATTTTATAGCGTGGTGTCAGTTAAAATGAGCACTCTCCTCGACGCTTCGATCCCCCTTTGAGGTTCATAATTTTCTGATCTTTTCTCCTTGTTTTCCGATCCTTTTGAACAATGTTGTTGTTGCCTCTACCCTAGATTTACGGTGCGTTATCTCTTCTCTCCATTCTTTTATACAGAGTGGTCTAGAAGAAGGAAACAAAGATGAAAATAACCTATTCGATACTAATGGTATCCTGCTTTACCCGGTGCTTTTCACATGCTTTGGTGTAACCGCCGTTCTACTATCCGTTGGAGTAGCTTGGGACCTGTGCCACAGATTTCGATGTCGTTTAGCTAAGACAGGTTCGTTTTTGTAATTTGTTGATATTTATTTGGAAATGATTTAACGAGGTTCGAGCTTTCAGCTATCAAAATATCGTGATGACGTCACTATTTCCAGTTGCACGACTTCTTCGATCCGCCTTATGATAATAATTACTATTATTATTATTATTTTGTTTTTTATAGTACACTCAACAAAATTACCTAATTCTGATTAGTCGAGAGCAGTACAATTAATTCCAAATAGTACTCAGTAAGAGTACCTATTAAGTTTCCATGACAACGGCGCGTAAGTTCGTAATTTTGTTGAATGTACTATTAATAAAAAATCGCACACTCGTGATCACACTCGTGATCTTAAAAGTTCTCTAATTGAACTCGCCTAAAGGCTCGTGCAATTTTGAGAACTTTCAAAATCACTCGTACCTATTAATCCCGAATTGCACTCGAGGTCGTGCGATTTCCTATACTAATCTACATCACTGCTTACAAATCTGTTCCCAGGTTTGCCAAGAAGTCCCGGTGTCTCTTTGTAACTGTTCCCAAAGCTCTAATCACTGTTGGTACCACTCTTGTCTTTACTCCCCATATCTTCTTAAGTACCCAAGCTAATTCACTGTACTTTTCTATTTTCTCCTCTTCCTTACTCCATGACTGGAGTCTGCTGGCATCGCAACACCTATATAATAAGACACAAGCACAATGTCCAGTCTTCTTGCTTGAATCACTTTGTCTGTTTCTATGGAGCAGACCTAAAGTAATTTTGTCTCATTATTTTCGCTCTCAGCATCTGCCCTAAGTTCATGCCATTTCTCAGTATGTTGTACCCATATTTCTTGGCGAGTCCCCAGTGGACCTCCGCTGCTACTCTGTTATGCCTTCCTTTGTATTCAGATTGGACCATTTTGCTGCACTCACTTACCAAGTGGGTTACCGTCTCGTCTTTCTGTTGGCACATTCTACATTGGGGTGAGACAGGTTGTTTCTTGATTTTCGCCCTCCTGTAGCTGGTGCGGGAGCGCCTGGTCCTGAGCAGTTTCCCTCGCTTTAGCCATTTCTAACTCTCTGAGCCAGAGAACTCTTCTGTTCGTCTTAGGTGATGTCCATGCATCATTTTTCCTCTCCATCCATCTTTTCTGCTCTTTTCCTGTTCATCCTTGAGCTCCTTGGCTGGCACGTTTCTCCTCTCTTTCGCGTAGGTGCGCCCTACGATTACGCTAAGCCAACCACTCGTGCTGAGAGTTTTTTGGTAGGGGTGGGTTGTCACAGCCGCGGTTCATTACGTCCTTGAAGGTTCTTTAACTTCCCGCAGAATCAATTATGTAGATTTGTGAGACAGGGCCTACCATTTATCGTCCTTAGCCGAGAAGACCATTTGCAGATGTCATTAATGAAGGAAACACTTTCTTCTCAGTTATTTAAAGCTTCTGATAGTAGGTCCACCCGCGACCTCCCGCATTGTAGCCCGGTGCTCTAGCAACTGAGCCAACTCCTCGACTTTCAAGACTTTCTTTAAACCTCAGAAAGACACTAAAATGTCATGGATATGTGTGATATATTGTTGAAGTTGTTTGTTCATTAAAAACGCAATTATTCCCATTTCTGCAGAACCTATCAGTCTATATTTTCATGGCAACATGAAATTCAATGACAATTTAAATTTGATATTGTGAAAGCTAAAGTCACGTGAAATTGCGAGACGAATTAAATGAAAGATCTTTAATAATAGTAATAATAATAATTATAATAATCACTGTCTTTATTTAAGTCTCAAATGTTTCTAGCCTGGCACAAGTGCTGATTAATTGGGGAGACTGTAAATCAAATGAACTCTAAATCACCAAAAATCAATAAATACATGAAACATAAAATAATAAGAATCCCAACTGGCCGCGAGGCAAACCTGTTTGGCTATTTACAAAGATGGCTGAGGACTTGAACCAGGAGTTACCCAAAACAACACCAGCGAATGGCCAGAGCAGAATTTGAATCCGTGTGACAACGATTGAAATCCAGCTACTTAAACCACTCAACCTTCCTGCTTCCCCTTTTAAATTGCTTATAAGCTTATTTGTTGTTTACTCACGTACCCTCTTGGTTTGCTTTAGAGGAGAGAAGCAGGATTTCATCGTCGCCCTCGAAAACCAGTTGGTATGAACTTTCGTGTAGTTCCAAGTATTACATAGCTCAAGAACACTTAAAAGATCTTGAAAACAAGATCAGAGAGGTTAATAAAGCGTTGGATCTAATTAAGAATGGGATTTCATTGGAAACAACAGACAAGGAATTCCCAAAACCGACCTTTGGCAAGGCAAGGGAAGAGGACGAGGATCAATGGCACATCTGAGAGACTGGTCAGACTTCTGTTGTTAAGCTTAAGTAGACAAACATGTAACTCCAGGTTAGGGACCGATCGTTTAATATGTAGCAGAGCAAGGTAAAGAAATCCAGTGTACTAAATTTGTACAACCCTACAAACAATCTTCACCCAAAAATATATCCCTTCTATATGGGAGCCGCCATCTCTGAAATTTAGAAGACCCTGGTAACGAGGTTTGTGAATTAGAGGCAACCCAAACTAGACACTGAGGCCTGATCTTTCTTGTATTTTGTTTTCTGTTTGTCTTTTGTTTCTTTCTTTGTTTCTAATTTTTTTGAACAGAGAAAAACTCTATCACTCAACTGTTGAGAAGACACACGTTACACACAGTTTAGTCCCCAAATTATGATGTCCTTAAAAAATCTACCCCGCCCCTTCAATCAATCAATCAATCAATCAATCAATCAATCAACCAATCAATCGATTTATTATTGTCAATACATGCCATCAGGTTGCCCTGTGTATTCCAGCGAGCCAGAGGCTCGTGTGTAAAACGCATGACAGAAACAAGATAAAAGTACTAATACTAACTAAAACTTAAGATCTCAGGTTAAAACAGTTAACCCTATCAGTCCTAAGTTTTGTGAAAATACAAAACTTACAAATATACTATCTGCAATAAATGATATCAATCAATATCTTATGATCTACAATTAATAACTGTACCCCCTCCCCCAACCCCTTAGTCTATAATCCAGGGGTGTTGTTATTGGGTTTTTCAGGCGAGCGAAGCCCCACTCCATCATTTTTAATTAAGAAACGGTCGGTAATTTCCATTCTGTTAACCCTACTCAGTCTGTACGTCGGCACCTCAGAACAACCTATGCGAATCGCAGACTCCAATAGGCCTACACTTCAAAAATGCAACTAGTTGCAGATAGTTTAAACTTACATTGGTACGGCTTTTTTCTCATGGAATTATATTTCCATTCGCCAGTAAATCGAGGAATATTTATTCGTATATTTGCATGCAGACTAATGTAAATACCGTAAATCTGCATTTAGGCTCAACGAAATATATATAACTCTAAACATTAAAGTTAAGAAGCCTTGTTTCTGCAACTTTTATGTCTCGTTACAGAACTTCGAAAACCGTAAAACACTGGTAAATGTCAGTGTGAATGACCATAAGAGCAAGAAAAAAGAATCCAAATATAATTATTTATCGAAAACCGGCGCGACGGTGTAATAAAATTTGATAACAGGCTGAACTTACAAGTCCCTTAATTTTATTAGGTCCAGTTTTGCAAATAAAAATTCCACAGTTTTAGGGAGAGAGTAATCTTTTTTGACTTTTTGGCTTGTGAATTGGCATCCCTAGTATTGATATATAGATAATAAACTGATATTCCCTTATTCTCAGGGCATAGTGGGTAGTCGTATCTGTTTGTTTTTTGCAATATGACTTGAAGTTAACTTTCCTTGTCATCAGTAAATTGCATTTAACAGATTTACTCTATTTACCAACCATTTAATTATATATAATAATGGAGATCAATGATACAAATAAAGTCCTTGCTTATGATATCACTGGTAGTGGACTATTTTCGATAGTAAATTCTCACAAAACTCGTGATCAGTTCTGATCTATTGTCGGGGATCACGTAATCTCGCTGTACGTCTCGCCATACTTTGAAGTAAAAAAGCGAAAACAACGTGGAAAAACATGGCGCTTCATTATGAAGCTTTCACTACTTACTCAATCTGGCACAATTTGTCGTGTCTTTTCCCGCTAATAATAATTATTTTAATGTATTTCTTTGTTTTCTTGGTCACGTGATCTTTTAGTTTTTGGACAGTTCAGTCACGAAATTTTAAGCTTTGCTTTTGCTTTCTTTCTCGTCCTTTGTGGAGTTGTCTTAAAGCATTAACTGTTGCGGTTGCACGGTTGTTGGTGTATCGAGTAAAATAGAACTAGAAGTTTTGTGGCTGTTCATGTGTTGGATTACCGTACATCACACAATTACTACAGCCTTACTTGATGGTAGTAGTGTACTTAAAAAAAGAGTGAATTGTCAAAGCGGTAGTTTAATTGAATGTCGAGGAGAAATTTTCTCTCCTAGCGGCGCTTCAATGAGTTGTTTATTTTCTTTCAGAAAGACATTTCGCTACGTTTGAACTCTTAAAGACATTTGAAATGGAAGTATCTACCTTTGAATGTTCCAACAAACCAGTTTGTTATTTGTTTGGTTCTTCCAGAGTGTCTTTCCAGTTTTTCTGCAAGGATATTTTTCATCTCCGACTCACTTACGGACCCTATACCACTTTGGAAAATGCATTCACGTAAGACTGTTCACGCGTCACGGATAATTCCCAAAATTCGTTCACGTTCACGATAAAATCAAATATCGGCAATCACGAATCACGAGTGGACAAATAAACCTAAATCACGTTTCACGAGGAAAAGTCGCAAGTCTTCGGAAATCCTCGGAAGTGTTCGAGTGATCTTCGGAAATCGTCGAATGGTCTTCGGAAGTGTTCGGTTCATCTTCAGAAATCTTCGGAAATCTTCGGTAATCTCTGGAGGGTTTTACACAATTTTTGCCGGTCTTCAACCTTCGGCAGTCTTCGGAAATACCAGGAAACATTTTCTCATATCTTGCCCATCAAGGAATGGCAAAAAACATCTTGAAGGCAGAAATAGCTAAAATTTTACGCACGTTCACCGAAACTGTTCGGATATTATATTTCAACGATATATGCAAATTAGTCGATGTCAATACAACTCCGCTTTCCAAAGACAACTTACATTGTATGTATGAATTCACCGAAGAGAAAATAATCAAATCAATCAAATCAATCAATAACTTTATTTTTGTGTCACGAAAGTAATGTTGCTGAGGGGAGAAGTCCCCTCTACTTATGGTCGACACCAAACTAAAAACCTATGTTAACTTAGCTAAAGACTACATTAAAAACTTTCTTCGAATACCTCCCGCACGAAACATTGCACAGACCTGAATCTTTGCGAGACTGTTTGAATATTCATCTTCTTTTGTCTCTTTGATTCTTGACTTTATTTGTTAAATGGTTTTGATGACTGACAGTGAAAACCGGCAATAGTTACCCTTGAGCATGTTGTCTTCGTACCATTTAGATGCTTCAGTTTTTCTGCATTCCCGCGAAGTGATGACTTCACGTTTGCGAGATCCTTTCCTGCTTCGTAAATCTGATGATCATCTGCATACATAGAAAGGGTCAGATTAATTTCGTAGGCCAGGTCGTTTTGAAAGATGTTCCACAGAAGTGGTCCTAACGCCGATCCTTGTGGGCATCCTCTGTTTACCACTTGTCGAGAACTTGTTAGTGATCCCAGTCTAACTCTTTTTTGTTGGTTGGAAATAGGAGCTTTTGACATATCCGTAGATAATATAGCTACACACTGCTGCTCATCCCTCGCAAGTTTCCAGTGTTCCAACAGTGAGACAAGGGTTGTCTCGCAGCTATGAGATTTGCGGTAGGCGGGAATACAATCTGATTGGCGACTTTCGAATTTAGAGGTGAACGCTTTCCAAACTATTTTCAGTTTTTCCAAAATTCAAAATTCCGCAGAAAATGTAATTTTTGAGCAATTTCTGTGTGAGTATTCCACAAAAAAAATCAATCTCGCTCAAATAAATCGGAGGGCACTTTGTATAATGTAAAAACGAGCTTTATTTCTCGTTTTCAGTGGAATTTGGAGAATAAAAGTATAGGACTTTTTTTCATGATCTGGAGGACAACCATTTTTTAAGTCTTTCTTGACACTTGAAGTGTTCGAATCTTACGGACAGTGAAAAAACGAGCTTTGAGTGCATAGGAAATTTCTTTATTCCAGCGGATAGCTAAATTTGTTCCTCAGAAATGAACATTATAACTCGTTATTCTTTTAAGGAGGATTTGAAGTGTTTATCAAAAACCAAGGGTTTCAATATCGGAAACTAAGGCTCCGAATTTCGGAGCGTTGGTTTTAAGTCCGTGAAATCCTGAAGAAAGCGGCGCTATTGTATTAAGAAACTAATGCTCCGAATTTCGGACCCTTGCTTTTAAGTCCGTGAATTCCTGAAGAAAGCGATATTGCTTCATTAAGAAACTAAGGCTCCGAATTTCGGACCCTTGGTTTCAAGTCCGTCGGAAATCCTGAAGAAAGCGATGTTGCTTTGTTAAGAAACTAAGGCTCCCTGAATTTCGGACCCTTGGTTTCAAGTCCGTCGGAAATCCTGAAGAAAGCGATGTTGCTTTGTTAAGAAGCTAAGGCTCCGAATTTCGGACCCTTCAGTGGTTTCAAGGGACCGTTCATTTTTTAAGGGATAGGGGGGGCTGGTGGGATTTGGGGGGGGGGGCCACGCGAAAAAATATGGTTTTAAAGGGGGGGCTGCTCCAAAAAAAAAGAAGGAAAGGGGGGGTCAGGCGAAATTCTAAGATAAAAAAAAAGTGGAATGAAGTTTTCACAAATTGATAAGAAATTCTGCTTTATTCACGAAATATGAACATCTGTTCTATGCTAGAGTGATTTTACATAACCCGTGAAAGATACTATACAATTACAATTAATAATGTATACACATTAATTCTGTTGTTTTCTTTTGTTTAATTATAACTTTTTTGCAACTTTTTTTGGAGGAGGGAGGAGGGGGGGGTCAACCCAAAAAAAATTCCTTTTGAGGGGGGGTCATGTGAGAAAATTGGCAAGCTGAGGGGGGGTCATACAATTGCTACATGGCATTCCCCCAAATCCCACCAGCCCCCCCTATCCCTTAAAAAATGAACGGTCCCCAAGTCCGTCGGAAATCCTGAAGAAAGCGATGTTGCTTTACTGATTAAGAAACTAAGGCTCCGAATTTCGGACCCTTGCTTTTAAGTCTGTGAAATCCTGAAGAAAGCGGCGCTATTTTATTAAGAAACTAAGGTTCCGAATTTCGGACCCTTCGGTTTTGATTCCTTGAAATCCTGGAGAAAGCGATGCTGTTTTATTTCGAAACTAAGGATCCCAAATTCGGACCTTGGTTTCCTGCTCTGCTTAAATCCTTAAGAAAGCGGTGCTGTTTTTATTTGGAAAGCAGGATGTGCGATTTATTCTAGCTCCCCTGCATTCACAATTGAAGTAAAATAAACTATATTATTCGGTAACCAGTTCAGTGTTCCACTCTGCCGAAAGGTGATAATTATCATTGGCACGTGTAAGATCACCATCAAAATACTAGATAAATTGCAGCAAGAATCCAGTTTAGTATTCATCATTTTGCCTCCGGTGCGGATGATTTGTTTTCCTTGTACTCTTTTTTTAAATAAGCCTTTGTTCCCGGAAGAAGCTTCGAATTTTCATCCAGTGAAAACCCAAAACAAATGATGCAGCTCTTTGGAAGCTGCTGGGTCCAAAGTTGGTTCCCATTTGATCCTCTGCGAGCTGGAAGTGTGTGTGGCGCCCATTCCTTGTTGAAGGAACCTTTCCAGGACCTTCCAGTAGCAGATTACAAAACCATCGTCGTTGACTTCCAAGGCTTTTCCGATTATCGGATTATCTTTGCTTGATTTATACTAAGACTTCTAACCTACAAATGCACTGCACTCGTCCTTGACTATTACTATCATCAAACCCAATCGCGTGTTCGCTCCTTGAAAAAAAAAAAAGAACATTAATTAATTATTTATTAAACCTGTTTATCGCACGCAAATTACACAATAAGACTAATAACCGAGAAAAGAACACGCAAGCTGATAAACCAAAGGATTAATTGAAGAACAAAAGAAGCGTCTATGCCAATGTTTGCAAGCTCGACAGATAAAAGGAAGCCTTCGAGAAAGCGAAAGTAAATTGCAGATTCATAGCAATCGGGTCAAAATCGGCAGACGTTCGTATTTCTTCAGCACGCGCAACGCATCCATTTAGGACTAAAAACTGAAAACATGTCTTCGAAAACCAAACCAAGGCCCGCCCTTCACCTACTCCACCAACTGCTGTTAATATAAGGACTGTCGGTATCCCACACATGTAGCTGTAGGCTACCTATTTTCTTTTTTTTTTCAACACAAATACCAGTTCACTTCATAGAATTAGGTACTGCATGTTAGTATTCTCAGTATACGTATATGTCACGTTAAGTAGCTGCATTATTTCTAAAACGAGGAAGACTTAGTGATAGGTTTGACCGCGTCAATGCGGTACTGGCACCAGTGTAATATAAGAAACTCCCTTTTCTTTGCAGATTGCAAACGCTAAAGAAAATAAAACCCAAAAATACGATAGAACATAAAGTTCTTTGCTTAAGTATAACGCAAAATTCTACTGTACTACTTCTCTCGAGATAAAAAAACGTCAAGTCCGTAGCGATTTTTCCTTCAAGAGCTAAGGTAAATATTTTGATCATTTATCAGCGTCCGTGTTCTTTTCTCGGCAACGCAATGTGACATGTTCGCTTTCAAAGTTCTCGGAATGACACTTGACACTCCTGTTGCCTTGCACGTCACCAAAATTCCCTGTTTTGGAAGCAACCAGATAAGCAGCTGCTTCATTAATTTTGCTATCAGTTATTGCTTTGAAATAGGCTTTCCAAACATTTTCTCCAACGTTTCTCAGTACAAAAATCTGCTTCAATACCATCGTTTGCAACAGTAACGTAATTGTGAAGTATATATATGAAATAATTCATATTTGTACTGCGGTTGTAGATGCAAGTGAAGAGTGATCATCGCAGTAAATTTTCCAATTTAAGCAACTGGAAAGAAGAAGCCTGAAAAAATCAGGGCTTCAACGGGATTCGAACCCGTGACCTCCGCGATACCGGTGCGATGCTCTACCAACTGAGCTATGAAGCCACACATTGGGAGCGAGGTCAATTTATTGAGTTCATACTTTCCCGCACAGTGAAGTGATGTGAAGTATATATATGAAATAATTCATATTTGTACTGCGGTTGTAGATGCAAGTGAAGAGTGATCATCGCAGTAAATTTTCCAATTTAAGCAACTGGAAAGAAGAAGCCTGAAAAAATCAGGGCTTCAACGGGATTCGAACCCGTGACCTCCGCGATACCGGTGCGATGCTCTACCAACTGAGCTATGAAGCCACACATTGGGAGCGAGGTCAATTTATTGAGTTCATACTTTCCCGCACAGTGAAGTGATGTGAAGTATATATATGAAATAATTCATATTTGTACTGCGGTTGTAGATGCAAGTGAAGAGTGATCATCGCAGTAAATTTTCCAATTTAAGCAACTGGAAAGAAGAAGCCTGAAAAAATCAGGGCTTCAACGGGATTCGAACCCGTGACCTCCGCGATACCGGTGCGATGCTCTACCAACTGAGCTATGAAGCCACACATTGGGAGCGAGGTCAATTTATTGAGTTCATACTTTCCCGCACAGTGAAGTGATGTGAAGTATATATATGAAATAATTCATATTTGTACTGCGGTTGTAGATGCAAGTGAAGAGTGATCATCGCAGTAAATTTTCCAATTTAAGCAACTGGAAAGAAGAAGCCTGAAAAAATCAGGGCTTCAACGGGATTCGAACCCGTGACCTCCGCGATACCGGTGCGATGCTCTACCAACTGAGCTATGAAGCCACACATTGGGAGCGAGGTCAATTTATTGAGTTCATACTTTCCCGCACAGTGAAGTGATGTGAAGTATATATATGAAATAATTCATATTTGTACTGCGGTTGTAGATGCAAGTGAAGAGTGATCATCGCAGTAAATTTTCCAATTTAAGCAACTGGAAAGAAGAAGCCTGAAAAAATCAGGGCTTCAACGGGATTCGAACCCGTGACCTCCGCGATACCGGTGCGATGCTCTACCAACTGAGCTATGAAGCCACACATTGGGAGCGAGGTCAATTTATTGAGTTCATACTTTCCCGCACAGTGAAGTGATGTGAAGTATATATATGAAATAATTCATATTTGTACTGCGGTTGTAGATGCAAGTGAAGAGTGATCATCGCAGTAAATTTTCCAATTTAAGCAACTGGAAAGAAGAAGCCTGAAAAAATCAGGGCTTCAACGGGATTCGAACCCGTGACCTCCGCGATACCGGTGCGATGCTCTACCAACTGAGCTATGAAGCCACACATTGGGAGCGAGGTCAATTTATTGAGTTCATACTTTCCCGCACAGTGAAGTGATGTGAAGTATATATATGAAATAATTCATATTTGTACTGCGGTTGTAGATGCAAGTGAAGAGTGATCATCGCAGTAAATTTTCCAATTTAAGCAACTGGAAAGAAGAAGCCTGAAAAAATCAGGGCTTCAACGGGATTCGAACCCGTGACCTCCGCGATACCGGTGCGATGCTCTACCAACTGAGCTATGAAGCCACACATTGGGAGCGAGGTCAATTTATTGAGTTCATACTTTCCCGCACAGTGAAGTGATGTGAAGTATATATATGAAATAATTCATATTTGTACTGCGGTTGTAGATGCAAGTGAAGAGTGATCATCGCAGTAAATTTTCCAATTTAAGCAACTGGAAAGAAGAAGCCTGAA
Source organism: Galaxea fascicularis (assembly GCA_948470475.1). Lineage (NCBI taxonomy): Eukaryota > Metazoa > Cnidaria > Anthozoa > Scleractinia > Euphylliidae > Galaxea > Galaxea fascicularis. The sequence continues at coordinate 24,210,344 of OX419340.1, read as the reverse complement.
AAAATCAGGGCTTCAACGGGATTCGAACCCGTGACCTCCGCGATACCGGTGCGATGCTCTACCAACTGAGCTATGAAGCCACACATTGGGAGCGAGGTCAATTTATTGAGTTCATACTTTCCCGCACAGTGAAGTGATGTGAAGTATATATATGAAATAATTCATATTTGTACTGCGGTTGTAGATGCAAGTGAAGAGTGATCATCGCAGTAAATTTTCCAATTTAAGCAACTGGAAAGAAGAAGCCTGAAAAAATCAGGGCTTCAACGGGATTCGAACCCGTGACCTCCGCGATACCGGTGCGATGCTCTACCAACTGAGCTATGAAGCCACACATTGGGAGCGAGGTCAATTTATTGAGTTCATACTTTCCCGCACAGTGAAGTGATGTGAAGTATATATATGAAATAATTCATATTTGTACTGCGGTTGTAGATGCAAGTGAAGAGTGATCATCGCAGTAAATTTTCCAATTTAAGCAACTGGAAAGAAGAAGCCTGAAAAAATCAGGGCTTCAACGGGATTCGAACCCGTGACCTCCGCGATACCGGTGCGATGCTCTACCAACTGAGCTATGAAGCCACACATTGGGAGCGAGGTCAATTTATTGAGTTCATACTTTCCCGCACAGTGAAGTGATGTGAAGTATATATATGAAATAATTCATATTTGTACTGCGGTTGTAGATGCAAGTGAAGAGTGATCATCGCAGTAAATTTTCCAATTTAAGCAACTGGAAAGAAGAAGCCTGAAAAAATCAGGGCTTCAACGGGATTCGAACCCGTGACCTCCGCGATACCGGTGCGATGCTCTACCAACTGAGCTATGAAGCCACACATTGGGAGCGAGGTCAATTTATTGAGTTCATACTTTCCCGCACAGTGAAGTGATGTGAAGTATATATATGAAATAATTCATATTTGTACTGCGGTTGTAGATGCAAGTGAAGAGTGATCATCGCAGTAAATTTTCCAATTTAAGCAACTGGAAAGAAGAAGCCTGAAAAAATCAGGGCTTCAACGGGATTCGAACCCGTGACCTCCGCGATACCGGTGCGATGCTCTACCAACTGAGCTATGAAGCCACACATTGGGAGCGAGGTCAATTTATTGAGTTCATACTTTCCCGCACAGTGAAGTGATGTGAAGTATATATATGAAATAATTCATATTTGTACTGCGGTTGTAGATGCAAGTGAAGAGTGATCATCGCAGTAAATTTTCCAATTTAAGCAACTGGAAAGAAGAAGCCTGAAAAAATCAGGGCTTCAACGGGATTCGAACCCGTGACCTCCGCGATACCGGTGCGATGCTCTACCAACTGTTCTTGTCGCAACTCGCGACTAAATCCCCGTTCGGAAAGAAAATTTAACGCTTTGTCCAAACGTGCTTGGAACTCGTCTTCCCTTTCATTCTGGCAAAATCAGATCTTTGATGGACACATGTCAATGATAAGGACCTGGGACCAGAGCCGAGCCAATCACGAGCCCCGTTCGCTGGCGAACGGGGTTTTCAAATTCCAGGGGTTTGTCTGCAAGCGTTTCCTTTTCTCCTCTCCCCCTCCCCCCTCTTTCTTTTTTTGCTCCCGCCCCAATTTTCGCGCGGCCAAAACATCGAAATTTGCGCGGAAACCCCACGGAAACGCTTGCTACGCAGGCTACTCGCCGACGGAAAGACACTGTGGCTTCTCCTTCAATAGCAAATGAAGTCCGTCAAGATCTGATATCGCATGTGACGGAGATGAGGATGGTAAAAAAGATGGCAATTCGTTGTCCCATAGTCTGCTAAGGCGAAATTCGAATCTAGAAAACGACATTGTGGTGGAAGTCGTTAGCTTAGAAGTTGAAATCTCCTGTTCGGGTAAGCAATGTATAACTGTATCATAAGCAACAATAAGTTTTAGTCTTTTATGGTTGCGTAGCCGAGTCTGTTCTCGGCGCTCTGCAATTTTTTTTTTAAAGTGTAGATAAAACGTGGAGGGGACAGATAACCGGAAATAACCGCAAATTTGTAAAGCTATTTACCTTGACTCTATTTAAACTGCGGCACGTACAGCAGAATTGTTACTGACATCTGATTTTTTCTTTTTGCTAGTAGCTTTAGCCGATAACAGCAATTGCGCTCACGATGAAGCAGTTGAAAATACACCAATTATTTCTTCGCCCCTGGAAACTGAACACGGCAACCGCAAAAGACAAAACCTTGATATTTCCCCCAATCCATCGTATTCCAAGGAAGAAATCAAATAAGAACGACAGAGATAAGTAAGGGCCTCTTCATATGAGCCCGGTCGACCGGGCTGGCTCGGTTTCCGAGATCTCGCCTGGCCAGTCTTTTCTTTGTAAAAATATCGATGTGTTCATATGAGAGGCCGGGCTGGCCCGGTTACGGAGATCTCGGTAACTGGGATGAAAATTTTCCCATATGAACACTCCAGCCCGGTGACCGGGATGAAACATTTTAAGCAAAATAGCTTCGCTCTCACAACATAGCGGCTAAAATGGCATAATTTTGGTGTTATATATATTTCCACTTTAGAAGTAAGCGAATTAGCTCTATTAGTAAAGTTACAAGAGTCCACAAAGCCATGACAGTCGCGAACAATACAAGTTTATGTTCCGCCATTTTGGTTGTTTCTTGAATTCATCCCGGTCGACAGGGCTGAAATTCCCCATATGAACACGCTACAGAATTCATCTCGGTAACCGAGCCAGCCCGGTTACCGGGCTCATATGAAGAGGCCCTAAGATAAGTAAGATATGCAAACTAAATTTCAGGAGCTGAGCAATTTTTTTATGTTACTGCATTAATGACTTGTGTTCTGAATTAGGTGCAGCATGTTTCAATGTTGACTAATTTATTGGCCTTCGGATTGTTGTTTGTTTTATAGTTCCAATGCGACTTTGATCGATATAAACTTATCGAAATATTACTCGCTAGTATCGTTTTAAATAGCATCATCACGATTTGTGAAATGAGATTGCGCGCTTGACAAGCCAAAGAGCGTCTGCGTACAAGCGTACAAGAGGCGTGTGGAAGGCTAATGGTGTTTGTTTCACTGATTTACCGTAAATTGAAATAAACCGAATGCAAAAAAATTGGTTCAGTAAAATTTGCTTTTAACTTTGTTTTGAATGCCGATTTACGTTAGATCTGAAAGTAAAGTGATTTCGGTGGATTCGTTTAACAGTGATAGTCCGAAATTCGGATCAATAGATATTAGTGGAGATGAAACCGAGGGTCCGAAATTCGGACCCCTGAACTTTTAAGTATCATTTTGATGTTATGTTCTTTGCGGACTCGCGAGGGTCCGAATTTCGGAGCCCTAGGTAATATTAGTGAAATATACTAACCTTGTATTTAATTTAGCTTACTAAAATAATTAATGTGCGTGCTATTTGACAGTAAAAATCATTCTACATAAAACAAGAACTCGTGATGTCTCTTCCTTTCACTCCTTCTCCGAATTTCGGACCCCTGGATTTTATATTATCACTTAAATTATATTTCTGGTGGACTCGCGAGGGTCCGAATTTCGGACCACTATATCGAGCCTGCATAAGTACAATCCTAGAGTATAGTTAAATGAAGTGAAACAACTTTTTACCCTTAGAGTACTATAATAGCTGATTTGTGCGGACAGCAAAAATCACTCCGCAGAAAACAAGAATTCTTGATGTCTCATTTTCTCACTCCACCAGAATTGTAAAAAACTTAGCCAATGTATTTGGGCTCCCCCAAAATCACAAATAATAACGTTTTATGCGGAAAATGTAGAATTTGGAAAAACTGAAATTAGTTTGGAATGCGTTGGTGATTTGTTTGCTAAATTAGACTTTGTCCACAGCAGAAAGGACAGTAACCGGTCTGTAGTTCTCTTTGTCGAGTGGAAAACAATGAAACAATAAACAAACGGCTTTTCCAGCCAAAACATTTTATTGGAATTATCAATAATTCTGTTGTTAGGATAGTCTTGGGAGCGAAAAACTTTCGATTTCCTTGGGAGCATGGACACAAACACGCTCTCTTCACTCATGCTTCGTCTCTGTTGAAAGCCATCACTCCATCGCAAATAACACGACTTTCTAAGCCAAAAAACAACCGTTACACTATTTCAGCTAAAATGGTCAGTCAAACAAGTCTCAAAAGAAAATCGAAATTCAAAAGCACGATTGACCGTCCTGCATGAAAAACGGTCTCGTAAATCCATTTCGCCTTCAATCTTTTCATGTATCGTGGATCTCTTTCTTTATATACATTCTTCTGTGCTTTGAATTCCACGACTGCCTCTTCTTAGCCAAGTTTCCTGAGCTTTACTGAAAGCTACTGGGAGAGAGTAACCTTCCACCAGCGCAGCAGCGCTTTCCTCCTCGCGAAGGTCCGTGCGAAGGCATTGAAAATAATACCAAAAGAAAATGATTTAAAAAAAAAATTAAACTGAATAGGAACGAAATATGATCTAACAATAAAATTTCAACCTTTCGAGCAAATGGAGGCGTAAAATAACAGCGATGGGGACGGATTTTACGCCAAAAACACCATCGCTCGCATCGTTTGCAATTGATTTCGCGACAGGAGGAACTAACATCAAAATTTTGAGCATGCGCAGAATAGGGATCCTGTTCCTCTAATTAAAAATGCACTCCTTTTTAGCCAATCAGAACTGAGTAATTTTTTTCAAGTTTATTATCAAGCTGGAAAAAGGTTTGGAATTTTTTTTTCCTGCTTTTTTCGGCAGTTTTAATTTTGGAGGTAGAAACTATTATTTGAGGAAAAAAGCCCATCAAGGGCATGGGCATGTCTCAAAATATAACAGAAAGTTGTCACAAAGCTGCCAGGAAAACGTCACGCCTCATTGAATAGGTTTGAGATCTTTCGTCCAAAGACTGTAAGCAATATTCACCGCCTACCTTGACTACTTCTTAGGCCCCGTTCAGACTAGGTGCCTGTGCCCCGTTTACGGGAACGGGCACTAGTCTTAACACGTTTTCATGTGTTACTGCGTTTATTCCCTTGTTTCCCTACGATGCAGTCACCAAAATGGCGGCAATATTGCGGAGTACTCAAAAAGATAAACTGGGCACCAATCCTTCTGCACGAGCACGAGTGTGAACATCCTCGGTCCATGGCACTGAGATGTCTGGACAGCGTCCTTTTTAGTGCCCGGGAACGGTGCCGCGGACCGGGCACTCAGTCTTAACGGGGCCTTAGTTTCCTCTTAAGTTTGAACTGGTGGGAATCAGCTTTCGATGTTACGAGCAGTGAAATTGATTGGCTAGCTTTACTATTTTATAGTTTACGGGTCTGCGGGAGAAAAGCTCGTGTGGTTTGGTAAGGTTTTAATCAGGCGTTTAATCAGGCTGTCTTCGGACGTTGCTGTGTTATTGTGTAACTTGAAGATGTTTTGCCACTAAAAAATCCTGGATTGAAGAAGCTTCCATGGTAGAATTGGGAAGTAACACAGAATAACATTGGAAAACTATCAAGGCCCCACACTGAATGACGGCTATTATAGGCGCATTTACACTACAGAAAAAATGGGTCCGGACGCCGTCAAAAAAGTAGTACGGTTTGCAAGAATTATGGGTCCGTACTACTTTTTTAATGGGGTCCGAACCCATTTTTTCTGTAGTGTAAATGCGTCTTATGTGAGCTCTGCGTTCGGGGTGATTGTTGACTTAAGCCCAAACTGTCCACAGGTTAGAACTCCTGGTTTGAAGTTTCATCTGAAATTGGGTTGGACTCAAAAATGCTGGTGTTTTTTTGCAAATGGTTTCTGTCCAATATTCCATTTCCGATCCTAAAACTCTTCGTTTTCCATGCTGTCGCTCATCCTTTGGGTACAAAATTGGTTGAAGAAAAACCAAGCGAAGTCCGGACGGTTTAAGCTTAAGCGTAAATCCCCGGCTCCGCTTGGTACAGGAACCGGATTGATATTTGGAAAACGGCTCGCAACGAGCAACAACTCCTTGCCAAAAGTAAACACGATTTGTAACAGCTGCAGCAACATGTTGTCCCTGTGTTTGTTACTTTTCTGAATTTTAATCGAAGAAACGTTCGCATCGTTCTTTGTTACGTTTTGTTGTTTTTACGCTTTCACCTGAAATTGGTTTGGACTAAAAAATGTTTGTGTTTTTTCCAAATGTTTTCTATCCAAAAAGTTTATTTCATTTTAGATCTTAAATCATAAATTTCTTCATTTTCCGTATTGTCGCTCATTTTTTGGCCACAAAATTGTTTGAAGAAAAGTCAAGCGAAGTCAGGACAGCTCCGCTTTTAGGCTTGCCTAAACATATATATTAGTATTCCGGTTAATAAAACACACTTTTTCGATTCGGGGACTCTACAAACAGTCAAAAGGTACGGTAAAAGTGTTTCTGCAAATGTTTGTGTGATCCTGAACATAGGACGAAGGGCTTAATAGCTCTATATTGTGACAAAGCACCAAATGGAGGTAAGAGGAGTAGATGTTTTGAAAACGACAGGCTCAAACATAACGAAATTGGACTCAAGCCAGCGAGACAACAACCTACAGGTCGTCAAGGGTTGTGGGAGAGTCACGTGACTTGTTCATGCTCTCAGTTGCCCCAACCGGCTCAATCCTCAAGCCTAAGAACTTAACTTAGGCTAAAATACTCAGCTGAGGCCCTAAACTCCCACCTCTAACCTGGCGTTTGAATTAATCTTAGCCATTACTTTCATCTAGTGGTGAGAAGCACCGGTCACGCGGATCTCGATATTTCCCTTAACAGTGTTTTCGTGCACTGTTTCAGTCGCTTTGAAACACTCGTAAACTGATATCAAGTACCTGGCTATGTGCTTATCAGTTTCGTTCTTTGACAATATTACTTGAGCTTTGGTAGTTTGAAGCTTTGAGGACATAACAATACTTCAGTTTACAAATATTGCTACAAGTAGAGTAAATTGTTGAGATATAAATATCTCCGTGACATTTTGTAAAGCTTGTGGAACAAGAAATTCTGCAAGAAAAACTAAAGCTTTATAAGTTTCCCTTAAAATCCACAGATAATGCCTCTATCTGCGACCATCTCGGAAGGGTGACCCCGGGGAACCCCCACCCACCCAAGAACACCACTTTTAACAAAAAGCGACCATTGCACCTCCCCCTAGGGACACCTTAGTATGCTATTAATTTTTAGCAACAATAACTCTCAGATGAAGTCCCAAGTCAGTTGTAACATTATTCTCTGGGAACTCTTCTAATAAGAGTTGATACTGTGAACATACAATAAGGAGTTAGCGGAAGTTTATACCTTTTTCATAGAGTGGAGATGGGAGTTGAAAAAATATAATCGGAGAGAGTCCACTTTAGCTTACTTTGAAAGTCATAAAATGACGAATCGAATGACAGAGGAGACAGTATTATTGTCTCCTGGTTAAAAACCCTACTGCATCGTTGCTCTTTCCATCTGAATCGACCCCTTCCGCATTCCCCCCGGGGCCATGCCCGCGTATGTCCGCGGAGTCAAACCCCCCCCCCCCCTCTCACCCCTTTCCTGGATGGCCTCTGCTAAGTGCAAAAGGAATCGATAAGGACTTAGAAAGGCATGCGTGCTCTCACGTTATGAACGTGGCACCTGGCATAAGAGGCTAAAACCCTTGCACATTTCTATATTATAAATTTGCGATTTTCCACGTAGTGAAATACTCGAGTATAGAGAATGAAAATAGTGCCCAGGACCAGTGTGCGTGAGGGCATTTTTTCGCTTCTCGTTAATTATGATCTTGTTCAGTGGTTGACATGGATCGCCGATTCTGAAGTACCACGTCACGTTCGGTCATTACTAACTACATAATGTACCCACTTTGACTGCTTTTGAGACAGTTTTTGTGGTATCAGTGCCAAATCGGTGTTCAAATATCAAGTTTGCACTCAAAATTCCTTCACGAGTCGTGTTAATTAATACCATTCCTTTTCTCATTATACAACTGCATCCTTTTTCCATGGACAATCAACTGCAGAATCTTTTTTTACTACTTGCCATGTATTTTTTTCCTGTGGTAATGCAGAATTTGAACAGAGATAGTGATAACTCATAAATAAGGACTGCAGTCGACGGTTAACTCAACTATTCATCGCTGTCGGTTAAACTCCATGGAGGTGATCTATTTATGTAAGACAAGACGGCATGGTCTGACTTGTATTTCTGGACCATTGATAGTATGGTGTTACAATAGAGAATATATTCCCTTGTCGATGGTGGTATACGAAGGTAAATACATTGTATTGTATCACACCTGGGTTACCTGATTTATTAAGGCTCCGGAATGCTGAACAGAATCCGGGTCATGGCTCTTAAAATAATTAGCACGATCACAATCCTTCTATTCTGCTATCTGCTCATAAAAGCCACTTCCACGCCGGCCTCCAAAAACAATTAAATGGCTTTGGGGGACAGTGTAATAGCCGCAAGCTATATAGGAGGCGAAAGATCAGAACTACTTGACTTTTAATATCCAGTAAACAACATGGCGGGAACTACATGCAAAAGAGCGCAAAGCACGACGGTTCACATGGTGCTTACGTCACCGGAAGTGCATTGAACTACATATCATCACAGACAGTATCTCCAATCAAACTTTCTCTAAATGTAAAGAATTCTAACTTTGTTATATATTACCCTCATAAAAAAGAAATTGACTCATTAAAATGTTTATTTTAAGATATGACTGCATACTTAGTTCCTACCTTTCTCTACAAAGAAGAGATTTTGTAAAGTACTTGGACATCTTGCTTGACTCTAAACTCACGTGGAAATATCACATCGATGACATATCCACTAGACTGAGCCAGCAAATCACTTGTTAGCCATACTTGAGCGCTTTGTACCTTTCAGCACTTTCTTAAGTGTATACCGATCCCTGATACAACCTTACTTAACTTATGGCCTAGCTGTGTGGCTCCAAGCTGCTCAATCAAATCTTGAAAAGATCTTGATCGTAAAAACATGCCCTGTGTTTAATAACCTTTACGACATTTAGATCCCATGCTATCTCTTTGTTTGATTTCTGATTTTATATGTCAAATCTATTTGTCTTCTTGTCTATGACGTTTTTTTTAAATAAGCACTACTTTAAATAGCACTTCTCAACATCTCAAATCTATTCACTCTTGCTTCTAGTACACACCACTAGCTACGACACTAGATTCTCTTCGGCTAGATTCTCTTCGCATTAAATAGCCTAGAATGCACCGTGTGATGAAGTCATTTCCAAGCGCTGGTGCCAAAATAAAGCACAGTATATTCCCCATAATACTCGTTCATCATCGAAATAAGACTGAAGACAAAGAAGCGGTCAGCAGTCTGCTACTTGTGTTCCAGGAGGATAATTATGTTGACACACCCTTAATAATGTCGTTTTTATGCGATAAACATTGCAATGAATTGGTAGTAATTTACATACTTCTCTTCTTCTTTTCGTTTTGACAATCATCCTCATAGGTTAAACTTCTCATTTTTTCTGACGCGCCTTGATTAGTTTTTTACTATGGTGGGTCAGTACTCTATGTAATTTATGTTATCAGTTTTATTGAAATAAATATTGTTGTTGTGTAGTTGTGCGGCGTGCTCTCGGATCCCGGTTTACACTAACTTCCTTATCTTCAAAATCGCTTTTTTTTTGTTATACCCATTTGTTGTTGTTGTTGTTGTTCTTTTTTTTTAACTATTTCATTCAAACCATTATTAGCTTAGCAGCTCCGTTCTCTGTAACGCATTGAAAAAATACTTTGCAAGCTATCGATGTTGTAATCGTTTGTGCATATTACCCCAACAATATAACGCTTACCTTGAGCGCCAGTCGGGCTTTAAGTTTCAGGGTCTTATATATATATATATAGTTACACTTGTCTCGCTCTGGTTGCAACCTTTTTGATAAACCGCCGAGGTGAACAGGAGAACTTGCTAATAAGCTGGCTCAGACTTAACTTTAACGGTCACTAGTATGGCTTTGGAGCAATTAAACTCAATCAAATATCCAACACGGTCTGTAACAAAGCCAAAACTATAACAATAGCAAACAATGTTCTTTGTATTGACGTATCAGCGAGTCACGAAATGCTACCGAACATATAACCTAAATTAGCAGCGGTATACGAAAGTTACCAGACTTGAATCAGCGAAAATTAAGAAACTACGGTTCAAACTCAGCCTTAGCTCGAAGTTTAGACTTTCGTATTGAAGCCGGGAGTGTCCCTAAAAGACTAATGTATTCTATTTTTACTTTTTCATGTTTCTGCACTTTTCAACATCCCGTACTTGAAAATAGCATTCAAACCTATTTGAGAGATTGAGTAAAAGATAATAAACAGATCGTGATCTCCATTGTCATGGTACTAGTAACACTAAAAGCCTGATATAAGACCTTCAAGTATAGCGTAAAAGTAGAAACCCACTTCACCATCGTTGCTTCTTCACGGTGCTCAAGGTGGTCATGATGCTTCTGCGAGCTTTCATTTTCTTCATTTCTCTGAACAACGCCTTCTCGGCACTTGATGGTGAGCTATTTACCCAGCAGGGTTTTAAAAATAATGGTATTGAGAAAGCCCGTTTATTGAATTTTATTACATCACCAAACTTTTCAAGAGACTATCTGGGGGCGCTGTGGTCACACCCACACACCCTTCTTTGAAATGGTGGCTGCTATTTTTGTGTTATTCAGTTAACTATCATCGTTTCATTGTCTTAAAGGCGTTTCATTATATGCTGGAAAAATTAACGTATCGCAGACTCTGCAAGGTTGGAGCTGCAGCAGTGAATGTTCACCCTCACCACACTGTCGTTTGCCGAGGTGTACGGAAGTATTTTTTCCATCTGCGTTCAGTGGACAAGGAAAGGTCAGTGTTTCAGCAGAAAGCGTCACGACGAAATGAAGAGTTTGTCCCGTTTTAAATTATTGCATGGGAGAAACACATTTGCCTTATTGTAGCTCCAAAAGAATTGTCTTTAGTAGTTGGACTCTCGCTCTCAATCATACTTGTTTCACTTCATTCAAAACTGTACCCTTGCATATTGGACCGAAAAAGTCCACCTAATTTTGTATATTTTAAGTTTCTCATAAAGGAGCATACCGTTGAGTGGGAATCAGATATCAAAGCACGTTGCACACATATCATTATGATTATTTTTTACTTACAGAAGAAGCATCGGAAAGTTATGAAATGCAAGTTTAAGCGCGATAATATCCATCCTCTAATTTTAAAACATGGCAAAAGCGTGACAGCTGAGAAATTAAATTTATCCCAGTTTTGGTTGAGCACTTTGAACATAAAATGTTCGCTGAGAAATTAGCATACCTATTCAACCCAAGCAAACCTTCAACAGAAAATATAACTATATATTTTATCTACAGTAAGATTAGAGGCGACATCATTCGATCACCTTCATTGCTCAAACTGTCCGAGCAGCCTTGTCTTTTGGTCATTATGAATTTACCTCTGTGGTTGAACGCAAGGAATTTAAAAGTCTCGCAATATCGACTATACCTTGTATTTGTTAGTTGAAACAGTTTCATCGTGCATGTCACGTTTAGCTCAGGTCAATAGAGTTAAGTACTCTTTTGACAAACAGTCCTTAATCATTATTTTAAACTCACTTGTTTTCAGTAAACTATTTTATTGCTCATGCGTTTGGAGTAACACTTCCCAAACGAATTTTAAAATGTTACAGACAGTCCAGAATTTTGCCTGCCGCATAGTAAATGGAAGAAGAAATATGATCACGTGTCTCCAGCTTTAAAGAAACTGCGCTGGCTGCCAGTGAAGGAGCATCTTTACTACCGTGATGCCGTAATGTCATTTAATAAGTGTTTAACAGGATGTGCTCCTGGATATTTATCCACACAATTCATTACACGAGGTGATGTCACAAATCGCAGAACGAGAAGTTCTCAAATGCTTAACATACCTCGCTTTAGAACAGCAAATGGCCAAAGGACTTTTTTCTATAGAGCAGTTACTCTATGGAATTCCTAACGATCTTAAACTCTGTGAATCGGTTAATGTGTTTAAACGCCGCCTTAGGTCGCCTTAGGTCTCTCTAGTAACTTTAGCACTTCCGCTATTTAATGTCATTGCTCTATTTTAGGTTTGATATATAATTTTAGCTTAATTGTATAATTATTTTTTTTACCTTAACTGTATTGCCTCGGAAAATCCTCGTTGGGGAAGTGGTAATAAAGTATGTATGTATGTTTTTAGTTGTGTTTCCCCCCCCCCCCCCCCCTCTCCTCCTTTCAAAAATTTGATTTCCCAGAATTGTTCACTCCTTTTTAGCTCTAAGAAATTATGAAATGTTTCCAGATATCGTACTGAAACTTGCAATGAGAGAAGGTTGTGATCGTTCACAATTAGTATGGGGCTTTATTCTTGTGATGAATGTTATATGTATAGGTAATAGCATGACCTGTGGTGGTAATTGGCACCGCGAATGAAAGCAAATTTCCGGGAATCTTGCCTCCATTTTTTGGAAAACAAAAGCAAAAACGTCATTATGTGCAGTGTTGTCATGGTAACTATATTATACCATGCATTTTTGCTGTTATACCACTATAGATCGTTTTCATGTGACGTCATCACTTTCTAAAATCCAAAGTAAAGAACCACGAAAGTTTTTATCCTCATCAGGCATAAGAGGCAATAAATTTATATCTGTTTACAATTTTACAGCTCCATGGTGTGCTTCGTTTGGAAACTAGAGCATTTTGAATTTCGGGGTTATGGCGGTCCGTGACAAAAGACTACGATCGAGTTTAATGACAAATGTATACTTATCTCATGATTTTGAGCATTGAAAAAAGTGCTTGTGGAAATACCTGTTTGCTCAGTACTGATGATCAGTCGCCCAGATAGCCAAAGTAAGTTCCAGTTGTTGACACTATTTTCCGGCCGCCATATTGGGAAAACAAAATCGACAAGCTAAAAAAGGTCTATTAGATATTCAGTGGCAATTTTCAAAGAGCGGTTTTCAATTGAGTGTTGAAAGTAATTCGCGTTTGCTTTGGTTTTGTTTTACTTTGCTCTGTAATTGGTTGACAAAACTCGCGCCACTTTCTCAGCCAGTGAAAAGCATAATCATACTGAACCAATCGCTAGCTGCAAGGGCGCATTTTCCCGCTCTTAGCGCCGGTTACATGTAATCACTTCAAATTCTGATTTGTTCACTGAGCTCTCTTTTTCGACACTGAATTGAAAACTACTCTCCACTTGCTCTGAAACAAAGGTAATTTTTAACAGTATGCTTCATATGCTACATTGGACTGTCTGGGATGACATTACCCATTTAACGTTAACCTTTATCTGCGGTTAGGTTCAAGTTCATGTGTCATTAAGCCATGGGGAGGAGTTTTCACATGTTCACTCACCTGCCGCTCTGTGGGTGCAGTCAATAAGTACAAGTGGCTTTGAAGTGTGTGCCCGGGAGACAGGCAACGGAACAAATGAAACTGCAATTATAAACTGGTTGGCTTTCCAAGATCACCCACGGTTGATGAATGGAAGTGTTGCTTTTAGTGGCATGTGGACAACACAAACAAAGTGTAGCAAAATAACTTTCTCTCAGGTTCGACCACAGCTTTAATTTCTTTAAATTAACTATAGTTTTCTACTCAAGAAATTGATGAAACACGAGTAACATTTCTATTGGAATAACTAATTAATTAATCAAAGTATCTGTAGCGCCATTACTAGTCAATGTCCGATTCAAACGCCGCATTGCAAACGGGCAGAATTTAATTGGTATTTGGGTCATCCTCTTAACGAATAAATTAGACAATTCAGTATAGACGTCGAATGTTTTATAGGCTCGTTTTGTTAATTTCCACATTTTCTTCAAGTTTTTTGAACAAATATGAAACTTTTACATCATTTTTTCTCTGTTTAAACAATTATTCAAATAACTATCGTAATGCAAATTACGAGCTTTGTGACTTGTCCACGCTTTCGATATTGCTGGTTTCAAACTTAAATATCGTGCAGTCGCAGCCACCTAGGAGGCTCCGTGTAAATTGAAAATGTTTTGCGAACATAATAATTCCGTGAACAGGGATTAAAGTTCCCAACCCATAGCCCTTAATATGGAAGCAAAGAACTGGACCAGAATAATTGTGGGGAAAGGGGGTAATAGATGAAGTACTCTAAAAGAGGACATCAGGTCACTTTGTGTAGAGGTTGGTAATCTCCCAGGGTAGTGGTTGAGAGATGAGAGGGCCGGATAATCCCCCTGGGTAATGAGTGACAAGCGATAATCCTCTCTAGGGGGTGATAATCCCCCAGGGTAGTGAGAGAGTTGGTAATCCTTTCTAGGGGTGATAATTCCTCGGTGTGGTGAGTGAGAGGTGATAATCCTCTCTAGGTGGTGATGATCGCCCTCAAAGTTATGGAGAAGTGAAAGCTTTGTTGGGGTCCAATCCCCTGGGTTAAAAATAATGGAGTCGATTGGGGAAAGGGTGACCTGTATGGAAGCCCTTCACCCCAGACCCATTTGTTCATTAAACGTCCAAAAATTTTGATACAGGTAAACAGAAACTATTGCTATAATACTATTGGAGAAAAATGACAACATTAAATCTGTTAAGATTTCCGATCTTAAAACCAGTATAAGACAGGTAGGATATGTACGAATACAAAAGACACCCAAAGAAATAATACAGTTTCCTGTGTTACTTAAAGCTGTTACATATTGAACAAGAAGACTTTGACACTGAACAAAAGCAGCACCAGTGGAGAGAAATAAAACAGCTAAGAGGGACAGTCCCGAGAAATGTTGAAAGTTATACACCAGGGAGGGAAGGGGATTTAACAGTAGTTCTCAAGGGAAGCGCAATAGTACAGAAATGTTTTCTGCCTTGCTAAGCATTTATTCTGAAGGTCACTCTGTTCTATGGTGTGCATGTGACAGTTGATGATTCGCTGAGCGCAATCCCTCGACAGGCATATATTACGTGTTGGAAGCGACCCATGACCCATACGGATTTAAGGCGGGTCCGTGGTCATGACATTAACTTTAATTTGTAGCTCTAAAAATTTGGTTTAAAATGTATATAATTCCCTTGAAAGCTTGAAGAAAATGAGAGAAAGAACAAAACGGGCGTTTAAAAAGTTTATTTGTTTGGTTTTGTTTGGTTATGAAGTGTCCGACCAGATTTCGAGATAATCGAGCTTTTTCAAAATGAGCTGTCTGACTTGTGCTACCGTTGCTAAGGTACCATCTGGTGCTTGGTGTTAGACGAAAAAAGAAACTTGAGTCATACGTCGAAAAGATGTTGAAGTGTCAAGGCAATTGTCTTCTATAAGAGATTTTGATTTCAACAGGTACTCCTCAAATCCAAAAAAAACAGCTGCGAGCCTCTTTAAACCTACAATGGCTTTGAAATGTGTTAATGGCAGTCAATGAGCCAACATACCACATTGAGGTGATAACCCCTATGGGTGTGGCTCTTTCTTGAGGCTTAGTTCTTTGTCTAACATAATAATCTGTTTCTATTTAACTGCAAATTTAGAGTAAGCGCACCTCGTTTTGTATTTTCAAACAATCCTTGTAAAATCTATTTCTCCAGAGCTTTGGGGAAAAGCCTTCTGTGTTTGCTACCGCATCGTATAGTCGTACTACAGAGCCTAGTGATGCTGTGTATCTCTGGTTAGAAAATATTAATGGAAACGGTTTTAAGGCCTGCATCCGGGAATTTCTACCCTTTGACGGAAAGCACCAAGATACAATTGTGGTGGGTACATATACTTTTGGTGAAATGGACTTCATTATTCTTTACTACAATATAGCTTAACAAGCTTTTAAGGGGCGACAATTTCATAAACTTTAAAATTCTATTAACAATTTATGTATTCTGTTGGTGTAGTACTACAGATGTATATATACACACATAACAGACACTTTTGCAAAAATAAGGATTGCCTGCAAAGTAAACATACTAATCTCAAATGTCGTCAAACAGCAGCTCGGAATTGTGTTGAGGACAAAACTGATTCGCATGCTGCAAGGTTTGCTCGTTGTCTTCTCGGCACTTACCGTCTGTAAACCCGTTTTGTCACGCATTCTTTCGCTCTCAGTTAGGGCGAAGACATCAGCCTGGTAGTTGAGCAGGAAACCCGCCATGAATGAATTTGCGGTTGAAACAAGTTAGCTGAGAGTGTCTGAATTAGCTTTCTGAGATTCAAAAAGTATGGTATCCAATTAAAACGCTGTTAAAATTTCCGTCTTCGAACAGTCCCTTTAAGATTGACCTGCCTTCATAAACACTTCATGGCCCTTCGAATGCCTACAAGGCGCAGACGAGACGCACACATTTATCCCGCCTTTTGATCACAAGGAAATGCAATTTATAACTGAATATCTTAAGATTTTATGCAATTATTTGAGAAAAAAACAGTACTCAAATAGTTTTGTTGGTTATGCTAAAGAACACCAATTGACGTGTTAAAATTCCGTTAATATGAATACACGTATGTATTCATTAACTCATGCTGGTCAAAACATTTATGGCTTGATTGCTTTTGCTTTTGAAAGGACTGGTTCGCTTTTATTGACAGCGCGGATGTTTTCAATGTTACTTTGGCGAGAAGTGTGGTTTTTCCCAACAACGGTACCCCGTCAGAAGATGACAACTTTGGCTTCTGTAAGGTACTTTAAGTCCTGAATCGCAAGATTAAAAAAAATGTGGCAGAACCCCACTACAATCATAGGCATAGGCAACGTTGAATGGCGAGAGTAGTTAGCATATTTTTTTCATGATGCGGGCCGCGTGCGTAACATTCCCCTTAGCATTCCTAGAACTTGGTGCACACGTTTGTTTCCCGTTATTGCATATCAATATGTAACTTCCAAACATCATTATGTTGGCATATTTTGAATCGTCTCAGAACTGTTAACCCCCGTGCACCAACGACGAATGACAATAGTGAATGACAAAAATGAAATCTATGATACCTCTATGATAAGTATTTGTGATGATGAAGACTTTGTAATAAATTGGTTCTGGTATTTCTTTTTTACAGAGAGTGCAATTTAATACCACATTTTATGCCTCACCAATCGTCCTTGTTTCGGTTGATCATCATTATAACGGCAAACTGAAAAGCAACGTTCCGCCACAAAACAACATTATTACGGTCTGGGTAGAGGTATGCTTTGTAATGTTAGGAATGAGAATGATATCAAAATGCGGTAATTGGAAATCTATGTTAATCTATGATAATCTTGGTAATCAATAAATCCTGGCTTGTTATATATAGCCAGTAAAGCGTTACGTAATTAAGTTGGGCAACCATAAGTATAATAATAGAAAAAATATCTAGGGGAGAAGGAGACACTTCTTATCATAACGACGAAACACACTCCCAGTATTGAACGTAAAAGTCCATATGCTACCATAAACAAGGTCCCCAGGCGTAGTTTTAAGTTCTGATTTGAGGTTGACTAGCCATCTTTAAGGTATGGAATCTAAGAAGAGAGATGTTCACAATTGTTAAAGTCAAAATGGAAAAGAAAAGAAGTGTAATAAATCTTTGTGCGGGTGACGATCCCTTATGATCTATCAGGGGGCAGGAGGGGGGGGGGGGGGGGGCAATGAGCCATCTTGTTGTTGGTCCCTACCACATCGATCGGATGGGATTTGTAATCCGTCCGTCCTATACTATACTACGTTTAGGTGGTGGGTAATGCAAACGTGATAGCTTTGTCTGGATTGGAAATATGACTGAGTTCCCCAATACTGCCCAAGGTTCGTAAACTTCTCCGGTATCCTATTCTACCGATTACCGGTTTTAAAATCGTGAACCAAACGAGTGAAAAAAGCTTTTGACCTTTACGATATAGCAGTTACTGGGTTACGCAAGGGAACATAAGCACTAAACCTACGGATTGCTTACCATTATTTCAAAATGTTGGTTTTCACTTTTTTAGGACGTTGGCCTCACATCCATGCAAATTTGTGTTCAAGACTTGTCAGGATCAGGCAGTAATCACGATCCACTAAATGTCAATGTTCTCGTCTTTGGTGGTTCGTATATATCTTGAATAAGAAATGTAAATGTATTGAACGTACAACTCCTATATTATAATATTAATTATAATTATTCTTTCATAAATGTTATTTATAAAATTTATTTATTTATTTATTTATCTATTTCTACTTATTGTTATCTATTATAGATTTAAACATGACCAAAACAAACCACTCATTATAAAAATACCCATAAGGATTTCTTTTATAGTCACAGATTTCCAGATATCATAACCATAAATTAACGCACTTTCATGATTTCTTACATTGAAACCGCGATATTAGCTACAATTAACAGATCTAAGAGAGAATGACAATTTATAGAGTGTTATGAATCCTTGATTTAAAGAGCTTCGTAATGCTTAATTTATTACTAAAGTTCTTCTTGAATTTCGTTTCTCTGTCTGAAAGAGATTACATAATTTAGCACCAAGAAATGGGATAGGGGTTTCAGTATTTAGTGAGATGGATTTTGGTTGAGAGTGATATTTATTTCGACTAAAATTGCCTTGACACTGAATGTCGTATGAATCTGGTATTCTTTTATTGCCAGACTTAGATCCATGCTTGAATATACATTGTCCATCCTTTGGAGTGTGCAAGACATTTGGTCCTCATGAAGCCCATTGTGTGTGCTCTGAGGAATGCCCGTCTATTGAAGATCCTGTGTGCACGTCGAATGGAACAACATACGACAACAAATGCTTGTACGAGTTAAGCCGTTGCAAGGAGTTGGAAAATAA
>OX419340.1:24184066-24186566 GCA_948470475.1 Galaxea fascicularis | reverse complement strand
ATATGACCCCCTATCAGTGAGCTATGTGGTCTTTGCAGGTCAGTAACATTTGTCAGGTCACTTGTCACTTGTCACTTGTCACTTGTCCCTTGTCCCTTGTCTCTTGTCTTGTCGTTTGTCACTTGTCAGGTCACTTGTCTTGTCTTGTCTTGTCACTTGTCAGGTCAGCTTCAACTTAAAATCATAGCAAGGGGGTTTAGTCGATAAAACATATGCTATATAGGAAATAATTCTTCCAGTGAGGTTGCCGCCTTGGGTTAAGGGAGAAGGGGCGGATTGAAAACCAACCCAACTTGTTGGGCGTACGCTGAGTTCACATGAATCGATCTCATGACTTCAGTTTAGAACATTCTAATGATGTTCTAATATATGTAAAGAGTCAGCTGCAGTTGGCTCAGAACGTGTCTACCACGAGTTGGCTCAGAGTATTGTCCACCATGAACCATATTATCACAGATATATGTGACCCTGAATGGAGCTATTTTCAAGGATTCTGTTATTTCACGAGTGACAGATGTGCAAACTGGACCTCAGCATTGGCAAAATGCCGTCAGATGAACTCTGTCCTAGTTGATGTCAATAGTAATGAAGAAAACGTTTACATACAGCATCGTCATAATGGAAAAAAATCCTGGCTGGGTTTCAATGATGTTTTATCAGAGGGAGTCTTCACTTGGGCAGATCTCGGTGTTGGAAACTTCACAGCTTGGGCCAAGGACCAGCCGAATAACTTGAATGATCAAGACTGTGTACACACACTTGGTTTGAAACATAATTATGAGTGGAATGACATTTCGTGTGATAACTGTGATCAGTATACGTGTAAGAAAGGTAAGAGTTGAACAAGTTAAAAAGGCAGACAAATTTAGAATAATATTATTATTTTTCTTATATTATTAAGCAAGAGCAAGCAATTTACACAGCATTCTTCCGTCATGATGTTATTTGAACATGTGCCATAACTCAAGGATCGTTCTTTTCATCGTTTCAAAAACTAAAACATTGTTTTAAACACGAAGACGCGCTATAAAAGAGGCACAAAATTTTCGCAGAGCTCTGTATGCGTCGACGGTTGATTGAAAAATGATCCAGATGTACTTAAGGTACCGCGCCTTTTATAGAGCGTCTTCGTATTAAAAGCACACCCTAAAACTGGTTTGGGGTGGTTCTAACGGCCTCGTGGATGCTAATCTTCAAAGTTACAAATTCATCAAGTATGGCGCGTCATCAAATTGAACTTTCTCGCATTATTACTACGACAAATTTGTTTACTTAGCCAGAAAACTATTCCTAGTCAATAAGCTCTTTTTCTTTCGAGAAAGAAGAGAGGAAATAATTGAAACTGAATTCTTCAAACTTCCGATTTCTATTATCACGTTCTTCCTGACTACGTTACTGTAGCCATGCAAGATATTCGCACGGATCCTCCACGGGTCTGCTATAAGGAATGATTGAAATTGCGGGTCTTAGAGAGGGTTGAGATGTGATGAGACATGTTCATAAAAAAACCGCTTTAAAAAGGTAGCGCACTTTCGTAATTAGTGGAATACTACAATCTACCTCCAATTTACGAATTGATCATTAAGGTTAATTCTGCTTCTTTAGTCAATGTCAATTCTTAAGGAGGTAGGAACCTTTTAGATAGATAGATAGATAGATAGATAGATAGATAGATAGATAGATAGATAGATAGATATTATATTATAGATGTTTTCTTGCTAATTTCACTTCAAGAAGGATAATAAACGAAATCAACTTTTTAACTTTTGCTATCGAATTTTCATGAAAAAAATAATCTTTTTATTTTCACAATCATAAAAATAAGGTGACTAAGGCACATTTGGAACATGGAAAATGTCTCGCTTGGTGAGTGTTTGGGAAGGTAATTGCTTGGCTTATGTTGCTCATTCCGATGAAAAGCATTAACGTTATTAGAAATTAAATAGAATTCAAAGAATATTAGAATAATGATGCCTTTAAAACGTGTATGTTTTCAACTATATATCTTCAGACTTAAATGAATGTGCAAGGCAGCAATCCTACTGTCATCAGTTCGCCACATGCAAAAACACTCGTGGCTCGTACTCGTGCAAGTGCAACCAGGGGTACACTGGAGACGGTTTTGAATGCTACAATTACGCAGGTGAGTGCTTGGCTTTGATTTTAGAACAATATCGCAGACCTTTCCATAACACGATCTTATGAAATGAGGGGCGGATCCAGGAATTTTTTATAGGGGGGTTCAAACTTTGACTCAGAAAACACTACAGAAACTTTTTTCAGCAAATTACTTCTCCTCGCAACTTCGTCACTCTTGGCCACCATATTGCTTTGCGTTCGAGCTGTACGGCGTGAACGTGTATTTCGTGCGTTCCAGTCTTCTCGAGCTGTAAAATGAAAGTCTGCTGGAGGAACATCGTTTTCCCTAAGAAGAAATTGTAAACCTATAGAATTTATTAAGAAGAGCCTTGGAAAAATCCACACGTTTCTCGCAACCTGT
>OX419340.1:24094066-24179066 GCA_948470475.1 Galaxea fascicularis | reverse complement strand
TGTTGGACACGACTCTCAAAGCTTGCCGGGAGAAATTTCGGGCGGCTCTCATTTTCGCCTGATCGCCGGACGGTAAACAACTCCGTCGGGGGTGAAGATAGTCAAAATATGAGGATTGCTTCCCATGCTCAAAGAAATCTCCGAAGATGTACACATTAAATTGTTCGCGGGGAAAGTAGCAGCTATAAATGCTTACTGCTGGATGCACAATGGGAGTATTTACTGCATGGAACAACTCGGGCAAATCGCACTTAATTTCGATCGGCACTTTCTTCTTATGTGGAGTTATGTATGAACTATATCGACTTATTGCTGACCAACAAGATACGCGCTATCATGGTGTTTGATGGATTTTCGTGGAACACAAAAAGAGAAGTAGAATCCACAAGGAAATGGTGAGAATAATTCGAAAAAAAAGCAATATTGTGTTTTTGAATCGAAAACTCGTGCAAAGCTTGAGTAATCGAGTCTCAGTCGCTATATTTTCTAATCAAAAGGAATCGTGACGAGTCTGCCAGTCAAGGGTTGGCCCTTTGGAGACAAGGAGAGAAAGACAAGGCAAGGATTTTCTTGGTTTTTAAAGCTCTGGATGTAACAAATGAAATGGCCGTGAAGGTGTTTGAGGTATGCATAAGTTTTAGTTGTATTGGGGTACCTCTCTAAAGAACTGACAGACTCAATGTTGCCTTTTTTGAGTAAGTTTAATATCTTACACATGCATTAATTATTTGAAAGGTTATTGTCATTACTTCTAAAATTAAACTTAAGCTAAGTTTATACATATTGAAGCATAATTCATGGCATTGCCTTGAATTTGAGTAAATGCATGCCAGAAAAGTGTATTTCACCATTCTGTTTTGATGTAATGTATTTGCATTGTATTATTCCATTGTTGCTGAAGTTATTTTTTTCTTAATTAGGCTTGCAGGGAGAAGAAAATTCAGTGTGTAGTTCCTGAACTTGGAAGGCTTCACTGATTTTGTGATATCAGAGGATTCTGACTTGCTGGATTTTGGCTGTAAGCAGGTACATACATAATTTGCTCCTCCCTTAATACTTGTGGGTATGTATTGGGCAAACTCATTATTCCTGAAATTAGTAAGGCTGTAACCCCATATTAAATTTGTTGACCTGGCTATGACACACTTAAATTCCAGGTGAACAAAATTTCAAAAATAAAAACTCAGTTTATCTATTAAATGTACAGGGTGTGTAAATGTATAAACCGACTTGGGTGCCAGATATGTTTTTTTTTCTTGGAGACTGCGCATGGAAGTAAATAAGGTTAATCTTTTTATTGCAGGTTTATGGGCATAAATATAACTAGTAAATTTCAAGTAACTCTTGTTGAAAATTACTCAATGGACCGAAGTGTTGTTGTCAACAAAATGGTGATCAAGTAATGATTTTAGTATTACTGTAGCTACATTTTATGTTCATTATTTTGCCAGAAGCTGACACAACAGCACCTCCCATTGTACCTCATATTGACTGTACCAATGCAATTGTTCAACTGAAGGTCATCTTCAGTGTGGAACAAAGAACATTGCTATGGACTGTTCCATGTTTTCCATTTTTTACAATTGAGCGGAGGTAGACGAAATCAGCCAGACAGAATGGAGTTCTACAAAAGGCTATTATGATTTTCAAAGCATGCAATGAAATCTGGACTTCTCCAGTTAAAGACACGTTTATGGAACTTTGACCGCGTCATGCTTTCTTGAGATGAAAATGAAAAATAAATGACAATAGAACTGTTGAATCTGTTTACATTTCCTCATGTGAGGTTGATTGCTTAAGTGAACAAAGTACGGGAGCCAGTGATGATGAGGGAGACCCTGAGTCAGACAGGAGAGACTCAGGAGGCCTTAGTGCTACATACCCTCCCATTTAAGGTTATGGGGGTTGCACACATATTAAACCAGACAATAATTATGTTTAATGCAAATGCCATTAGTGTATTTATTGACTATGGACTTAAATTTATCCATCCACTTATCCAACAAAGCAGGCTACAGCACGCCTCTGTTCATGACATGAAATTTTGAACAGCATGGGCCAAATCAGGGTATTTTATGACATTTCAACTTGCATTTGAAGGGGAATAGCCATCCAAAGTTTTAAGAGCTAGTAAAACCATTCAGTAGCCTGTCAAAATTTATGTCAAAATATTGTTACAGTTGATTTTTCTTGGTCAAAGCATCCCTGTATGGATGATCTGCATACAGTGTATATGTGCATTTCTTTGGCGGTTAGTTGGGAGTGCCTCCACTCGGAGGGCCAAAAGACCGCTTTGAGGACATGCCGAAGAACTGGATCACATAAACACTAAAAACAAATAGCAGGAAAGCATTAAAACATAATACAACAAACTGGGGTCAACAAATTATACTCTTATAGTAACAAAACTTCTACAGGAATCACTTCATCAACTCCCGCGAAATGCCGTGAAATTGAGGAGAATATGTGACAAATTACGAAAAAGGCCAAACTTCAAGGCAGATTTTCATCGTTAAAATGGCGGGGCCCGCCTGGGCCCGCCGTACGTTTCTTAAAGATCAACTATTGAACTAAAGTTCTGTGCAAAAATAATCCCCGATACTGACCCTTGATTGTCGAAAACCGAACAAATATTTGTCCATGTCAAACGCGTATGCGTGACAACCGTTTTCAATTCAACAAGATTTCCATCGACTAGTTTTATTACAAAAAATGCTTACCTGAATTTAAAACTTGAGCAATAACTGGCCCATATATTGAACTTGAAGTTCCCAGAAAATATTCCTTTCTTTCTTTACATCAATGTGGAAATCGGTCGAAGACGATGAACCATTCTTGAATTTTCCGAGACGAAAGTGCCCCCATTGCTTCTGCAAAGGCGACATTATGATTGGTCGAATAATGTCACGTGAACCGTGTCCAACACCGCCTGGGCGGCAGCTGAGACTCCTGAGCTCGTGCGCTTTGCGTGCAAGAATGCATAGCATGCAAACCCTTTTCTTATTTCAAATTCGGCCACATTATTGCCGCATTCCCTATATTTTTTCAACTCTATTCAGCTGATACTGTCACTACTTTACTGGAGGAAGCCCCTTAGACGAAGCCTCGATTTATCATGAATTTTTTTGAAAGGCTGGGAAGATTAGTTAGGATAATCGATTGACTGCTGCAGTAAGACGCTTTGCTTTAGCCTTGGATTATTTTATTAACTTTTATTTATTTATTTATTTATTTATTTATTTATTTAGGGGTTCTAGAAACTAGCCTAGATTTAAGGCTGCAATAAGACTTCACACACGAATAATTGTTTAAGAATAATTACAATTAGTATAGGAAATCGCCCGTGATTAATAGGTCCGAGTGATTTTGAAAGATCTCAAAATTGTACGAGCCTTTTGGGCGAGTGCAATTTGAGAACTTTCAAAATCACGAGTACCATTAATCACGAATTGTATGAGAAGGTCGTGCAATTTATAGTTCGCTCAGCAAAACTACGAATTGTATGAAGTCGCGCAACTTGTAAATTATTGCGTATTTTAATAAATTATTCCAGAGAATGGTAACTTCGGTTTATGTGCCTTTTCATCCAGTTTCACCAATCAAAACGTTCAAATTTGCAACGTTTGGCTGTTCTCACGCACTGTTGCCATGGAGACTTAATAGGTACTCCTGCCGAGTACTATTTGGGATTAATTTTACTGCTCTTGACCAATCAGAATTGAGTAATTTTGTTGAGTGTACTATAAAGCTAACGGTTTGTTTAATTAGTAATTGTAGTAATTTAAAATGGTGGACAAAATTTAAACCATCGTAAAGTAGTGATGATCTGATGTATCACTCTGACCATGTCATGTTCGAGGGCAATTAGAAAAATGCACAAAGGAAGAGGGTGTCACCTAAGACGAATTCAGGCTTTCAGACAGTTTGCAGGCAGACTGGCCGGAAGTTTAGTGTAAGGGTGGGAGCTGCCTTGAAATGGGCCTGGCTGAGGTGGATGCCTCTTGCACAACAGGAAGAGGGACAGACAAGGCAGCCATCAGCCATTTCTTTCTGAAAACGTCTTCTGTCGCCCTCCAAAGATGAACCTTTGACAAACGTGATCTGATAAGATTTTTAAATCTTTCAATCAGTAATCTTAAGACCTATCATATACATTCCCCATTCTATTATACTTTTTCGTTGTAGTCTTGATAAGGTATACCGCAGATTCCAATCCGCATTGAAGCAACTTTTGTGCTGCGTTGGGCTTGCATTTTCCCATTCAGCCTTAATCTATACATAGCGTCGTAAAAAGAACCTTGTTATAGCCCTGTGCCGGACAACACCTTCCTTTAGTGTTTCTGTGAGAATTAACATCCTTCGCAGACGTTCTTTGCATAGCAACGCCTATTTCTTTGGAATTCAAGCACGCACACCGGTATTGCGAGGATAGCTTAATCAGGGGCGCCCTTTAAGGAAGAACAATTAATTCAATTGACCAGGCCAGCACAGAAACACCTTGCTGGTGAAAACAAGTTTCCGTTCTCACCACTCACAGCGCCTCAAGCTGTCTATCTCGGTCATTCACAGGCCTAGGTGCCGTGGCACGCAACGACAAGTTTCGGTAAATATCTGTTTTTGTTTTGTTTTGTTTGTTTGTTTGTTTGGAGGGTATTTCGCCTTAGGTTTTCGGCGTTAATCAAAAAGTGCACTAGGATTTTCGTAACTAAAACGTGGCCTAAAAGATTCACAATGGGGAAGTAATCTAGTCCCTGACGCTTTCACAAGGGTCGTATTTGCTGTTTTTGGCAGTCAAAAACGTCAGCTAGCATTTTTTGCAAGGCAAATATTTCTCTAGAAAGTTCGTGGAAAGTTCCAATCAGCTAGCAAATTTTGTTCCCTAAAATTTTCGGGCAATTAAAATTTCAGCTATGGAATCCGAACAAATCAAATTCGTCTAGCTACTGGAAACATCACCTTGAATTAAAAACGCCTTTTCACAGCCTTTGGTTGATTTGGCTCGTTGGGTGCCCTGACAGGTGACTGAGCAGTCATTTTCAAACTTAAGCCAGCTATGGAGTTCGTTGAACACCACTATAAAATCTCATTACAGTTTAAGTTATACCAATGCCAGTTAATCCTAGTCGCTGTAGCGGATCAAGATTTTCTTTCCAATACGGAAACTTGTACTAGAATACTTTAAATGATAAAAGACAACTCGCAGTTCGGAGTTAAATGAGTTTCCTGGGATGGGTAGCGCATGCGTGGACTCCATACTTGTCATTTAAACGCCCATATACCCTCTGACTTGAACTGTCCCATCATGTTAACACGGTATGATGTCCTTTAACTCGGGGTACACTAGGACCGAGGAGCGCCCGAGTTATAATTTGGGCTTCGTCTTTTTTACATTCAGTCGCAAATCGCCCTCAAGTTTCGAACGTGCATGCGTTAATTTTAATCGCATGCGCAGAATGTATTACCACGATAGAGCCGTGGTTATTTCATTTGAGGTTCTAAAGCGCATGCTTTAAGTTAAAAAAGACATGCCCCAAATGTGTTATTAGGAGCACATGGTTTTGTCGGTGGTCTTGTAATGGCATACGCTCTAAGGGGTAAAGATATCACTTTTCAACCCCTAAAAAGGAATGATAATGTATGAAATAGGCAGTTGAAAAGAAAGAATAATAAACAACCCACGTTTTAACGCAGTTACTAATAAATCAGCGGAGAATTCCTACGTTCTAATTTAGAAATCAAATGAACAAGAATGATCGTCGCAGTTGTGATCGCAATTTTTACAATTGCGTAAAGAAGCCTGAAAAAAATTTAGGACTTAAACGGGGCTTGAACCCGTGACCTCGCGATTCCGGTGCGATGCTCTACCAACTGAGCTATGAAACCACTGACGTTGGGAGCATGAACCCAAAATTGACTTCTTTTTCAAAAGAGTAAAGCTCCAGAAGTAGTCAGGTATAAATCTCATTTCGGTAGTTAAATCCTTGGGACTAGCGTAGGTCATATCCTTTGAAAGAAGAATGGAAATTGATTAGTAAACGTCCCTTATTGGCTGAGTGTCTGAAACGAACAGCGATACGACTAAAAATAGCGTTCCTGGTTTGCACGGCCGAGACCGTGGATTTTATATTTTAAGCTGGGGGAGAAGAGGGAGGAGGAAGGGTACCTTCATATCTGTTCACCTCCTTCAAGACAGAAAAGCACCAATGACGCTCGCAAATCATGTTACACATTTACAACACAAGAAAGTATAGGCTTGTAATCCGAATTATGCTTTTCACATTCAATACCAGTTATTTAAAAACTGATTAATTCAATAAATGTGACTTTGTGCTACGACATGTAACAGCGTGCAATTTATAACTTTACCCTGAACAGTAATAATTTGGGTAGCCTGCTTGCAGGCGGTAGTTTGTATGCGCGCGAGAGTATATCCAATCGCCATATTGGACGAGTTAGTGGAAGATCTCTCCCTTACCCACCTCCCCCTCGCTTTGTCGCTCGTCCCGGATCTTCCACTAACTCATCCAATATGGCGACCGAATTTGCCGGGCCTCGAACTCACGCGCGTATACAAATGATACCGTATACAAACTACCGCCTGCAAGCAGGCTATAATTGGGTCAATGCACTGGTTTTCGTTTGGCTTTACTTCACTCGGTGATCGGCCAACTGGTGCCGCTCGCAACTCTAAAAACCAGCAACGACAAGCAATCATGTCTTCATCGTAAATCCCAGCGACCTTGTTCACGGTTACCGGCTTTTGTTGCCGCGTCTGCGCGGGCTGGTTACATGTATTTGCCTGGAATTCTGATTGGATTGCTGCGCCGTTTGCGGGTTTTGCTATTAGTCACAGCGATAAATTTGGTTTTCTTATAGCCAATTAAAAACCGCTCTCAGTGCGATCACATCAACACAGTCGAACTGCGTAACAAACAACAAATTACCTCCAAATCATAAGATTGAGAGCTTACCTTGGCAATGAGAGTTGTTTCATTCAGTGCGATCAGAACGTATTTATTTGCTGGCACGCTTTTAAAGGTGAAGACAAATGAACTCTTGGTGCTCACCGAAAACAAAATTGCTGATGAAATCAGGAAAACAGAAATGTGGTGAGTTAAACAATGCTTGTAAATTCACGGTTAAGGAGACCAGACGAAAAACATCAGGGCAGACAGTCTTTGCATAGCATACAAAATTTTTTAGTGCTCTCAAGGCTTATGAATGGATTTATGAATCAAAGCGACGAAATTGCTGGAAATGCTTCACCAAGTGTTATGTTTGTCATGTCCACTATTGCTTTGCTCTTGATTGGAGATGAGGAGGGAGAGGGGAGAGGGGGTGGGGAATTGATTCGGTTGATGTCTGTAAAGGCGTAACTTTAAATTTGCGTTACATTGACCATTGTGTCATTTGATTCCTTCAGAAAGTTTTTCTCTCCCGCTGATTTTTAGTTGTCGTATAGTACGCCCTTTCACTATTCACTGTTCACCGTTCGCGTCGTTTATCCCGCGTTGTTAATTGCTTGGTTTCAAGCCACCGGCGTATAAGGACCGATATGTAAGTTTTATTCGTTTGTTTTCACATTTGCAGCTTGCCCCATTTATGCAAAGTAGCGTTTCTCTTGTCATGGACTTATGTTTTTTGAATCATCAATTTTCCTTTATCTCGTTTTTAGGCAAGCTCATTTCGTCTTTATTTCTGCATTTTTGTTTAATATATATTGCGTTTGCCGTGGCACTTAGTTCCTTTTTGGTCATTATTTTCATTGCTTTAAGTTCATTTGCCTCGTTAGTCGCCATATGCTGTAATAGAATATAATTGTTTATACTTTTCCTTTATTTCGATTAATTTGCAGTTTACGAGTTTAAGAGAAATAAACCTCCGTAATTTATCCCCTGTTGGTAATTTCTTTGGCCGCGATTTCTTGGGAATTCATTCGGCCTCGATGTTCGTTTGCCCCTATAATGTCCTTCCCACACACGCACACACTTCTTCTCGTCACCTGCTCCACGCCTCTGAACTTCTTTTGTAACGCCTATCCACAAATCAAAGTTTACCTTGGCCCCATGTGTCCCAGTTTCCCTTGCGCCCTCAATTCCACAGCCACACCAACCCTCAACTAGCCTAGGAACAGTAAATTAGATTTTTGCATCGATTTGCTCTCGAATGGAGCTGTCAAATGGGAAGATTGAGAGATTATCGCTCACCCCAAACTCTTAGCTTTGACCGCGTGCCATTCAAGAGCAAATCGACGCAAGCATCTCTCGTGATAACCAAAATGCAGAGATCTGTTTGGAGGCTAACCCCCACCCTTGACTTCACCAGCTCAGTGAACAATGGCTGTGCAGCTACTCAAAAAATCCTATGACAAAACCTAGGACCACGGAGTCAGATCCTATTTTGAGAACGAAATTTTGCCGGCTTAGTTTTGTGAGAATTTCACTTACAATCAGAATCCGTAACGTTTCCATTGCAATCTTCTATATTGTTAGGACCTCACCGTAGGAAATTAGAGCCTCCGAATACTGGACTCCAAAACCGGTATGTGGTGTTTACGCTTAAATAGACACTCGAAAACCACTTGTTTGCACACAACGACATTTACTCACGGACATGATGGCTAGATACAAAAACAGCTCTCTCCGAGACCGCGTGGGTCATTTGCATAAATGACTGACAGGTCTAAAAACACTACATCTCTCCCTTTCTTGCAAGGGAAATCTGGATACACTTAATTAAAATGATATAAACGACTTGTCTGTATTAGCAAAAAACAAGCAACAAATTTGAACGACGTTAGAGTCACAAATCAACTGCATGCTTCAACTGTCTAGTTCTTGTGGACAAGTAGAAGATAGTCTGCGAGTCTTGCAGGAGGCCTTGTCTGCCTTTGTGACCGTCGCGGGCCTGTGTTAGGAGTTGAAGAATTGGACTCCTTGTCTAGTGTCGGAACATCTTGTGGTGTGAGATCTGTTGACAAATGTTCGTCTACTTCTTCTTCAAGTTTTCCAGCGTGCTTGATGTGGCTGGGGACGACTTTGAACATCGATGAATTGCGCGTTATGGTCTTGCGTCCGTCACTTGCGGTAACCATGGATCCTTTTTTCTCTTCAACTACGAGAGGTACTGGACTAAACGGGGTACTTAGCTTGTTGGTCTTTGGTTGCTTGATCAGAACTGTATCTCCCAGCTTGATCTTGCTCTCTCTTGCACCTAGCTGTTGGTCTGCATATGCCTTTATCTTTTTCTTCTGTTCTGCGTCTCTCTCTGCCAGATTCTGTTTCTCAGGAATGATTTGTTGGCAAGCTGGTGCTGGTGATGCGAATTCTGGTAGAGTGGTCTTGAGCTTTCTTTGGTTTAGTGCTTCACATGGTGAGATACCCGTAGTCGAGTGCGGTGTCGCTCGATACTGCGGTAGAAACTTGTTGAGTTCTTGTTTCCAGTTCTTGTGCTCGACAGTGGCGGCTCTGATGCATTTCTCTAGTATTGTCATAAAACGTGCTGCTTCGCCATTTGCCCTTGGCCAAAGAGGTGTAATCTTTCGGTACTGGAAACCTAAATGTTCAGCAAAGTTCTTGAAATCTGTACCGTTGAAAGGAGGTCCGTTGTCGCTCTTTAACACATCAGGAATACCTTGTCGTGCGAATATTGCATCAAGCGTCGGAATAGTGGATCTGGCTGAAGTGGATGTGACAATTTCCACTTCTGGAAAACGGCTGTATTCGTCGATGACAACCATGAGATAGTCTCCAGAAGGGAGTGGTCCTAGGAAGTCCATCGAGAGTTCTTTCCACGGAGATCTTGGTAGCGGTGTCATCTGTAGAGGTTCGAGTCGCTGTGCATTGCCCGTAGTTGCTGCTTGACATGATAAACAGCTGTCGACTTTCTCCTTCACCATCTTGTCTACACCGGGAAACCAGACCTTCTCTCTGATGAGGCGTTTCGTCTTTACTATTCCCTGGTGTCCAACATGCGCTAGTTCTACAGCTCTATCCCTCAGTGTCTTAGGGACTACGATCCTGTTTCCCCTCAGAATTGTTCCCTTGTAGACCAATAACTCGTCCTTCACTTTCTTGTACTCCTGCACTTCGGGGTCTGACCACTGGTCGGTTTCTATGGCCTTGATGAGCGCCTGGAGTGAAGTGTCCTTCTCCACTTCTGACTTGATTTCTTGTAGTGTCATCGCTTTTGGTACAGCTCGATTGCATATGTAGTTAACATAGTCCTCTGCAATGTTGCACTCTTCGCGTTCAGTGATCCTTGGATGACGACTCATGAAGTCGGCCGGGTTTTCGGCATCTTTTCCGGGTCGGTAGATAAGCTGACAGTTGTAGGGCATAAGCCTCAGCTTCCATCTGTCGATGCGGGCTGATGTTTGCTTGTGACTGTTGAAGATCCCGAGAAGTGGTTTGTGATCTGTGGCAATGGTGAATTCAGATCCGTACAGGTAAAGATGACAATGTTCAACAGCCCAAACTAGTCCCAGCATTTCCCTCTCGGTCTGGGAATATCTCTGCTCGATGTCGCTGAGTACTCTGCTTGCATAGCTGATAACTTTACCGTCCTGTACCAGCAGACATCTAAGCCCGACGGGGCTCGCGTCCACTATCACTTCAGTCTTGAGTCTAGGGTTGAAGTACGACATCACATGACTCTCGGTCAGGGTGTCTTTGAGTTTGTCGAATGCTCCTTGCTGCTCATATCGGTCAACTGCCATGGCGTCTCTTTCTTGGTTAGCAGTCGCAGCGGGGCTGTTATTGTAGCGTAATCTGGGATGTAACGGGACACGTACTCAGCCATCCCTAGAAGTGACTTCACCTCACTGACATTCTCTGGTTTGTTCATCTCAGTGATCGCTTTGATCTTGTCTGGGTCTGCCTTGACTCCGTTCTTGCTGAAGATATGTCCATAGAACTTAATTTCACTCTTTGAGAAACTGCATTTATCCTTGTTCAGGCGGACGTTGTGTTGCTGGAGCCGTTCCAATACGCCACGGAGATTCTCGTCATGCTCCTGCTGGGTTTGTCCGAAGACGATGATATCATCTGAGATGTTCTTCCATCCAGGGAGACCTGTAAGTACTTCCTCAACTGCGTTTTGGAAGATTTCGGACGCCGCGTTTTTCTCAAACATCAGACGCTTGTATCGCCGGAGACCTACATGTGTGCATGTGGTGATGTGACGGCTCTCTGGTGCCAGCTCGAGTTGGTGGTATCCAGACGAAAGGTCTAACTTGGTGAACACTGTCGCTCCGTTGAGGTCTGCAACCAGGTCATCGATCGTCGGCATCAGGTGCTTCTCTCGCTTCACAGCTTTATTCGCCTCTCGTATGTCTACACATATTCTGACTTGACCGGAGCTCTTGGGGACTACGATGATGGGGCTCACCCAGGGGGTTGGACCTGTCACTGGCTCGATTATGTCTAGTTCTTCTAATCGCTTCAACTCCATCTCGACATCGATCCTTTCTGACATGGAAGGGGGCTCGGCGGTGCGGTTGTTGCTTGGGTTTGACGTCAGGGTCTATGTGAAGCTTGATTACTTTTCCCTTTACTTTGCCGATTCCTCCAAAGAGACTTTCAAATTCTCCGCTCGCTGGGGACTAGTCTCGTCAGTTTTCACTTGATTGATGATCTTAAGCAAGTCCAACTGTTTAGCAGTGTTATAACCCAAGAGGTTTCCTGATTCACCTTTAACGATGTGCAAGGTTGTTTGGGTGCTGTTGGCGTTCGCGGATACTTCTGCCTGGATGGTTCCCAGTAGAGGTAACAGTATTGGTGATTCGTAGGAGAAAATTCTGCGCTTGGTGTTTTCTGGAGCTTGTTTCTTGTCCCTGTATAATTCCCTGAAGGTTTTCTCATCGATGAGGTCGACTGATGCTCCGGAGTCGACAAACATTTCCACTTGCGTTCCGTCAATCGTGATTTTGCACATAGGTTGTTTGTCACGGCCTACTGTGTAAACGTATTCATCTTCTTCACCAGGGTCTTGATGCGTGACATGTTTCGCCGACTCCGGTGGGTTTGTTCTGCAAACGCGGGCAAAATGGTTTAGTTTGCCACATGAGCTGCACTTCCTGTTCTTCGCGGGGCGGGAGTCGTTGTGAGGGTATGTTCCACCACAGTTTCTACATTTTTCGTCTTTTCCGTCGAGTTTTCGGGACTGGTCACGGTTGCGTGACTCATGGCGACTTTGCTGACGGCGCTGTTTACCCTTGGCTTGAGTTGGTGTTCCCTTTTTCTGTGGTTTTACTGCGTTCACGGTTTTCTCCGGACTTTCAAACTCCTTTGCTTGTTTTTCGCTCAATTCTAGAGCTCTACCGGCTGTCATGAGACCAGCTAAGTCGAGGTTCTCTCTCAGAGCTTTGCGCCGAAGGGAGTTTGACTGGCAGTTCAAGATGATCTGTTCTTTGATTTCTTTGTCTGCATTTGCGAAGGTTTTTGCTAGGCTTCTCAAACGTGTATGGAAACTGTCCAGAGTTTCACCATCCTTTTGCTTTGCCTGCCGAAAGTTATATACTTCGTATATTACGTTGAATTGTGGAGAGAAGTGAGCGGTTAGTTTTTCGACGACCGTCTTGTAATCCTGTCCTAACCCACGTCTTGAAGCGTGTCGAAGATCTCGTCGACCTCTGGACCGCCGTAATGCAACAGAAGGGCTCTTTTCTGTTTGTCTTCGGTAATTCCCATTGCAATGGTTAATCTCTCGAATCGTGCTAACCATTTCTTCCATCTAGGGCCTGCATTTCCATCTAGGTGAACGTCAAACGGTGGAAAGTTTGGTAGGGAGATCGCAATTGTTTTGATTTCGCGGGAAATTCTCTTCGGAAATCTCTTTGGAAATCGCATCGGAAATCCTGTCAAATCTTTGTAGAACACGCTCTGTGGGTTCTTTGCTTGGTCCTCGTCGCCAGATGTGGTGTTTACGCTTAAATAAAACTCGAAAACCACTTGTTTGCACACAACGACATTTACTCACGGACATGATGGCTAGATACAAAAACAGCTCTCTCCGAGACCGCGTGGGTCATTTGCATAAATGACTCGGACAGGTCTAAAAACACTACACGGTAGTGTACGTTGATGTTGATTGGGTGAAAAGCAATAGGTCCTGGCGCTGTGGGGGCATTTGGCAATTGAGATGAGACTCGATGGATGCATCTTTCTTGTAAAGGATGAAAAAGAACAAAAAAATTGGATGGAGAACAATAAGTCCGTTTTGGTTGCAAACATTGTCAGATAAGACCAGAGAGATGCATTTTTCCTGAAACTGATCAGAAATACAACGAGATTGTTAGACAGATAATAGATTTCATAATATCGTTTATTAATCAAATGAAGCCAATCCCTGGTGGATAGACTACCACACTGTACTACATTTGTGTTTCTAAGTGTCTTTACTCTTATAGAGACGATTTATTTGAAAATTTGTGCAAAACCACTGCCCCTAAAATATAATGCGAAGCGTTCAATTTTGGTTGTCGTTCGTAGCTCCTGCAAAAACGCGTTTGCCTTTAAGTTCTCTTATAGCAAAACAATGCAAGATAATCCTTCCTCAACCTTTTTCTCTCGACATAATTCCCTCAACATACTTACCTTCCCAGTAAAACAGCACTGAGCAGAGTCGAATACTATCCATGAAGTAGTTTTCTTGAGTTAACTGGTATTCGCTCCGCTCTGTTACGTTGCGCTTTTCCCCTTCTCCTCGATTACCACATTTTCTTGAGCCGTCTTTTGCACCGCAATTGAACTGGCCACTTTTGAAACAGGTAATGGCCTGGGAACGAGTTGGAAAAATTGTTCCAGCCACGTGAAATAGATGATCGATTTACATGTAAGCAGGTACGTACGTAATGAAGTATTTTTGAAGACGCTCTTTTCATGATGAACGCTCGATTGCAAATATGATCTTGTTAAGAAAGGCTATATCCCTTGGCTTAAACGATCAGTATAACACAGTTTGTCAACATTTGACAAAAACACAAGGACCACAGGCATGCAAATATTCTTCTCTGTGAGGATATAATTTGGTCTGACAAGCAGCTATAACAGCTAATCTGTTCGAAGAACAAAACATTTGAAAAGTCAAGTTAATTGTAGCACAAAGCATAAATAGATGGGTTAAATATCTCACCGTACAAAGCAAAAGTTTTGTGCCGGACCCCGAAAAGCGTGACTAATTTGCCTCACGACTTTCACAAAATTGTTATTATTTGTATGTTATCTCGCATTCAGAATAGTCGGAAATTTTATTACGACCAAAAACGTTTATAAAACTAACTTGAAATGAGCCGTCGACCAGTAAGAAACTTTAACTTGCCTGTTACACTTCTTAACAAAGCGATCACATTTGAATATTACCTTTATAGTCCGTGTACAAATTTGCATATTTGTGCTCCATCACCGTTTCAAATTACTTACGTCTGTCAATTTTGTCTAATGTAATGCTTCTGGCGCCTGTCAATCAACTGCGTAATTTTACGGAAAATATTAGCGCGTAAACGGTTCTTTTACCAAGAGGTGTGTCAGAAAAGGATGTGCTCCCACAAAACACAAATGAATGTACAGGTTTCTTGCACATATCTTTTTAGAAAATAAAGTTGTTGTAAATTCAAAGTATTGTTATGTTCCTCATCCATGAGCTGGCTCATAGGAGCCTTTAATTAGCTTTTGGAGCCCCTCAGAGGGACACCATCATGGCGCGTCCATACTAAACTCTGTAATTTTGAGTGGTATATTTTGCCGAATAACTCGAGTATGGGATATCGCACAGCCCTGAAACTTTGGCATTTTGTTTATTTATTATTCCTCTACAATATCTTAATTTCTTGACTTAAGCTATTGAATGGTTGGTGATTTTATTTTTTAACTTGTGTGACTTCCACGTGACTGAAAACCAAGAATATCACATACCCATATCCAGGTAGATAATATATCATAATATGATAACATAACAAAAAAATCTTCCCAGCCGGGTTAGTTTGATACAATTACAAGGGAGACCCTATGTTGGAATGCCGGATGACCGATAGTTTTGGACCTGTCCTTTGATGTCTTTTTTCTAAATTTGAATTTTAGGCGTTATATTCTGACCATATTACGCCGACGAATTTGGTCTGTTAATTTACTTTTTCTGTTTTTGGAAATGAAAGACCATTCTTAATGAAGGCCAAGGCCCAGTGCCCTGACTTATTCAGGGTGCTGGTACCCTTTAGTTATCATATCTATACTTAATTGTTTTTGTAACAAGACGCCTAGTAGCGTTCACGTGGGATGCGCTGAAAGTATTTGCAGTCAGCGATAACAGTCAATAGTTTTGTTAGCGGACATCCTCAGGAACTGGAAAAAAAATGTTTGTTAGTAGAGTTAAGGCCCTGGCAAACGGCTTTAACATTTGCTTCAACATCCATTCCATTTTGTTGAACGCTGTTGAAGGTTGTTGAATGATGTTGAACGGTGGGATGAGAAAACGGTTTCAACATTTCATTCAACAAAACTTAGCGAGTGGTGACCATGGTTACGTCTTCTTCATTGCGCATGCGCTTGCTCAACAATGTGGAAAGAGCGGGGGCAAACGACTTCAACTCCGTTTCAACATTCCGAACATTCCAGACAACAAAAGAAATGTCTGAAATGTTGAACGCATGTTAAAGCAAAGTTTAAACGCTTTTAAACTCCTTCAACATCGATTCAACATCGTTTCAATACATTTCAAGTTGGAAAGGGGGTGGCAAACGCTTTCAACATTGCCATTCAACAAAATCGAAGCAAAGGGGCTTGAACCCGTGACCTCGCGATTCCGGTGCGATGCTCTACTAACTGAGCGATAAAGCCACTGACGTTGGGAGCAGGTCAATTTTGGGCCTGTTCCCGTGATTCTTTCCCGTTGAAGTCCTGAATTTTTTTTTGCACGCTTCTTTACGCAATTGCAAAAATTGCGATCACAACTGCGACGATCATTCTTCATTTGATTTCATATCCGCAGTTCACATATGAGTTCTTTCATATGCATCATTCAATCATTAATTATCCCGGTTTGACATTTGGTCAAGCCTTCTTCTGCGTTAAGTAGCAGAAAATGTATACCGCAGTTTTGAAATCGGTTAAATACTGTTCAAACAAATTCCGTCCAGACGGAAGGCCAGACAAGTCGCAAACACCAATAGCTTCACTTTCATTCTCATTTAATTTTGGGAGTGCAAGACTGCGGTAGCAGTTATTTCATTGCTCTGTCTTTTCATTCTGCTTCGAGTTCAGCAATACGAGAGTGCGAGAGCACTAGCTTCATTGCGATGTTTTTTCGTTTTTCTCCGACTCTGGGAGCGCGGGAGCGCTAATTTCATTGCGATGTTTTTTTTTTCGTCTGGAAAATATACCAAGCCTCCAATACTTTCGACGTTTTATAGAGACGTCGTGGTTACTACAAGGCTGCCCGAAACACGCTGAAGGTACAGGTTTGTTGTAAATAACTATTTCGATTTATGCTCATGTCTCTTCGTACCTAAACAGTTTCGGGACTATTTCCCTTGACAAGACAAGACAAGACGAGACGAGACATTTATTGTACCCAGAGATTTAAATGAACATAATTACGTGGGATGGGAAAGGTCCCGCTAGAGGTTTCGAACATGTTTGCGCTTATTTGAGGCAACATTGCAACTCGTTTGCTACAATCGGAGAAAACCCGTCCCTTCTCTCTCCATTATCTTGGTTATCTTCATACAGCCCGCGGGATATCCGTGAAGCCCCAGGCCAGAAAATTTTTGCATGAAAAGATAACGCAACCTCTGGGCGGTTTCACCATTTCCAATCCCATTCAAAGTCACATATGCCCTGACACCGTCCTCTTTTCCACAAGGCCTTTCATTTGAAACGTGTTTCTTCAGCAGAATTAATCAACCAAATCGATTTTTACGTGAAGTGACGCTATCAGCCTTTTTACGCCTGTTAGCGGCACTCCAACGGGCTCTGTATCGCCCTGGCTCTTACGGATCCATGTACATATATCTTTTAGATAATATCTGTTTGTATCTATTTAAAAAGGTACTACTACTCCCACCAAAATTAATTCGGTTAAGGAGATATAACAAGCCCAAAAAATGAATTCCAGAATGAATATCTGAGGGCTTATCAAATTGGAAAGAGAACAGTTCCGTTCAAGTTAAATTTCTTTGCTACAATTCACTGAGTAAAGAATAATAAAAAGTTGGTTGAAAATTAATCAGCCGAGACAACTTACCTCAGTGCAGACACAATCAAACTTCCCAATTTAAAATCAAATAAATTAAAGCTATTAGCAACAAGAACATCACAATCTTCGGACAAACTGTCGAACTTATTGACTTTCGCATTAAAGGGATTTTGCGTGATAATGAAGCCAACATCCTCTTGCTGACCTGTTTGTTTTTAGTGTTAGTTTGTATCCACATAAGCAAACTACCTGAGAGCGAGAACCAAATGACCCACAACATCAGAAAACAGAGGTGTATTTAACATCTTTGACGTGACCTAAAGAGTCACTAAAGAGAGTGGCTGTTGACAGTTTTCACATAAATACTGACAAAACGGGAAGTTTTGTAAACCACATGGCATGAAAATACCCGCATCAGATTTACCATTTCTAAAATTCCTCTTCCTCGGTCTTGAGCTATCTTTTTGAGTGATCCGGAAGTTTTTTATTTCTTACTCGCGAGGAAGAAGTTCCGCACAATTCACAGCACGAAATAGCAAATTTACACTTGTCTACTTTACTTTATATCGTAAAGTGGCGAAAAGCAGTAGTGTAACCTCTACGTTCCTTTCCGTTGCCATGTAAAGCTGCGTAAAGTTCTATGAGAACAAAGCTCCCGAAGATTATCGTAAAGGTGAAGTAAAGTTACAACTTTACGGTACTTTTTCAGTGTAAATACCCGTAAAGCAAGGTAAGGGGGATCTTTACTGAACATGCCAGTAATGGAACTTAAAGGTCCGATGAACTTTTTTTAATATCTTTATTTTAATTCCCTAAGTAACATGCAAGTCAAAAAGAACTGAAGACAACAATTCCAGAGGTTGCCATGCAGTAAAGACAGTTTTCGTTTGCCCTTTGGAAGTATAGATGTTTGTGCCATAGATTTCAGCGGGGTGTGGCTTAGCTTTTTTGTGGGAAAGCGTGTGTTCTTACTATAAGGGAAAGAGTATAGTTTGCGTAGATTCTCTACGTTAAAAAAAATCATCACTGTGATTGTTCCCAGCATGCGGCCAAACGTTTCAACTAAATCTCAAGCAGTAAAAAGCGGCGGCTTCACGATTTTCATCAGGCGTCACCCGCTTTACTTTATTTGCTTTCCATGAGGTAAAATGTTGTGAAACTAAATAACTTCAAGACATGGTCATATTTCGTTAGTTAAGATCATCTGTTATAACTGCGAGTCGTACATTATATTTGTTTATGGCACTGTAATGGAACAGATAACCAATCCATTTGGTGCTTGGGCATGAGAATATGTATGCTTGATAAAGGAAGATAGAGAGTGAACCTTTGCATTTTGACAGTCACTGTATTGAAACAGAGCGGGTACAATGTAAATCTTGTTCATCATCATGGAAATAATGATAGAGTGCTTGTCAGCCAAGTCATCGGGTATTTTAGAACCAAACGCGAGTTCAAGGTTAATTATTTCCATGGTATGTCCTCAATACAACTGAGCAATACACTGCAATCAAAAGAAGTAACTCCAGCTCTAAAAACGCTTTATTTTGATAATAGGTTGCACAGTCATATCAACATATTAACAGCCTTTGGAACTATACTGTAACGCAGAAAAACGTACCGGATGAGGTGAAGGGTACTTCATAATATTAGCTGCAGTAACTCTTTTCATGCAACCATAACTTTTATTACACCTCAATTTCAAACAATTAATTTTCAGGTAGAGTTATTCCAGGAACATTTTAAAGCTCAGCTAACTTCTAATAAAAAGTCTACTCTAGCAAAAAACCTAATCATACTTACAAGGCCAAAAAAAAAGGCCATAGGACTAAAAAACATAGTGTGAAATGAAGAGGCATGTTTGTAGAACTAGCAGAAAGTACGCTCGACTGGACAAACAATCTGCTTTTCAACTCCATTGACCTCCACCTGTGCAGTAGCAAACTTGCAGTAGCATCTCTGGACTGGCATGAAGGTCGCAGGACCAGCTGGGCTGAAACTTTTCAGTTTCCAGACTTCCACAGGACGCCGGTAAAGCTCTCTCTGTTGATCCTCTTTGTACCATCTTACAGAAGCAAACACATGCCTCTGGTAATGGTCCTCCTCGAATTTAATGGTGTTTGCAAAAAAGAATAAAACAATGCCAGGTCTAAATGCTGCTCTTGGGCTAACTTGCCCATCCTGATCTGCCCAAGACGCCATTATCCTTTTTGATCGAAGGGACCTGCATTCCAACCTAGAACTAATCTACTCTCCTGCTAATAGGACAGAACTGTACGTTCGGCACACTTTTCCAATATCATACCCGGCAATATGTGCTTGTCAGGGTACATGGCTTGATAAGTTTCTGCTAGGAGTTTGTGATCATCAGATTCCAATTGCATTAGTTTATGGGCACTTGGAAGGGTAATGTATGTAATGTCAAACCAGTCAATACAGGCTCCAAGTTGTCCATGAGTTGACATGTGAAAAAGGACAGATGCACCAACTGGGACTTTATCAGACAGCTGTGGTGTTTGGTACCGGTTGAAGAAGGCAGTAAAAGTTTCACTGCGTTTCTCAGGTAAGGAAACATTAAAAACAAATTGTGCTACCAAAGACACCATTGTAGCGTTCAAAGGCAAAACACCAGAAACTGTAAACTGGGCCATAGTCTACAACACATTCCTTTAAGTGGCACTGAAGCTGCATATTTATACGAACTTCTTTCTTTCCATTCAGCCTCTAAAATTGTGTGCAAAATTTCAACAAAAGCATGTCAGCTTTTTTTAGATCGTTGTTTGAAAGAACAGGAACAGCAAGAGGTCGACATGCCATTACATAGGTATGCCAACAGTTCAAATGTTCTCTTGGCAACAGACCATGGAGAGCATGAGTTGAGTAGATAATTGTCCAATTTTTCCACTGTGAGGCTTTGTATTTCCATGGTTAGAGGCAATTTTGTAAGGCAATCTTCTATTCCATTCTCCGACATCCAGCTTGTTTATCCTTTCTTCAATTGTTTTTAGTTTACTTTTTGTGAGGAGGTCTCTTTCTTGCCATAGCTGAAACGTTCTCTTTGCAGTTCCAAGAAAAAGATTGTGCATGGGGTCTATTACAGTAAAACGAACAGCATCAAAATATTCTAGTTCCAGAAGCACACTAAAATAACATCCATAGCGTTTTGCTAGTTTCTCGTGTGTTGTCTTGTTTGCTGCCTTTCTAACCATATCTGCATGGCGTCGATGCAAGTCATTACGGCCACTGCGGTCTCTGTCAAATCCTGAAATGTCTCGTCCAGCCCTAACAGATCCAGGAAAGCTTTAAAAACATTTGAAGCAAGCCCTTTCAGGTGCTGCCAAAAGAATTGCAACACGGAACATAAGAGAAATGCTACTTTATACAATTAATTTAGTGATGGGATTTCTTTCTGCAGTCACCCCAGGAATGCTACCATCTGCCGTGGCGATCAAGTTGTGTTCACGTGCGCTGTAGAAGGTTTTCCAGTCCCTAAGATCACTTGGTTGAAAGATGAAAGGCAAAACGTCAATTGAAATGCAACCAGTGCTGAAGGCCAAAGCAGCGCCTTTTCAGTTCTCACCAGCTACCCTGTTGACGGCAGACACAGTGGTAAATACGCTTGTCATGCAATGAGCCCCATGGAAAATGTAATTTCCAGGGAAGCTGTACTCTCAATAACACAGGATATCAAAGTGGTATTTTTGGATCAAGTAGCCAAAGAAGTACGGGGATGTATTTTCGAACGAGCCCTACAACCAATCCAAGCGGCATAGTTGCTTTGCTCTATTTCATAATACCGGTGTATTAGTATCGCTCACACTCGGTTTCGATAGCTTATCATAATTACCTTGAGATCGGACTTCGCTGCTTTCCACCTCTCTG
Organism: Galaxea fascicularis; assembly: GCA_948470475.1. NCBI lineage: Eukaryota > Metazoa > Cnidaria > Anthozoa > Scleractinia > Euphylliidae > Galaxea > Galaxea fascicularis. The sequence continues at coordinate 24,157,994 of OX419340.1, read as the reverse complement.
TCGACAAATACTGATTGCAAGAGTGTCAGTTTACTTGTTACTCGGCACGAGCAGGGAAGCGCTTGCACCTCCAGAAGAGGACGCGGCGTCACCTGCGGCCAGTCGTAATTTTATTTGGTGTGTGCGTTTCCAGCCGCGTCTTAAGCCTCGTCTCGTATCTTTTCCATATCCTTCAGGAAAGAGGGACATAGAAACAAAACCAAGCATGTTTGCTCTGACCACACTCTCGAACCCCAGCTTTCCTAAGAATTTTTGTCGACCACATCTGATCCTTACTTTTGTTACTTGCTTAGATGATGCCTCAAACTCAACCAGTGATTCTGAGTTTCGGTTCTCTGGATCTCCGTTGCCATGCCAGCAGTTCTTCTTGTAGTGGGGGTGATTTTGATCTTTTTAATACACAACAAGTGTAGGAGAGCTGGGGTTTATATCAACAAAAAGGGGTATGACAGACGAGATCATCAGTAAGAAAGCCACCGGCGCGAAAATCTTAAATCAATGCTGGCGTATCACCTCTGTCAAAAGTAAATGTGCTTTATCTTGGTACTTATAACGGCCTTTTACACTACTATTTGAGTTTTCCTACGGTGTATTAAGAAGAAATTTCTCAAAACTTGTAAGACAGTTTCTAAATACGTCCGTAACAAAGAACTTTTCTGGAAGATGAAAGAGCTTATTCTGCAGTCCACAAGCTATCAATCGGTGCATTTACGAAAATCCTCACTGAACTCCTCATGCTTACCGTGTAAGAGTCATTTTATTGTGTCGGGCTTGTGTTCCAGTTCAGAGAAGAACACTAATGGTCAGTTTACTGTTGCGCGCGATTTTATAATTTCCCGTCGACTGTAATCAGACCAAAGAATTCTTAGTCCATATTTAGCTCATACTAAGACCGGTGTTACCAACTCCTCTAAAGGATACTGTGATTTAAAGTTAAAACAACTAGATTCACTCATTACAAGAATTAGTTGAAAAGGCCAGAAAAGCCACTCATTTCTAAGAAACCTATTATGTTACAAATAAGAGATAAATACTTAACTTGACCACTCCCCTAGAGGGGCTTTTCAGGAACGATAGATCCATTGCATTAATGGCAATGTAAATGCTGAGCTTCACATTCATATACATGTGAAAAATCCTTTGTCTACAAACATAAGTACGACGCTAAGTATGTACACAGTATTGTTAAGCCCCGTCTACAAGAGCAATTTTTATGTGGCAATTTTTATTTGCCCGTGTAGATGATGAGAAATGACCAATTTTTATGTCACAACTGCATGTGCTGAAAAGCTGGCGTGTTAGTTTTAATGTGGTAAATAAAAATTGCCACATAAAAAAATTGTCCGTGTAGACGAGACGCCAGATAAAATGTGACAATTTTTTGTAGAACCCAGTCCCTAAAGTCCCTAAAATTTGCGCATCCAGCACGGCGCCATCTAACTTTTTTCCTTTCCATGGGCATCTCCGCTGTGCGAAATTATTACTGACGCAAATTAACAACAAATATTTGTCGAACCATCTACACGAGCAAATAAAAATTGCCACATAAAAATTGCTCGTGTAGACGGGGCTTTATTCAAATTTAGGCGTTATTTATGCAAAGGCCCTATGAAACAAATAAAAGCAACAGAGTTAAGAAACCCAACTAGCGAGTGGCAGACTCAAGGATGACCGAAGAGTTAAACCAGGCACGAACCCCGCAGAACAACACCAGCTAGTGGCTGAAGCGGGATTTGAACCCGGGTCACCGCATTGAAATCCAACGCCATATATCACTTGTCCATCCTGCCTTCACTTTGTTTTTTGTCTTCAGTAATGAGCTACTAGCGTGCTAATTTCCACTGGATTTATTTAAAACTTATTTAAAGAATCTGCCTGTACACTTTGCAGATAAACGAAGAGCAGCAATTTTCACACTTCCGAGATCATAAAGACGTTATTATCCAGCGGCCGAGCGACAGAAAGGCAAGCGCAAGTGCAAGCGTGGAAAATGTAGCTTATATGCGGCCGACCGGTTGGCTCAGTGGTAGAGCACCGGACTGCCGTGCGGGAGGTCGGGGGTTCAAGCCCAGGCCGGACCAACACTAATGGTCTTTAAATAACTGAGGGGATACTGCTACCTTTGCAATGACATCTGCAAATGGTTAGACTTTCTAGTCTTCTCGGATAAGGACGATAAAACCGAAGGTCCCGTCTCACAGTACTGGTGTGGGACGTTAAAGAACCAACACACCGATCGGAAAGAGTAGGGGACGTACCCGTGTTGATCCTACTATTCATTCAAATAAGATTGTAAACTGCGTGGCTGCAATTTGCGCCTAAAAAGCAGTCTGGCAAAGTCCCCCAAAAAGTGTTGTACATAAAGCGCTTTGAGCCCTTTGGATAAAAGCGCTATATAAATCCTCATCATTATCATTATCATTATTATTATTATATGCAAAACGTGTTTTAAGTTAAACAATTTTTTGATGGCTTATCATTAATTCAAGGGGTATTTCTTATTACATATCCGGCACGTACTAAGGTCCTGTTTACAAGCAGGTAGGGCTCTCCCGTTTCATATGTTCATTCGAGCGAGTGATGTATTGTCTTCTAACGTCGCGTTTAACATTGCAACTTGTTGCCGTTGTCTAGAAATAAGAAGCTAACATAACAGCATTCCGTGCTAATAGAAAGTGCTAATAGAAACACACTTCAGAGTTAATTCTCTGTTCCACCACTTGTATGTGTTTATAGTGCTACGCGGCACAACATATATATGTACCCTTACTTTCTCTTCGCCGCGATTCACCACCTTAATAGTCCCTGACCTTCTCTGTCCGACCTCGTAGCTTAGTCGGCAGAGCAACGGTAGATCTAATCCGGAGGTCGTGGTTTCGATTCCCACCGAGGTCATAAGATTTTTTTTTTTTTTTGCTTCGTGTGGTTCCGTGATACCCTTTACTAGGGCTAACGCCCAGTGGGTTTTTCATGGGTTTCTATCATCACTTATAATTTACACTTCAGAGTTAATTCTCTGTTCCACCACTTGTTTGCTTCTATGTGGCCGATTTCCTTCATTTAAAATCAAATGTTCAGAAAAAAGGAATAATTTTTACTCGGGCTTCCTGTGGAAGGCCCGAGTCTAAATCTGTCGTCCATTTTTCTTTTTTTTTTTTTTTTTTTCGTTGTTTTCCACAAACCTCATTTCCGGCGTATTTGCGCAGGCGCTAACGATGAACCTGTAAAACTCGGTAAAAACCTGTTTACGGTTTGTTTACGCTTGTCTCGTCTGTTGAAAGGCAAGGCACAAAGCAACTGTGGATTCCTCGACGGATTTTCAAAGGAAAAACTTGACATGTCTACAGCTATGGCAAACGGTGTCGTATCCAATACGCTCAATACAAACGTACACGCCGTTCGCGGTAGACCCACACTAAACGATGATGGTGAGCGTACATTTCGAAACGGGTCGTTCCTCGAACTCGAAGCAAATGTGAGAAATATTATGAGATCAAATGAGCTGAATGAGCTATCAATGAGTTCAAAAAGTGCACAAAGGCTTTGACTACCAATGACAAATGTTCCTTGACGAACTTGAGAGGAAACTTTGACACGAACAGTTTATAGGTGCTGGCGAATACAAGATACCCGGCCCGTTGATGATGAGATTAGAGGTACAAAGACGAACAGCAGTAGTAACAACAGCAACAGGAAAGCGTTCATGTTGGGTGATGAAGAACCCACGCATCGAAGCGAAGAGGCTTATTGTACTTTGCGAAACGAAACGAAACGAAATGAAATCTGTACTTTGCGAAACGAATAGCAGTACTTTCCTGAAAAGGTTTTTGTGAAGAAGCTTCTGCGAACCTACTATTCTACTGCAATTATGACCGCGACACAAGTTTTTTTTGTCGATTCTTGATTCTTCGTCGACCGCGACCAAAGGCATTTCAAACATGGTGTCTCGAAAGCGCAGATCTCGAAAACTCGGACCGCAAACCCGTAAAACTTAGACCCTCTGGGTGTCTCGAAAACTTAGTCCCAAGAAAGATAACATTTTTTCCATAGCGTGTTTGCTCCGAATCGCTTCAAAACATCTTGTTTATATCTTGTCGACCGGCAGCCGGTCAAGGTTAGCGCGAGGCACGTTGCGTGACGGTTTTGCAAAACATCATTGTTAAAAAGGCAGACAAGGGAACCACAACTGTCATCATGAACAAACAAGACAAAATACGAGAGGGTCAGATTCTCTTAGACGAGAAAGAAAACTACAAGCCGCTTACATTACCTATGGCATTAGAAACCTCTCAAAAAGCAAAAGAGCTCATCAATGCTCTCCACCACGGAGACCACATTGACGACATGACTAAAAAGTGGTTATCTCTGACACCAAACCCGCCACGAATTCCTGTTTTCTACACTCTTACAAAGATTCACAAACCTAACCTGGTGGGGAGACCCATCATATCAGGCTGCGAAGGCCCTACTGAACGAATCTCATCATTTGTCGATCACCTACTTCAGCCTATTGCTAAAATACAAAAATCATACCTCAAAGATACGACAGATTTCTTAAATTTCATAGAGAAAACTAAAGTTGCAAAAGACACACTCCTTGTCTCAATGGACGTTACTAGCCTTTACACTAACATCCCCCAAGAGGAAGGAATCGCAATTGTATGTAGAACATACGAAACATTCTATGGAAACAAACTCCCGATTCCAACTCACTTCCTCAGAGAAATGTTAAGACTCATCTTGAAAGAAAATTCTTTCCATTTCAACGGGAAAAACTATCTCCAAACGCACGGAACCGCAATGGGAACAAAAATGGCAGTACCTTTTGCTAACATCTTTATGGCGGAAGTTGAGACTAAAACTGTAATATCATCAACCAAAGCCCTTACAAGCCACTCACTCCGCCTATCGACAAGACTCCTACCCGGTCCCTTTCATTTCGCGTAAGGTCATGTCCCCTCACAGGAACATACTTAAAACGGAAGACGACATTTCTTTTACCATAAAACAATAAAACGGAAATCGATTTGGGATTTCCGTTTATCTGTTTTAGTTTGGACACAAAACAAAAAACGATAAAACAGAAGTCGAGTTTCGTTTTTTGATTGAATTTGTACATAAAACGAAAAACGATAAAACGGAAGTTGATCTGTTTTTCGTTTTTTGTTTAGGTTTGAACATGAAACGAGAAACGATGAAACGGAAGCTAATGTTGTTTTTGGCTTTTTGTCTCGGTTCAGAAGTAAAAAGAAGATAATTTCTTGAATTTTGGCAATTTTGAGGTTTTTCAGTCTTTACGTTAATCAGGACAAGTGTTTCAACTGAAACTTTAATAAAACGAGATGTGTTTCAGTAAAATCGGTTTTGAAGTGGTGTGGTTTTAAGTAAAACATGAATATAAGACTGTACATTGGCTTTTCCTGTTTTTGAATATAGACTAGGAAATTAAAAATAACGAGTGGACGAACCGTGCACGGACCAGGAAAGTACTGCCATTCGTTTCGCAAAGTACAGATTTTCATTTCGCAAAGTACAGATATCATTTCGCAAAGTACAGATTTTCATTTCGCAAAGTACAGATTTCATTTCGTTTCGTTTCGTTTCGCAAAGTACCATTTCGTAAAGTACAATAAGCCAAGCGAAGATGCAAGTAACGTTTTTACTTTTATGGCTATTGTCACCAGTATTTCATTTCTTTTGTATACTCTAGATTGTGGATTATCAGCTGTATCAAGTCTGTGTAGTGTTATAGTTTTATGTGTAATCTTGTACCTTCGCGTGTTCTACATGAATGTGTTAAGTTTATCAGTTTTATCAACACAAATGTCGGATGTACTTGAAAAATGCGAGGTATTTGAGAAGGCAATACAGTTATCTGTACATGATCAACGTGAAGCCTTACTGAAAATGAAATATAGAAAGGAACTCAGATCTCGTTATGCTAAGTTTGTGTATTTTAACGACAACCGTGAATGCCATGTGCCATCAAGACGTTGTGATCGCGAGCCCAGTAGGATACCAGTGAAAAAGCTAAAAAGTCTGTCACAGAAAAGAAGAAAACTAAGGGCCTGATTACATGCGCCGGGCTGGTTTGAGTTTGCCGGGATCTCGGCATGTTTGTTAAACGCAACAAAAATCAACTTCGCGATTACATGACAACCGGGCCAGCCCACACCGAAACAGCCCGGCTAACCGGGCCAGCCCAGCTCAGGCCCTAAGATTGTTTGTGTTCCCACAGTCCTGTCATGTTTATTTCCGCTGGCACACACTCACACAGGCAGCCCAATGCTTTAACGAATCGAGTTTGAGTCACAAAATACATGTATAATTTTATATATTAGGCTGTGCGGAAATTATCCACAACATCCATTTGCCACTCGAAAAGCCCGAGTGAAGGCCAGTACGGCCTCTAGTTTGGTAGTAATTTCAGTAATTGACCCTAAACTCCCTATCAATAGCATCCTTCGTTTAGAAACCAGGAGCGTGCTATGAATTTTACAGTTATGGCGCTGTGTGACATAAAGTTACGGTAATGTTTGTCAAAAAATACATACTTATCTCATGATTTTTAGCCATTTGAGAACTTAAAGTATTAGTAAAAGTGTTTATGTAAATGACTGTTTGTACATTACAGATAACGAGTTGCCTAGGTAACTAAAGTAAGTTCCAAATGTTTACACTCTTTCCGGCCGCCATATTGGTGTCCCACAGTGGTACACCAATATGGTTTAATTCAATGAGTGGTTCTTGATTCAATTTTTTATTGCGTGACCGTGAGAACACTCTATCTGACAAAGGTTGAGTCACGCATGTATCATCGAGTTCTCACTTGGAAAGTCATATGTCAACTTTAAGCACTACATCAGTGTTATCTTACTTAAAGTGTGAATATGATATAATTTTCTCCTGTAAACTTTTTTTTTGCTTTGTTTTATAGCAAACGTGTGGATGTCCTCGTTTAAAGGGAACTACGCTGCTAAACTTGTTCTACTAGTTTTCAGTTGCGATTGTTCTAAAGGTTAAATTGGGTGCTGGATGAGATGTGTGAAGCGTTGTAAGGGGTTTTGTTTCCTTTTGTTCTTTCATCAACACGTACTGTGCAAATCTTCAAATTAATTAATTAAATAGGTTAACAAAGAAAAACAGAGGTCACGTGACCGGGCCTTTTGACACCAGTCATTGAAAGTCATGGTGGTGATAGTTTAAAACCAGGGTCAGAGTTGGGATTCAACAGTTAAAATAATTTCTAGGGGGGTGGGTAACTTAGCTGAGGGCCAGGCCTAACTTTACGTTACCTCCTGGGTTTGCAGTTGGCCAGGTCACGTGACAAGCCACATTATCAAACTCAATTACCCTAGATGAAATGAGCATCGACTACTGACTGTCACTTGTGGCTCCAACTCTACCTTTATTGCCTAGTTTTCAAAATCACCACCCCCTCAAGCTCGCTTTCATGTTACTTCAACCTTGAATCGAAGTACTAACCAGCAAGTAGTACCCTCCCCCCCAGATCTTGCAGCATATGGTTATTTTCAAATAAAATAGCGTTGATATGTTCCTTGCCTCAAGAGCTTTTGTTTAAGTAGCTGAGCAATAAAAAATATCAACATCCAAAAAAATGTATGTTCTATATTAAATACACTTATCAATAAGGTTACCAAGTTTCGAGGAACTTTTTTTTCTTTTTGTATGCCGTAATAGAACACGACGCTGCCCTTCGTGTCAAATTTAAACTCAAGGCGTATGGCTCTAGAGCTTTTGCTGTTTCGGCCACTGAACTCCGGAACAAACTACCTGATGACATCCGATGACATGAGTCTTAAGTTTACGTTTAAAATGATTTTCAACCGAGAAAAAAAATACAGTGTGGCTTATCTTTCCTTTATCGACGCTTATCAGGGACAACGTATTTTATGCAAAGGCAAAAACTAGCGTTCTTATAGCTAGCAATATTTTAAACATAATCAGATATTGTTGTGTCTTGAGTACATCAGGGACTTCCCTAGCGCGGGAAATCGGGAGTCATGTGACAAAGCGGTGTGTGTGCTTTGAGCGAATGTGTTTGTAACAGCGACTGAGTGTTAATTGCTTGAATTTCTGGCCTTCGTGTTCCCTTTAGAAATACTGCAGATATGGATCAACAAACCGTGAGCCCATTTACATTTATCCTTTAGATTAATTTAATGCGGAGAACCGGAGTTTTCATTCTCGCGGAAAAAAAGTGAATCTCACTTGTGAAAGACTGAATAATCCGTCACAGCCAGGATTAATTCCAGTGCCAGACACTGTAAGTCATCGCTCCAATATCTACTCTGGTTTCCGTTTCGTAAAATGACAAAGTAATGTGCTAGTAGGGCAGAAAAGCGCCTAAAAACATTTCATTTTTTTTACTGAATTGAAGTTTTACTAAAACGGCAGACTAGCCTTTTACAATTACAAAACCTCATCCCTTTATTTTCTTGTGACCGTATGGAGTTTCGATTTTCATGACGGTAAGCTTCCTCAGGAAGGACGTTCATAGAGCCGGAAACGTTTGTTAACTGCCACCCGCGCAAAGCGTTTCTGAGGAAGTGCCGGAAGTAATTGTCGCCGTAACGACGCCATCACGTTCAGAGTTTCACTGGAGTAGGACCGTCGAGCTAGTAACAAAATCCGCAAGGGAACGTTAACAAGTCAAGCCTGAAAAACGTCTTGTCCTTCCAACAACGGTAAACTTACTGTTAATTAACATAACAGTCATCAAAATTCTATATTAATGCAGACACGGCTGTAACTTTCATTTCATTAACTTCCCCCGGCACTGAAGCTAATCACGCCATTACCGCCTGAGTCTCGATCTTTTCCTTAACAAAAAGCCTGATATTCCAAATCCTGGCTGCTGATACATTAACTCACTTCCTCCGACTGAAACGCGCCCAGAATAATCCGACCTTTTCAGCTTTCCACATCTGTCGCAATCGCATATTGTTTTGTTTTTTTAAAAAAAACAAACGTTGGATTGAACACGCGGCCTCCTGACATATGTTCCGTTCAAGAGTGCGTGAAGTAAGCAATCATTTGCGATCGATGCATTTTTCAGTGTTTGTTTTCACTTCTGTCCTGAAAATGAACGTAGCATAAATATTACACGTACACGGATTGAGGGTAATTAGATAATTTTTTCCGCTTTAGGGCTGAAATGCTAATTAGTTAATTAGTTATAGCTTTTGAGTGTGTTATCTATCTTCCTAATAATAGTAATAATAACTTTATTTATATGGCGCTCATATCCTGAGCTCATGGCGCTTTACAATGTATCATAACATAGAATATTTATTAAAGAAAATCTATTTACAATCCATCGTATATTACACGTCTTAAAATAACTTTACGAAAACAATGCCCCACTCTCTAAAAATTGGTTAAAAAGATGTTTTCAATCCTTTCTTAAAACCAGTCAGGGGCAACCAAAAAATATATTAAGCAGAAGACCTTTGCGGGATATTTCTAAGCTCCTTACAATGTTTAAAGACTGTTTAAAGAGTTGTTTTAATCAGCTAGAAAAATTTGATCTGTTCGGATTTCTTAGCTGAAAAATTCCCCCGGCGAAAATTATAGGGAATGAAACATTCATTTCAGAAATTGCTAGCTGTACGTCACCTTCGAAGAACTTCTCTGCGAACCGTTTGCTTACCCGAAAATGCTAGGCGACCTTTTTAAGAGCCAAATATTGCAAAAATACCCTTTCCGAAAATCCAAGGGACTATTTTCCCCCTGGATTTCCTTGGTTGCGAATCTTTTAGGTGATACTTTAGTTAAGAAATCAGTAGTTTTCGGCAATGCATTATCCGAAAGTCTTAGAACGGGTAGACTCTCCCGAACAGATATTTAATCGACGTTTCTCGTTGGGTGCCCCTGATCAGTTAAAGATGGTGACTTGCGTTAATCTAATGGTAGCAAATTCCACAGTTTAGGGACACACACTGAAAAAGCCTTGTCCCCATAAGTTTTCGTGAATGATCGAGGTTGTTCTAACAGCTGCTTAGATACAGACCGCATTTATTATTTCTGGAGAGCAGTTGATAACTAAGTCTGTCCGCCAGACAGCTAGGTGAGAGGTTATGAAGTGATTTGAACACCAGCAAAATAATTTTAAAAACATACGATAACTAACAGGAAGCCAATGAAGATCAGATAAAACAGGCGTAATGTGATCAAATTTACTAGTTTGAGTAATGATCCTGGCAGCAGTGTTCTGAACATATTGGAGCTTCTTCATGTTATAAAAGCAAGCACAGCAATTTCGCCAGCCTCTTTTGTGAGATATTTTGTTATCTTTGATAAGTTCCTAAGCTGGTAGAACGATGATCTGCAAATGTCTGAGACATGCACGCCGAACAACATGTTGTCATCAAGTACTACTCCCAGACTCCTGGCATCAGCGGTGGCTGTCAGATCAGGCTCTCATTACCCAAACTGAAGTCGCTAAAAAATAGACGAGTATGCACCGTGATTCGAGTGAATAAGCGTGATTTCTGTCTTGTCGGGATTGAGTTTCAGCTCGTTTACATCCATCCAATGACATATATCAGCGACACAGTTCTCTACTCGCAGCCTTGCAACATCAACATCACAGTCTTTGAACGATATGTAAAGCTGAGTATCATCAGTATAGAAATGATAGTCGAACCCATGACTTCGTATTATCTCAGAAAGTGGTGCAGTATTCAACAGATACAAAATTGGACCTAGGACAGAACCCTGCGGAACGCCCACAGTCAGATCCCTAACCGACGATCTTGCATCCCTAATTTCGACAAACTGAGATCGGCCAGACAGATAAGAATGAAACCACTGCACAACAGTTCCAGTGATGCCAAACGAATTCTCCCGGCCAGACGCGAGAGTAGCAAAGAATGATTAACTGTATCAAATGCCGCTGATAAATGTAGTAACAATAGGAACACATTGTCCCCCCTGTCCAATGAAAGTAAGATGTCATCTGTGATCCTTAGTAGTGCGGTCTCTGTACTGTGGTGCGCTTTGTACGCAGATTGAACGTTCGTGTAAGCCAATAACCATGAGATAATTATTCACTTGAACAAATACAGATTCTCAGCCACTTTTGAAAGAAACGTTAAATTGGACACCGGGCGGAAGTTGGAAAATTGCTCACAGTCAGCATTCAGTTTCTTCAGTAGCGGCCGCAACGAGGCAATCTTAAAGGAACATTGTCATGAGGGTGATGGTGCGCAATAACGCTCGAAAATTTTGATTTAACTGGCAAGTTTTTCAAATCTGTCGACGAGCGAAATCATCGATTTATATCGTACTATATCATTGCCATCCGTGCAGAAATCTCTCAAGAAGCGAATTGCTTTCTTGAAGCTGGATCTATAGTTTACAGTTGTTAACTTATTTCTAACATCCTGCTTGCTGGAGACCGATTTGAGAAGTCTGTTTACCTGCTACCATGTCTGGTCGTGCCGGCCATCGTCCTGGGGGCGCAAGAAGGCGAATCTCGTCAAAAAAGGAATGTGATAGGGTTTGGCAAAGAGGACAGCGACGAATTAACTTAGACAACATTGTTTTCTCGTCGTGGGTCTCTTCGAAGCTCAAGTGCGGCTACTCGAGTGACTCCGAGTTCGGAAGACATCTATCACTCGAATGGCGATGAAGGTCAGCTTTGCAACAACCCCGATTAGTTCCTCTTGTCGTTTTCGTAAAGCATGTACTCTTGCACGAGGCTCAGCTTTCCTACGAGGTATGTTATGTTTGGTGTAAGTTATAATCGTCTTTCACATTAAAACAAAAAAGTTCATAGGTCAATTTTGTCACGTTCATACGAGGCTCAAAAGAAACTTACCGTCGTGGAATCTTCTCTGACTTCACCGCCCATATTATTGAGAAACACGCAACCACAGTTAAAGGAACAGTGTCACGAGAGTGACGCATGCGCAATAACGCTCGAAAATTTTGATTTAACTGGCAAGTTTTTTCAAATCTGTCGACGAGCGAAATCATCGATTTATATCGTACTATATCATTGCCATCCGTGCAGAAATCTCTCAAGAAGCGAATTGCTTTCTTGAAGCTGGATCTATAGTTTACAGTTGTTAACTTATTTCTAACATCCTGCTTGCTGGAGACCGATTTGAGAAGTCTGTTTACCTGCTACCATGTCTGGTCGTGCCGTCCATCGTCCTGGGGGCGCAAGAAGGCGAATCTCGCCAAAAAAGGAGTGATAGGGTTTGGCAAAGAGAATAGCGACGAATTAACTTAGACAACATTGTTTTCTCGTCGTGGGTCTCTTCGAAGCTCAAGTGCGGCTACTCGAGTGACTCTGAGTTCGGAAGACATCTATCACTTGAATGGCGATGAAGGTCAGCTTTGCAACAACCCCGATTAGTTCCTCTTGTCGTTTTCGTAGAGTATGTACTCTTGCACGAGCACGAGGCTCAGCTTTCCTACGAGGTATATTATGTTTGGTGTAAGTTATAATCGTCTTTCACATCAAAACAAAAAATTCATAAGTCAATTTTGTCACGTTCATACGAGGCTCGAAAGAAACTTACCGTCGTGGAATCTTCTCTGACTTCACCGCCCATATTATTGAGAAACAGGCAACCACAGTTAAGTATGTTCGAGAACAAACAAAAGAGAAACCATAAAGTAAAAACTCTTGGTTATTCCAGTGCGTATTCTTGAGTATATTGCAATGAATCTATCCTTGCGCAAAATTCAAGATGGCGGACTGCTCAAAAAATCTCTCAAAAGTAATACGAAATAGTACGCATGCCCAGCCGTGACACTGTTCCTTTAAGAATGTTCGAGTACAAACAAAAGAGAAACCATAAAGTTAAAAATCTTGGTTATTCAGTGCGTATTCTTGAGTATATTGCAATGAATCTAACCTTGCGCAAAATTCAAGATGGCGGACTGCTCAAAAAATCTCTCAAAAGTAATACGAATTAGTACGTATGCCCGGTCGTGACACTGTTCCTTTAAGATTCTCTGGCATCGATCCAGTCGACAGCGACAGATTGATTACCGTTTTGAATACCGGGACAAGAGCCGAATGGCAACTTCACATTATGATTGCTGGTAGGGGATCAAGTTTACAAGCCTTGATAGTGGAACTTCTGATCAGTTTTAAGACGTCCTCATCAGTGACCAAATCAATCTCAAATAACCGTGACAGGCAGGTGGGCCTGGCCCGGCCAGGGGAGTGAATTAACTGATTTAGCTTTGGGAATACTGGAGTCCCTTCGCGAAATCCACAACTGTTAATCAAACATACGGATGAGCAGAATGAATTTTCAAGGTGCGATAAGTGAACAATTACACTAAAGATTAAAAGGCGGACCGCTCTCTTCACTGAAAGAGTCTTGGCAAGCAAATTCTGTTCTTGATATTTGTATTTGCTTCAAGAGATCACCAGAATAGAAGTGTTTTGGAGAAGGGCGCGGAAAGATTTAGTTACGCGGGCTTAACTCTTATCCCTCATGCTTTATCCGTTACGGTTACCCAGAAAAATCTTGAAATAAACCAGAGCGATATGTAGACAGCCGATCGATGTTAATTTTATTGGAAAACAAACACGAAGAGTGAGTTCACTAAAGCACGTTTCCGTTCATTGCCGGTTGTCTACCCAGCCTCATCAAAGAAAAAGCCTCTTTCATTTTGTGTTATTTGTCTGTGATTTTGCTGCCTATGCCAAAACATTCTCCCGGTGTCCCAGCGGTAGGTTTCTTTTGCAGGTCACATTCCACAGGTCAAAGTACAGGTCACCGTGCTACAGATAAATAAACAAGCCCAAAAGTGTCTCCTAGCCCTAATCACTATCCAAAATCTCTTGATCATGATGAGACTGTTTGGCTTAGTTACCAATCGACAAAACAGTGACCTGTACCTGTGACCTGTGGAATGTGACCTGTAAAAGATACCTGCCTGTGTCCCAGTGGGAACCGGCCTTTTGTTTGTTGAAAATAATTATTCAGTTTTCGATCCTTTCGAATAGAATAAAACATATGAAAGAGTCAATAACACTTAAACCCATTTAGTTGCTTAAAACTACCTTCAACACAACAATGTTGAAACGAGCGAGACATCCGCCAGGCTTTTACGCGTCGTTATTTGATGACGCTCGCAATCGCGGCTGCAACTTGAAATACCGACCCAAATCAAAGCCCATGGCAGTGGGTGTTTACCAAGTCGAACGAATTGTCGCCAAACGAATCCGAGGAAATAGATCCGAGTTCTTCGTTCGATGGAAAGACTACTCTTCGGCAGAGAACACGTGGGAACCGAGCGAACAGGTACCGGAAGAGCTTATCGCTGACTCAGAAAGCAGGTGTGTCGATCCAGTTCGCACAAATGAATGCAAAGAGAGACTGGCTCTTCTGTTTGAAAAGGGTTTAAAATCTCCCTTTGGATGTAACGAGACGATCACCATGAGGCACGATGTACTGCGATCGATCGATAAAGGCATGCGGCGAATTCTATCAAGGAATAAAAACCAGAGGAAAATAAAACTCTAATACAATAACAGATCTCATTATTTTCTCAGGTGATATTTTCACAAGTGACTAAAGGCGCAAGTGGATGGACCATTAGAAAAGTGATGGAAGGGATGGGGGAAAGCCAAAAAAAATCATGCAAGGCCTGAAAAAGAAGAAGAAAAAATTCGTGCAACGAAGAAAGAAGAGAAATGCAGAGGGTGTCAACTGCCAAAACAATTCCTGCATAAACAAATGGCACTTGTCCAAAAAACATTTCGTGCAAGCTAAAAATATACCCCCTCCCTCTCCGAAGTGGGCGTGATCAATACCAATATCTAGTGAAAGCACAAACGCGAAAGGGAATCTTAATCGGAATACGTATGCTCGGTGGACCTCATGATGAGTCGGCATAAAACTGGATATAATGGCAGAAGCAGCTGCTGACTCTAATTAAAATTTCAAGAATGGGTAATCCATTTTCTATTGAACAACTGTAGCTTTCTTAAAAGTAAATGATTGGCCTATAAAAGCTATCAAAAGAAAATATAGCAAAACATTAAATAGTCAAACTCACCTTGGTCTCTTTCCTTTTATTCCTTTCGCTCCTTGAACACAAATATCAGTTCTCATGCTTATTGTGTACTTGTTTCGCGGTTTCGTTAAGTATTGCTCGCGAATAAACAGCAGAAAATTAGACCAATAACCACACAGATATCAAATCACACCAGCACTTCAGTATATAATCTAAACGCATCTGATGCAACGGAAACGCAACAGACAAAAAAGTTTGTGGCGAAAATTGATGTGAGACATTAAAAAATCGTTACACGTACTTGTGAAATAATGTTTTTCTTTATTTTATGCATACCAGCAGAATTAAATTGTACTTACACATTGGCTGAAACGTGAAATATCTGAAAGTAGATCAGAATGTTACGGACTTTTCAGTAATTGGCTTTTGGCAGCGTTATTGATTTAAGTGGTATTTTCAATCGATATAGAAACGACAACCAAGATAGCTACGAAGGCCCGTGAGCGTTTTGGATATCATTAAATATTTACAAGAGCAAAATGCCGAGTCATATAACTCAGTTGAACTGACTGCAGGTAATAACGGTGATAGCCTTACAAGTTACCGTTAATTGTTTTCACATAGCATTTAAGAAACGTGTTATCCAATTTCTTCAAGAATAGCATGTTAGCTTATCGCAGAACGTCGTCAACGGAGTGCTTTGTTCAAATTCCCAAAACGTTTATTTATACCAGTAAGTTATTAACATGGGTAGAGTCTGAGAAGCAAATCTTCCACCTCCCGACAATCCATCCATCCACTCACTTATTCCTTTTCATATCTATTTTCTTTCTTGCTTCCTTGCGTGCATGCTCTCACAAATTTATTTTTAACTTCTTTCACTGTAATTTATTTTCAGGAGAATCAATGGATTAGCTGTCACCAATCATGTGGTTGTTGTCTATCAGTTTGTCGTTTCTCCTCATCAATTTAAGAAGCACCGTTGGTATCGGCTGCGTCCCAAATGAACTGCGACATAAAGGTGTGTAAGGTTCCCGAGTTAAGTGAGATTTTTGGGTGTGTGGAGTCCTTACGGGTTCGTAAACAATCCGCTGTAGCAGAACGTATTCAAGTTCACTGCAAACTCTAGTTCACTTAAAAAAAAGAGGAGAAGAGCTTAATCCGTATGTGATTAAAATACGACACGACAACCACATGAGAAGTATTGTACCCCACCCCCTTATATTAGGAATGCTACGTTAGAGAGAGGAGAATCGGTGATTCAGGTTTCTTTCGACTAACTGTTGGTCATTAGCCAGTTACGAATAACCAAGAGCCATAATGGGACAGAGAGGGAGTCTCCTGGTATAGCCTTTGGGATATCTTAATTTCAAAAAATCTATTTTTAGAAACTACTGCGGACGCAACAGGAAACAAATTTCTGGTAGACCTCCTTCGAGAAAAAACAAAAAACATGGCGGACGGGATGCGGACAGTTGTTTGGCTGTCATTCACTGTCGGGACATTGTCCTTTTCGGTCTTTCATCTGTTCGGCCGCCTAATCGTTTGGTTGTTCGGTCCTTCATTGTTGTAGTCGTCGGTTCTCTAGCCGTTAGTTTGCTCGGTTGTTTCATCCATATTTCAGTTGTTTTGAGTTCACTGATTCGTGTTGTTTGTTGGTGATTTATCTTACCGGTTGTTGTACGATTAACGTTTATGAAGTTATCTAGAGTATTAAAAGCTGTATTTAAAAAGCCTCAGTACTATAGAGAGAGACTTCATCTTTCTCTTAGGTTCTTATTACATAACAAAGAAAGCTACAGTTCAACAGTGGACGCGCCGATACACAAGCTATGCAATACAATGAAAACAGAGTGTCTGACAGTCAACAAAAGTGATAGATTATTCTGGGTACCGATCGCAGAGCAAAAAATTAAAATCAGTCAAGAAAGGAAAACACACCGTTTCTGTTTTCAAACACATTAACCCCTCACAATAGAAGCTGGTAGAAAACAAGTAAAAGTGTGCAAAGTCGAGTGTGCCATGTCAACGTAACACCACATTTAAAGTATCTTTTCAAGATAAACCTCCACAAACCTTACAGATTTACAGTGTGCCAAAGTCTACGCAGAATCCATAACGAGCCAGAGCCTCTTAGCAACCAAAAAAATAGCTTGGCATCCAGCTGAGATTGGGGACTTTTAGTCCTCTATCTCAGCTGGATACCCAGCGACGCGCAACATTCTTATTCCTTCAATCTATCATCGTATGCCGTTTCTTATCTGATAAAGGAGTCATCTTTCTGACAATCGTGTCATCACAATTAGGTGTAAAAGTCAATTAAATGTGCAGTAATATTCAATCTACAATTAAAGCATGCAGTGTCTTTTTTCAAATACACTTCAGCGACAGGATTTTAGTTACCGCAAAGCGGCGTGAGCTCGCAGTTTACTCATGATCATACACAAGTCGTTGGGATTTTCGAAGAGATAATAGCATCGGGTTTTTCATCGAGTGATGGCAAATGTTACAGCGGTTGGCGAGTTCTCAGAGACACTAAATCCAATGTGGTAAGTTCCAGCAGCATCCTAAGGCACGGGTCAAAGTTTTACGTCGAACTTCTCGTGAGATAAATAGCTAAACTGAGCGAATTGAATTCATTATAACTTCTTCGTCTGACTCGACGGTTCGTAGACTGAATTTGGATCAACCAACACGCTTTATCTGTCTGATTCAGACAGATAGAACGTGTTCCATCGAGGAACAAACATCGATTAAAATTTGCATGAAAATATTTGCCGTTCTGAACTTGGTTCCACGAATTAAGGTGGACGCTTGACCTGACTGTTGAGCTTTAGCTATTTGAGTTGACCGAAATTTTTACATTTAGTTCATCTCATTTGAAGTTCGACCTTTAACCCGGGCCTAAGAGCAGGAAAATTGCTTTCGGACAGTTTCTGATAGCGCCACCTACGTTCAGGAGATGCGAGACGACGCGACCACCTATTGCATTTGTTCAGGTATGTTGCAGTTGTAGGAATCGCCCGTGAAATTCTCATGATACCGATGATTTAACTCTCATGTAAGTGGTACAGTGGTATTTGAATTAGTCGTTATATTTTATTCGCTTCTGCACCACAATTATGTCGGAACCTAATTGCATATTTTGGCGGGAAATATGAAGCCGCGAAATACACGCGCACTCGCCAACGATCCAGAAAAAATGGAAATGCACTGGCGTGGGTGAGGCCGCGGGAGGGTGGCTGTCTTTACAACAAGCATGGATACCTATAGCTTTTGAATAACCAAACAATTTAGGTATTCAGTCTTTGGTGTGTAAGGAAAACCGCAAACTTTCATAAAAATTTTTCTGGTATGATTTTATGCCTGAGTGCCTCTGGGATACATAACATGAACAGATTTTTTCAATTGCACATGGTAAGCTAGGCAAATGTTGTGTATCCTTTCTGGTTCATCCAGGTTGATGTTCTTGCATTATTTTATACCTGAGTGGTTCTGGGATACATAACATGAACAGGTTTTTTTTCAATTGTACATGGTAAGCTAGTCAAATGTTGTGTATCCTTTCTGGTTCATCCAGGTTGAAGTTCTGGCATTATTTTATGCCTGAGTGCTTCTGGGATACATAACATGAACAGGTTTTTTTTCAATTGCACATGCTAAGCTAGTCAAATGTTCTGTATCCTCTCTGGTTCATCCACGTTGAAGTCCTGGCATTATTTTATGCCTGAGTGCTTCTGGAATACATAACATGAACAGGTTTTTTTTTTCAATTGCACATGGTAAGCTAGTCAAATGTTGTGTATCCTTTCTGGTTCATTCAGGTTGAAGTCCTGGCATTATTTTATGCCTGAGTGCTTCTGGGATACATAACATGAACAGGTTTTTTTTTTCAATTGCTACTGGTAAGCTAGGCAAATGTTGTGTATCCTTTCTGGTTCATCCAGGTTGAAGTCCTGGCATTATTTTATGCCTGAGTGCTTCTGGAATACATAACATGAACAGGTTTTTTTTTTCAATTGCACATGGTAAGCTAGGCAAATGTTGTGTATCCTTTCTGGTTCATCCAGGTTGAAGTCCTGGCATTATTTTATGCCTGAGTGCTTCTGGGATACATAACATGAACAAGTTTTTTTTTCAATTGCACATGGTAAGGTAGTCAAATGTTGTGTATCCTTTCTGGTTCATCCAGGTTGAAGTCCTGGCACTATTTTATGCCTGAGTGCTTCTGGGATACATAACATGAACAGGTTTTTTTCAATTGCACATTGTAAGCTAGTCAAATATTGTGTATCCTTTCTGGTTCATCCAGGTTGAAGTCCTGGCATTATTTTATGCCTGAGTGCTTCTGAAAGCTAGGCAAATGTTGTGTATCCTTTCCCTGAGTTTACCCAGGTTGAAGTCATGGCATTATAGTTTGCTTGAATGCCTCTGGAATATGTAACATGAACAGTGCTTTAGAAATGCTCATTAAAATCTAAACTGTTGTATGTCCTGTCTGGTTGAAGTCGATCCTTGTATGAGGTTGTATGAGTGGCTTCTGGGATAAATAATATTAACTATTTTTTAAATGCACTTGAAGGTCTCGGCAAATATTTTATATCCAGTTTCCTCGTTTGTTGTGTTTTGTGTTGAAATGGTAAAGTGCTGTCCAAACTTCCGAAGAGTTAATCTTCCCTTCTTCGATTCCGTACGTTTCGGAAAGAAATCCTAAATAATATTTTTACACATTACAATGTGTTGAGATTTTGGCGGACACCAGCATTACGAAACTAGTTGTGTATTTTGTTACATAGCTGTTACATGTACATTTACCCAAAACTCGTGATGGTTATTCTTTTACTGGAGGCCTGTTTAGTAAAGGAAAACGTTTAAAAACCCATTCCAGTCGAATAGTATTGGATTTCTCTTAGTAGAGCGCTAGTGATCCTTATAAGACTCCGCTCTTTCGGTAAAGCCAGAATGGATGTCACATTTTTTTTACGTGCGGCACGCTCCGGTTTTCCGTCAATTTCAGCGGGATCTCAATGTCTTTTTCTGGTTGCGTAGAGCCTTTAGCTCGTTATTGAACATCTCCTGATTGCGATCGCGAATATTCCACTAAATTTGATTAATTAGTGGCTTTACATGAAACACTTTTTGCAATAATACACAGTCGCTAAAACTGTTTCTTCTACGTGTGTACTGTTTCGAGATGACATTTGTTTAATATCGAAAGTGTGTTAAGCCGCTCCTGCAGTGAAACCGCAAATCGACTACGTTGACGGCTCCAATGCAGACCCAAGACGTAACTCCTTAGCAACCAGACTTGTAAGATTTTTAAACTTCCGGTTATCTCTGGCTTGTGATGTACGAAACTATAACAAGACCTCACTCATAAATTTCACACAAAAGTCATAAAATAAACAGATATATGACAATAATATGTGTGGCCAATTGGTAAAAGTGCATTTTCATATACACAGAGTCACTTTGGAGTTGCTACAATAAATTTCCAATGCTAACTGATTTTCATTCATATATAATATTTCCAAAAAAGGTAACATTGCATAAATAATTATTGCAGTCAAAACAGCCGGAGCATTCTCCCATCAAATTAAGGAAAGCAAATATGACATTTTGTGAGGTGGTGGAACAATTAATATCTTTATTGAAAAGTCCAAGTTATATATTAGATTAAACTTCATCAGTAATTATTTTATACCTTGACCATGATATAATACAAGATTCAAGTTGCAAATATGTTCCTGTTTTGCTCGCTTGTACGCAAGACTAACAACCATTTGGCATATACCAAGAAAGTACAAGGCATATACTTCATACATGCTACTGATGCTCCTCTATTTTTGTCAGAAATAGTCACATACTGTAATAAAATGCAGGATGTTTGTGAAAACTTATTACAGGTTTAAGAGAAAGATACTAACATCATGATATCAATGTTTGTATCATGAAAAACAATATTTTATGGTGTATTATTGCTAATACATTTCAGCCCTCTTCCATAACAGACAGTGGAAAAAATTTACTAGTCCTAAATATCTTATATTTATCTCTTTTGAAGAAAACTCTTGAGGAAAGGATTCTCATAAAGTTTAGGGAGGCTATTTTTTTTAGTTTGATTAATGAAGATGAGGCTTAAATCAAATTACAAGTTTAGGTAGCACTTCTTTCTGTGACAAAGCTGGTTTCATTCTTAAACATTTACTTTATTTTTTTTTTTTAATATGGACTACACTTCCTCAGTTGAACACAAACGATTATTTTTCAAACACCAGATCATCAGCCATTTAGAATTGTTTCATGAAGTCATTAAGATTCAACATAAAAACGGTGTATGTAATTCAGTTCAATTAAGTTAAACAGTTCTGCCTGTACGTTCTTATATCATTTACACTTTTTCTCCGCCCAATTTCAAGCTCTGCACTTACAGGTTATTGAGATACTATTTTTCATTGACTTGGCACAAAGATTAAGATTGTCATTGCTTTTAAAGGCTTACCGCATTTGGTGCAAGGCCTTGAAAGTTACATCATTTCCTCTGACGTGACATCTTCCCTTTTACAAGAACCTGATCAGAACAATCTAGGCAGAACGCGAACAATCCACTACTTTTTTTTGCCCCAACCTAGCACGTGCTTGCTACCTTTTCAACGAATGCAAATACCACTCGCCGTCGCACACTTGAACACACTTGAACACTCCATTTAACTGAGACATGTAATCAACACAAGAATTCCAACTCCACGAAGTTTTGCCATATCTCAGCCTTTATTAAAGCCTGAATACACTGCAAATCAATATTAACCTGATTTTTGTTAGAGTAAAAAAAAAAAAAAAAAAAAAAAAAAAAAAAAAATATTAACCTGATTCGGCGAAAGGTTTTCAGTCAAACTCATAGAACTCGCTGCAATCTTCTGTGGTCCAAACGAGAGCTTTGCTTACATTTCACAAACCTGATGTTAAATAACTTGTTTGTGCACGAAAGCCGGCAATCCGCAGTTGTTCTTCCTCACAAAAGACTGAAAAACGCATTTTGAAAACAAGCTACATTCACTTCGCCGCTGCGGCCACAACTTTGGCATCTTTTCAACAAAGTCCGACTAGCTCCAAGGCCTCGCGCACACGGAAACGAGTCTACCGGAAGACCGGAAATTGCTTGCTTGTTTCTAAAAAAAGATTTTTTGAAATTATTAGATATCCTATACCCCATTAAATGACTCCCTCTCTGTCCCATTATGGCTCTTGGAATAACACAATCGAGCTACCTGGCCAATCAGAATTTGAAGCAACTACATGTGACTCGCGCAAAGCCCGGGAAAATGCGTACTTGTATATCGCGATTACTTTTGGTTTTGCTTTTCATTGTTCGAAAAAAGCTTTTTTCAACCAGTCAACGAGCAACACAACAACAACAACAAAAAACAAACTGATCGATTTTGTTTCAGTTTCAGCCAATGATACCTCTTTCCCGTTTTCGTTGTTAACCCTTTTCATAAAGGAGTCAATTGTGACATATCAGGTTTGGCAATGTGTGAAGTGCGTTGAATGGAAGTTGCCGTTGGACACTAACTATTCAACCAAACGTTACAACGCTCCCTAGGCTATGTGTACGGTATTGGCTCCCAAAGCTGTTACACTGTCCTGCTGCACCGGTGCACTAGGGCACTGCACCAGTGCCCTAGTGCACCGGTGTACCGATCAATACTTTGGTGCACTTTCAGTGTTCTTCAGTGCACTAAGGTATCATTCAGCGCACCGGTGCACTATAGTGCACCGTTGAAAAGTACTATTACTTTTTAGGAAAGGTTGGAAATAAAGAATTTGTTACGCATATAGAGTAGATCACAGAGTTGTTTGGCGTTCGTTTTTGACCCCGTGGACTAATAGAACTTTTATAAGATGAATTTTAATCTACTACTCGAGAATGTGATTTTGCACATTTTTAGCTTTATCTCCTTTAAGCTTCTTCGAGGAACTATTTCTCATGTTTGCAAAAAGTGGCACAGAATTTGCGAGGATCCAACAATTTTGAGGAGGGCTTCTGCTGAAGAGTTTCAATCAATATGTTTAAGTGAAGATCTTACCTACCAGCTGCTGTTGAATATCGTCGAAAGAGTTATTTGGGTTCGCGCCGCAGATATTAAATTGCTTGAACTGGCGAAAACCGATGTATCCTGGGAATATGTCAATAACAGTGCGGTGCACAAGTGCACCGAACTATCGATTGTGGTGAAACAGTGCACCGAAAATGCACCGAAGTTTCAATTGCCGTGCACCGGTGCACTAGCGGGGCACATTTGAAGATGGCCGCATTGGACATATTGTTTAGACCTTGATATGCTCCACTTTTGGGGGACTAAACTGGATTGTTTTGAAAAAGTTCAATGAAGAAAAGGAACCATGGTTAATGTGCAACAAAAAAAGACATTTTCTGTTTCAACCAAATTGGACACTTTGTGACGGGTTTCGTTTGTCATTACTGATTTCGCGTATGCCATATTGGACAACGGTAAGTCATCATGCCCAGATTAATAACTTTGCAGAGACTTGCACTATTGCTCCAAGAAGAAAGCAGACAAAGATTTAACATATGTGCATGTCAAAATGAGGGAGCAATTCGATAAACCTGTGCATCAACTGTTTGGTGCATCAAAATGTAGAACTTGATAGTGCAAATGTTACGCTCGATTGGTAGAAGACGACATGATTTCACATCTTTATTTCCTCCTGTTGCTATATATGCGTCAATAAATGTTACTAAAATGTAAAATACATTATCATCATACTATTCCCGCAATTTAATTCCTGTTGTTGTGTACACTATGTTATTAAAGATTAAAAATGTATCTGAACTTAGCCAAGTCCTGTAGTGTAACTGAACACCATACACATATCCCCGGTAGAATTCACATTTTCACATGCAAAAAGATCATCCGCAAAATTCCGGAGAAACAACAAGCTAAATCTATTTTGACCCTTTTAAACTAGTTTCACGTCTCCCGTGTTGTCATGCCTATATTTTTTGGTTATTTTATTTTGGTTATTAATCATTTTCGACCGCATTATCCAAAAACGTGCACCATATCATTACTAACGGTGTCCTTATTTTCTTTTTGCAACAGCTAGTGCTGCTCCTTCTGTGACAATCAGCGCAGTTGAATTTCCAGGAGAAAATGTCTTACCAATCGGCTACAATGTTACCATCGCTTGCACAAGCAATGCCTCAACTTTTAATCATGGTTTCTATGGCCAGCCATACTGGATACTTTTTTATTTCAATCGCAACTTCTGGCCTACCAAAACTTGTGGAGGCAGTCCGGGACGCGATGATAGTGAGGACAGCAAAGTGTGTTCGTATTCAATACAAAGTGCTACGAAGAATAACTCAGGGAATTATACTTGTAGGGCTTATAATCAAATAAAGTGTACAGAGGGCACACTCAAGCTGGAGTTCAGAGGTAGTTCTTTACTAAAACTGTTTTTGTTCAGCATTTGATAGAAAAATTAAATAAAGGTTTGTCAGATTTTAAGCCACTTGTCAAGTTCTACGTTTCTCGAGGTGTAGAAGCAAGAAACAGACAAAACTGTGCGCTATATGAACCGCCATTTCAAGTTAAAAATAAATAAAATAAACTATGCTTTTGCGAAAATGTATTTTCTTTGAAATCTGCAGCTCATGTATAATTGCAGTGTAGTGGCAATCCACCTCCCAATGTTTTTGTTTTCAGTTAAATTACTTTTTGACTATAAGTTGGCAACTGAGCAATCTTCGGCGATGCAGATTTTGTATGATTGTACATTGTTTGTTACACAGAACCTTCTCAACCAGTCTTTACAGTTGAACCCCCAAATGAGATAAATGTTACCTCTGGGAGTAAACTGAGCATGAGCTGTACGGCGTCTGGTATTCCGAGTCCTGTAGTCAAATGGTACAAAGATGGGAGTCCTGTGTCCCAGGGTAAGACTGCAAAGACTATGGGATCGTTATTTTTAACTATTGATTCAGTCACAGCAGCCCACCAAGGAAAATACTGGTGTGAAGCACAAAACCTAAAGGGCTGGAAAAGATCCTCAAGTACTACAGTAAAACTGGGTAGGTTTTTCAAGTCATTTACTTTCTGTTTTAAAAGTTTAAGCAAGAATTCTAAAATCTAAAAGTTTACTTTTGTCATAATGGCTTAGGTGTCCCTGAATAGTCTCGGTAACTCTTAAAATTGGGAAAACTGTTGAAAGTTATGTTGACCAAAAATTATACCCCCTCTCCCCCATGTACTAGTTAAGTGATGGATTGATAGGGTCCTGATTCAGTGAACGCTTTTTATGCAGCAGCTCTTGTGCTCTTGTGCTTGTTATTTATTTACCAACAAGCAAATTCCTTCATTAGAGGATAATCAGCCGGTGTGGTCTGCAAAAAAAAGGCATAAATAACTTTAATGATATTTGTGTAATAACTCAGACAACTCAGTGTGAGGATCATCTTTCACCATCTTTGAACTCAGACAGTTTTAACAGCATATTGATAACAAGGGTCTCAAGCACTTAACTTTGCTTGGCTCACGGTGACTCACCAACCAGACTAACGACGCATGTCTTTAATTGTCACAAAGCAAACGTCACATGTGTGGATTGTATCTTTAACTGAGCGCTACTGTCTCAAACTATCAGGCGTAGAGGGAACAAATGTTCTTAACGTCGTAATGTCTGGTGAAACTACTCTATGAGCACAGAGAGCTTGATTTAAAGAGAATTTGCATTTTGCCTTTGTAAAGCAGAACCTAAACTTGAAACTAATCAGTTGCCGGTCTTCTATCGCCACCCTAAAAGTATTACAGTGTCCCTCGGTGATAAAGTGGTTTTCAGGTGTGCAGCCAAAGGTTCACCAGCCCCTGAGATCATTTAGCTGAAGGACGGAATGATGTACAACCGTGAAAAGGCTACAGTTTTCCAGGGGAACGAAAGTACCTATGACGTGCTTAAAATCAGCATGGTCAAAAGTGAAAGCCGTGGTTATTATTCTTGCCAGGCGACAAACGCTATTGGAAGTACAATCTCGAAGGAGGCAGCGCTGTCAATAACAGGTACGTTTCTTGTAGGATGATGATGATGTTGATGATGATGATGGTGGTGGTGGTAGTTGTTGTAGTTGTGGTAGTGGTGATAGTTATCATAAGGTACTGGTGATGGTGATTGTGGGGATATTGGTGATAGCGATGGTGATAGCGATGATGAGCATGATGACAATGGTAATGATAATGACGATGGTTGTGGTTATGGTGGTAATAGTAATGAGGTAGGTGATGAATAACGACTCACAAACTGACACAAGTAAATCGTTGAAACTGTAACAAATGTGGCTCTTAGCCCCTTAGCACGAATTTTTGGAAATTGCAGAAAGCTGTATTTGTGCTAAAGTGAGGGATTAGATCTCTGGTATTGATCCATCAAAGTACAAATGAAAAAAAAGTTAAAAAAAACTAGTGCTGAAGAACCAGCATGAATAATTCTACCTATTTCTTAAAACACTAAAAACTATAGTAAACGTAACTAGAAAAAATGAAAACATTAGTATTTCCCTTGATTTTGTTTATTTTTCTCTTCTGTTCTAATATTAATCCAGGGTAATAAAGTTGTGAGTAATATATGTGATCATGCATATATTTGAACTGCGAATTAAATACTGACTGCAATGCTACCGAGATAAAACTCAGGCCCGGCCAGGGGTTTTGGGTACACGGTATCCCGGGCCGTTTTAATTCAGGTATATGGTATTTTTTGGTCAAAATTCGGGTATAAAGTATTTCGTTTTTCCTGTACTTTAGGTATTCAGATTAAGATTTTACTTATTCATTTTCAGGTATTTAGTATCGTTTCAAAATAATTTTAGGTATTACGTATCATGATTTCCAGGTATATTGGTATCTTGGGGGGGGGAATAGCGGGTATATTGGTATCCCACTACTCCCCCTGGCCGGGCCTGAAAACTCCCCTTTTCAAGCTAAGAAAACAGAAACTGCTGTTTAAAAGTCGATGTTGTTGTTATTTACAGGTGAGACCTCAAGTACCTCAAATTCAGCTGGTGATTCCAACGTTGTATGGATTCCAATCGTCACTGCGGCAGTTATACTGGTTGCGTTGGTGATTTCGATACTTTTGATACATAAGAAGTGCAGGGAACCTGCTTTGGAGGACAACAGGGAGGTAAGAGTGTCTCTTCCCCCCTGCACGTTTCACTTTTAACAAATTCAGAGAATGACTGGCTGCAAATTACTCACCCGTCAAAACCTGTTTTGTTACAGATGAACGCAAGGCTGCAATTTCCTCACCTTCACCTACAACGAAACAACATCCACCAGCAGTTAAGAAACAGCAATGCATACGTGGATTCACCACAACAAATATAACGATGGAAAATAAAGATTAAATCAGGCTACAATCAACAGACGACAATAAGTAGTTAACGGAATTTACCACCTTCCCAGCCTTTATACAGTTATAGACGGAACTCATTTTAATTGCTACGCTATTTTTTTCTTTGAATCTATATATACCTGGATTTTTGAAAACAGGGTCGCAGGAAAGTTACACTAAGCCTTGTTTATTTTAGTACTGAGGTGTGTTTCCCCCTTCTATTCTTCTTGGTCTTTGCTTGTGCTGGGGGGAGCGACGATGGCAATTAGCTGATTAGTAAGAGAAAGTGAACATTGAAAGTTAAAATAAGCTCTCCCCCCCCCCCTACCCTCTCCCTCCTCCCTTTTAACCCTCTTTCTTTGGTCCCACTCCCTCTCTTTCTCAAGAAAA
This sequence comes from Galaxea fascicularis, assembly GCA_948470475.1. Taxonomy (NCBI): domain Eukaryota; kingdom Metazoa; phylum Cnidaria; class Anthozoa; order Scleractinia; family Euphylliidae; genus Galaxea; species Galaxea fascicularis. Next base: position 24,130,181 of record OX419340.1, on the reverse strand, counting down.
TTTGCATGAATTTGAAATCTTAGCGTAGGCTTAGTTTCAAACGGAGTCAGTATATTTAGCTTTCCTGTTCACCTCCTAGAGCAAAGTTTTCCTTAGAGCATCATGAAGCTCAGTGAGGGAAAAATTCTAGCGAGATGCAGTGTCTGCCTTGTCTAATAACCTTCGTGCGTATTTATCTTGTCGGGGCTATGAAGTCGACTGTTTGGCGCAGTGAAGGTTATTGTAGAGCTTTGCTTTCGGAGGTAAGGAGTCTTTAGCCTCAAAAGGTAGGTGTCAGGGTTGATTTGTAAGCGCACATGGTGAAATTGGACTTGACTTTTGAGCAGGCTAAAGACTTAGTAAAAATTGAGCAAGAAACAAGGGTTTGACGGAAGTTCGCTTGAAATCGTTTTTCAACATCCGGGACTTCAAGTAACTATCAGGCGACAACAAGATTTGCCTCGGTATTTCTGCGCGAAAACCGTAAGTTTTTCCAGTTTCTTGACTTGTTACTGCCCTTGCGGCTTTAGCGATTCTATGCTAGTGATCTGATAAGTGATGTGATAATTTGAAGTGTCATAATGTGTGATTTCCGGCCTCAAATCTAGTCCTAACATTTGCCACATGTTTGCGTAGATGTAATTTACCAAGAGCTTGCTGTTATTTGTGTTAGCCACCAGGGAATTCGGTTTAAAACTTTGCTTGATTTCGTGCAAATCGATGCCTCTTTCCGACGGCAACTTTGCTCTCGGCAAGGCCGACGTTTCAAAGCAAGAGTTGGGCAAAACTGACACTACTGCCCACACGATAGTTCAGGTCAGAGGTTACGTCGATTTCATGTCTAATTATATAGCAAATAGCCATGTTCTTTTTTTTTTCCTTTCGTCGACACTGTAATCTGGTAATAAGCAAAACGTTAAGTGTCCTTGTTGAACAACGGAGGTAATAGCAAAGGAAGTTCTAAAAAGCCTCGAATTTTCGTCGACCTGGTTTTCATAAGGTCAGGTATATATCAATTACCACAAAGCACTAAACAACTGTGTTGCAAACTGTCTATCTCCAGATCTGTAAACAACATGACATTTTATAGTGCAAGCTGAAAGACGATATAGTTTCACTTCAAATGTTTCTTAACCCTTTCCAGAAGTACAAGATCTAAGCAACAAAAAAAGGAAAGACAACAAGAAAAAAACAAGTGAAGCTACGTATTAACGTCTGGGAGTAAATGAGTTTGTATATTACACTCTGTTTTTTTAGTTTATGTAAAACATCAAAAACAAACAATGAAACTAAAACTAAAACCGAAGTTTGAATTGTTTTATTTTTCCCACGGCGTATCAAGCCAATCCATGATGAACTCTTGGACTTTTACTGACTCTATTAACACTATTTCTATGTACCCTTTGCATTCCTATCGTCCTTAGCCTTATCTTCGATTGAAGTCAAGTATATACGACATATAAAATAAGGGACAGGTCATTATTTGGGGGGGGGGGAGGCTGGTATAAACAGAAGGAGGATCACCAATTTTATGCAAGGAACAAATTTATGCACATAAGGTGATCACGAATAGTAAAAAGGAAGTGAGTGCGGGGGGCTTGTATCGGCAACAAATATGCTTCACAAAGAGGGGGGTTAAGGGGATGTGAACGTGACCTCCTCATATTTGCATTAACCTCCCCCTCCCCTCTAGAAATAAGAACGGATCCCTAAACAGAACGTTAGGCTGACAGACGGTACCTAAATCTAATCTAAATCTTTTACAGCTTCACCGGCTCTCTCCTCCGCAGAGGCTCCTTCTGACAACAGTAAAATAATAAGCGCGCGGGCGACGATGGGAAGAGGTAAAATGAGATAGCGTCTGCCATTTTATATATCCAAAATGTAGCCGGGTTTCCGAGGAAGATTAGACCTGCGTAGCATTTCAGACGAATAGATTGACAAAACGGCAAAACCGAAAAACAATCATTCTCAGTTTCTGCTCTGCTCGACCGTTAAAAAAGGCAGCTGGTGTACATAAGAGAGTTTGCTGTAAATGTTTCCAAAGTCACCCTGGACCCGGTTCCTGAAAAGCCGATTAGCGCTAATCGAGGGTTAAATCCTGCTAATCGAGGAACAATTTGTGCTCCGGTTAAGATTGCATTCCACAAAGCACGATTACCACTATCCCAGGAATAAATTAAGTGTTAAATTTAATACACATAGCGAGGTGGATTAACTCACTAACCGGGGAATGAATTTTTTCAAAACAAACAAAATGGCGCAACAAACCGTGAAGTTGCTCAGGAAATTGACGAAAGCCACTTATACCACAAATAATAGGTCTTCGTAGGTTTAGTAACAAATGAACTTTCAGTCCATAAATATCAGGAAAGTATCAAGTGAATTTGTGGTAGAAAACAGTCTTCTACAATGAACGATCTAGAACCCGAAGCGCACAAATACGCAACTCTTGCATTGTTTTCATTATGGCACCCATAATTGTTAAGTTCAATCACAGCAGCATCGTAGCTGAACTCTATTGAGCGGTAAGAACTCAAAGATATAGAAATTGTATTTTCGTGGAGGTTTCACCACAGGAAACCCAATCGTGGTATGTGTCATCAAAAGTTGAAAAAATATAAAAAAAATTGCCTGTTAAAAACCTAGAATTCCAACGAACCGAGTAGCGGTGGCAAGATTAAGTTCTCTTCGTCTGAGCATCAAAGGTAAATAGGCTTTAATTTTGTTTTGCTTTCCTTGTTGTGATATGCCATTAACACTTGCTTGGTGCATGTGCACATTCTGCATTTAGTGCTGGTTACATGCAATTGGCTCTAATAATAATTGCCTCATGCTTCAATGCACCAGTGTGTTTAGTCAGGGTATTTGGTTACACTGTCTGTTTTTCTCAGAGACAGTTTCTTTGTTTCTGATGTAGTATATATAAAGTTTTTCAACTGACAATGGTAGATTCGTAAGAGATAAGAATTTCTGTCTATTACCATTTTTTCACTTAGTTCAAACTTGCAAGACTAAATTCAAAGGCCCAATTTGTACTAGAGATGGATAATCCGTCTGGACGAATTATCCGTCTGGTCGTTTAATCCGTCCAGTATAAATACGGGACGAACTGCAAAGCACAGTATTAGTTCGTCTCATAGTTCGTCCCGTTTATACTGGACGGATTATGCAAGTCGCGAGAAACTGGTACTTCGTTTATGCGAACACATTTTGTATCCTACTGCTAAGAGACCGCTGGCTTTATGTAACGAGGTGTTGATTCCGGTATCTAAGTTCGTCTGTCGTTGCATTTATACACACAGACGGATTATCCACCTTAGTTCGTCTGCCAAGACGAACTAAACAGATACAGTAAACACCCGCATATAAGAACACACTATTTCGGAGGTCAGGCTGATTGGGTTCTTATTTATCGGGTGCTTAGTGACAAATCAGCCTTAAAATGTTCTTAAAATGTTCTTAAATTTTTATTTAGTAATACTATCCAAAACATGTTGCTAGGGTAATTAGCATATTTTAGGGAAAAGAAATAAATAATTATTTTGTAATTATAATTTGATTATATTTATCTGACAGCAAACATTAACTTACATGTTTTGTTCTTATAAAAATGGGGCTTTATTGGCCAAATTTCAGCCTGGTGTTCTTAATCCATTTGTTCTTATATGCGGGTGTTTACTGTAGTTCGTCTTGATGGATAATCCGTCTGTTACCCGTATTTATACACGGACGGATTATCAGACGAACTAAAAAAAATCTTGTCCAAGTCCAGACGGATTATCCGTCTCTAGTATAAATTGGGCCAATGTTATGCTAGGGTGTTTTAATTTTTTAATGCTTGGAGACAAAAATATTGATAATCTCTTAAGGAAATTTAAATCGTTCGTACATAACTTTTTTAATAAGAAAGGGTTACTTACATTGCTGGTGTATTGTTCTTGGCAACAGATCGTTGTACCCTGTCGCTCACAGAACGAACCGGGTGTATCTATTAGGTAGATTTGTTAGCTTTGCGTTTAATACCTTTGTTATGAGGATCAGAATTACTTTTAGTTTTCTGTCATGCAATTCCAGACTTTTCTATAGAATTGTCTTATGATCTGTAATATTCCAGAAATATCTTTGATGTGACTCAGCAGTTTCCACAAATAGTAGACCTTGTAATACACTATAAATAGTAACAGAACGTTCTAGATACTTGAAGGAAAAGTATAAAAGCAGGCTCGTAAGTAATAGAAAAAACTCTCTTGCCCGAGGGCTTATCCTTGTGGCCGGCTGTGATTGAACTTATGCTATGGATGCTATACTGTGGGAAGCTATAATCAAGTGCGATAACTATGGTGGAGCTATAACCTTTGACCTTGCTATATCTGGAGAGAAGAAAGAGACGATAGCAGAAAAGAGAGGAAGATAAAGAGTTCAGAGTTCACTATGAAGTCCTTTGTACGAGTTTGTGTGCACAGAAAAGCCAATGAGTGGAAAGGATCCAGTTAATCAAGAAAGTCAAGATCTGTTGTCTCTAGACGGTGGAATTTGGAGTTCAAAGTGAATGAAAGACAGTAAGCCCGCTTAATCTTTAACCTAACTGATTGTAACAGTGTATAACTAAATAAACAATAGTTAAAAGGGTAACTGCTTGTCACACTTTTGTTGCGTGCCTTATATCGTGCTCGGGAGCTCTTTTCACTTATGTCTTGTTTGCGGACATCTCTTGGTTATTCCGGCACGTAACACCTTGGCTGTCGTACGGTACGGGAAATAGCTGCAACAAATGCCCTTTAGAACGTATAGAATCTGGAAGATTCCTTTTCCGCTATGTTTGGAGTATCTTGTTCATCATCGATCACTACGAATATGCATATAAAACAACGGGGTATCTAGAGTCCCTTGGAAATGTTTTGTTACTTGCGGCCTAGGCAAGCGCTGAAAAAATTTTGACTTTGGACCTCTTTAGGACAATTAAGTGATGCAAGCGGTAAAATACTTTTTCTACAAACAAGATTTTTGTTCAAAGGATCTATGAAGCAACCAACACGGCGAATTCCCCGTACGAACATGTCATCATATTTATTTGTTATAGCGGCATTACGACAAACGCTGAAAAAGTATTATACGTTAGGTTCTTTTCACCACAATACGACCAGTTTTTAAGTGGCTTGTTTGCGATTTGTGGATTAAAGAACGAGGTATATTACATGTTGGTGTTCTTGTTTTGATTCATTCGTTAAATAACGAAGTCATTTTTCCCAATTTTTGCAAAAATCGCAGGTTCTTCACAACTGGCTTTAGACCGATCATTAACATGACAAAGAACTCCGAAAAATCGCAAGTAACGCGAAAAATCGTCAACCTTAGGATTTTTCGCAATTTTCGCAAACATCGCAGGTTCTTCACAACTGGCTTTAGACCGATCATTAACATGACAAAGAACTCCGAAAAATCGCAAGTAACGCGAAAAATCGTCAACATTGCGATTTTTCGCAATTTTTCCTTGGACACGAAAAATCGCAAATTTCGCAGCTGCGTGCAAACCGGGACATAAGTGGAGACTGTAGGATACCTAAAGTGTGCCCCCATTTATCTCATGCTTTTTCCTAAAGCGCATCAATATCAGTCAGTGAGACGTCACCAAATTTGCCTCCATCTGCCTACATCTGTAACTTATGCCACGACTATTATTTTTTTTTTCTTTTTCCAAGCTATAACCGTGTCCAAGTGAATCTACCTCATATTCCCCTTCGCCTTTCAAGCAGCTGTATTTCATACTTGCACGACTGGCGATAATTCAACTTCACCAGTTATAATTTGCCAAGAATTGGACTAGGGCCTGGTTGTAGTAAGTGTAGACGCTAAAACTTCACTTGTTTTCAATTCATTAAATTATTTAGTCTGGTTCATTAATTTCATATAATTTTTACCGAGTTTTTCCTGTTGAATTATCAACATGGAACTGCACATTTACAACAAAATACAACAAATATATGAAGACAAGACAATGACAAGTGAAGTGACAGTTGGTTCTAATTGCTGAATAATTAATACCCATCATGTGCAACTTGCCCATGTATTCCTTGCTTTCATACTCACCAGGCTTTTAGCTTTTAGTAACAGTGTATCTTCTTTCAACAAGTATGACAGGCCGCTTTTTTTACGTTTTTGACTTTCTCACGTGCATGGTTTGGTGCGGTTGTCTGCATCACAGTACGGATGCCCAGCAAGGTAGGAAAATAACACTGAAAAATTTGATCCTTCAGTTACCTTCAAAGAAAAGTATGTTTTAGGTTAAGTTTACGCGGTCCGCTTATCTTATGTTCATTTTAAAGACGCGAATATTATCATGCTGCCCTTACTTGTTCCGTTTCACTTGTACACGGGTTCTTTTCCAAGTAGTGGAGGACCAAGAAGAAGAAACAGCGAGTATTTTGAAACGCTATTTATGCGCGCAATTGCGCAAGTTAAAGAAGCCGGAAACAAATTCAGGACCTAAACAGAATTTGAACTAGTGACCTCGCGATACCGGTGCGACCCTTTAAACTACTGAGCTGTGAAGACCTGTGAAGCCACCTACGTTGGGAGCAGGTCAATTTTCAGGCTTCTTTATTCAATTATAAATTGCGTTCACAACTGCGAGGATCATTCTTCATTTCATTTCCGCAGTTCATATATGATTTATTTCATATACATTATTCTCAACAAACTTTTTTTCGCACTGCCCACTGATTAGAAATAAAAAAATTGAACTGCAGATTACTCCACCTCTCACGATCAGAAGCTTTACTTTTCACAGTTACAGATGACAAGAGGCAAAAGAGAGTATGCTCGGATGAGATTATGCACAGATACAAAATCGTGGTGAAAACTGCAAATTGTAGAAGGGCATCGTTTTCTTCATTTAAGTAGTCTCTCCGTCGAGTCGGTCCACTCAATTTCCTGTAAAACATGAATCCGTGGTTTGGTTGCCCACAAAATAAATGAAAAGAGGTTGGCTACAGCTGGCGGACGCCGAGGGAAAAAAAATACAAATTTATGACTGTTCCTTTAATTGTTAGTAAGCTCCCTCGATCCCCTCAATTAAAGAGGCTGGTGCGGCCTTCGCACTTTAGAAACTGTTCCGCGGGCTCTGTTCGTAGTAGTAGCCACTTCAGAGGAAGGTGGCTTATCCCAAGAATTGGAGACGCTAAATAGGTTTGTTTTCCTCCTTGGATTGTCGCAGGAACATTATAACAGATAGTGCTTTGTTTAACTTACAACTGACAAGTCACAAACGTCAAACGTAAATATGATTACAAGGACAAAACACCTGTCTTTTTACGATTCAATACGGTAGTTACTCGCAATTTCAGCCCAATTTTTAGGGGAACGGCAGATACTTTTGCGAATTGAGAATCAGTAATCTACGTTCATTCGAAGTTTGCTCGACTTGTTCCGGTAAAATCGCCCGTACACCTACATCTGCAAGGTTGACTAATGTGAGCAAACATGAAAAAAAAGCATGGCTAAGCTAAAAGAGATTGCCTGGTAATGCCGACGTCAGCTACTCTTTAAATAACTGAGCAAATGCCATCAAAACTTTGTGACTTCTTAGGAATTCTATCCTTCATGTGATAGATCAGTCTTCCTCGAGGCTGGTGTTATCATGGCAACAAAATTTTGAAGGGCTGGTTTTGAAGAACAACGAATATTTTAGTTTTAATAAAGGAAGATTACAGACGAATATTACGAAGATCATAACTTTTTTGGTATGTTTTGAGAAGTTTGGGGGAATCTTGAAATCTAAAATTGGTATTATCAACAGAGTTGATAAATTTAAATTGACCACCGTACAGGGATTCTAAAAGCTGACGTTTCCAGCGCTAGCCCTTCGTCAGGGCGAATCGAGGAATTATGGGTTGTGTGTAGTTTGGCCTGTGAGGATGGCAAATATTGGTTTTCTGGATCACAATTCAAAAAGTACCAAGAGTTTTCATTTCAGTCGGCGACGGATCTAACGTCATTTAAGTACAAAGGCGATATTTACCTTGCTTTTGCAAACTATCACGTGAACACCAGCCTGTTTGAATGGCTATAAGATGCACCAGAACTTAAGCCACCAAATGGCATCGAGAGAGTGTTCTCTTATGAAATTGGAAATACTACTGACGTAATGGTAAAATGTCGTTTGGAAGCTACAAGCCTGGAAGCAATAGGGACTTTCATCAAAGAATTCGTCCATGTTAAGTCCAATTCTATTCTCTAATCGCTGAACTCGGCCGAATAGAAAACATTGCCCATATAAACACTGGAGACAATAGGAGGGAGCCGACCAGCCATCTCAACATTTGGCATTCTAAACATTCTAATCACTTTCTCCGACTTAAATATTAGATCGTCCACTTTACTCAGTGACCTTGGTTGGGAGGATTCCCTGGAGCGAAGGCGTTCGAAGCAACTAGCAATCATTTTGTTAAAGATTCTCCATAATCGTGCTCCGACCAGTGTTCACTCACATAATCTAAGAAATTCAAACTACAACCTTTTCGTTCCCAGACAGAGTACTGAAGCAGGTAAACGAAGTCAATATCGTGGCTCTGTTCCCTGGAACAGCTTGCCTTTTCAGCCAGTTCCTTTAACCCATGCATTTAATTGAGATTGATAAGTAACTAATAAAAGAGTTTTCATAGCCTTGTAATTGCTATAGCCTATGTAAGTCTGGTTAAGTAATCAATTAACTGTTTTTAAAACACGGCTCGATGGAGGAGCATGTAAATGAATTGATACCGTGTATAAATAAAGTTTTACCACTACTACTACTACTACTACTGCCGACATTTGGCCGTGACGGAAGACGCAAAAGGATCCTCCGAAAAAGCGCCAAAAAGCGAATTGATATAGTCGAAAACTTCACAGGAAACACATCAATCATCATAATCGATAACCCTACTCATGGAATCATGGAGATCCTTGAACTCATTTAAGGGTCTCGGAAGCCAAACAACCTCAATAGCAACGTGAGTTCATGGAAGATGAAGAGACATGCTGCCCTTATGGCAGATAATAGCCGCGCTTTTGTTATCAGTGTGAATCTAAACAATTTTGCCTTGAATAGGAGTGATCTGAAAGACTTCAAACCTTAAAGGATAACCAACAATTCGCTGCTATTGCTGTCTTGGTTCACCTGAATGGAAGACAAAGCGTGGTAAAACAGCTGAATTTCTTCTGAATCTACACACAAAGCATGCAAAACTGCTGGCAATGGAATGTATGATAACGACCGGCAGAGAATACCTCATAAGAACTTTGCCATTCAATTTGCGACAGTTACGCAACCAAAAGTCAATTTCGGCCAAACACTATGGGTAAAATTGATAGGCACTAAGATCAATATGCGCGTCCCAGGACTCCCGAAAACTGAGAACGGACTGTAGAAACCTAGACATGAATAAACTAACGTTACCCACCCCGGACGTAAGGGAAACAATCCTTCCCACACAAGAGGCAAGGAAACGCGGGGCAACGTAAGGCAGCTAGCTCCTGAGTGACCGAAATTAATCTAGAAGCTTGTCAAGCCTGGCCTGCGGTATTGCCAAAAAACCGTCGCGAAGATTCCATATCAAACTTTACTCTGACTACTCCATAACGCGAGTGGGACGCCAAATAGACTTGCTCGAGTTGGACACAATTCCAGTCTTAGCCAAATCAGAGCGAACAATCTCAGCAGCGGATTAAGCATGGGGAAAGTTACTCTTACAACCCGCTCCGTCATCCAAATGTAAAACGAAATGAGTACCCTGAGCCCGCCAATGTCTAACAAGCGGTCGAAAAAACTTTGTAAAGAGGAAAGGCGCAGATGACAAGCCGAATGGAAGTAAACTGCTAGTGCGGATAAGCGATATCTATATGGTTGTACCCTGATTTCACATCGCATTTGAACAAAAAAAACCCTGGCACCACGTATTGCTCGTAAGCGGCCTTTAACAAATAGACGTAGCGTTGCCCTGTTCATATTCATGCAAATCCTGCCTATAAAACTCACACAAATCATTGTTACACTTATCTGGAATCCAGAAAGTGTCAAATTCGTCCTCTATAGCAGCACTGCTACGATCGATCTTGTTAACGGCTTGGGAAATGTCTGCAAATTGTGTAGCACCGTCACGAGCGAGGAACTGTGTAGGGTAAAGAGGCGGTTGAGGATGTACTACCGGTATTTCCAATGGGATTGAATTGGACATTCCCGCCACCAATGCCGGGAATTGCCGTAGAAATGGAAACCTCTCTGTTGCTCCTGCTGTCTGAACTGCTGGTACCTTTGCCCGACGTAGCGCCCCCCGTATGAAGACTGAAGACTTTCCTAAGATCGTTCCCACATTGCGTTTGAGCTTGCTGCGACCTCGTTCGCGTAATGCTTCCTTCTCCGCCGCACGAATCTTCTTGTCGTCTTCTGGGCTCAAAGCTACCGCGTTACTTCGTAGTGTTTAACTGTCTGCCACCCGGACTCAGAAGAATCAGCAATTCTGATTTTGCGGTCCTCTCTGTCAAGAGATCAACAGCTTCTGGTATGAACTGGTCTTTCTCTTCCACCGTACTGGTAGTAAAAGCTCTCTGCAACTTGTCGATTACTTCAGAATTAAAGCTGTAACTCTTTTCGTTGCCGGAATTCTTGAATGTCTCGTCCGCACTCAGCTTCAATTGCTTAGAACTCTGGAAAGCCGAGTCGGCCGTCTCGGCAGCCTTGCTAAACTGAACGGGTAAGTCGCCTATCTGCTGCCTGAGCTCGTCTAATAAAAATTTCTTAAGATCGTGTAAATCTTTGCGCGTAGAGGCTTCATCGCCCATAACTGTGTTGCATTTAACGAAAACTTTGCCCCGCATCAAGTTTGCATCAAGTGAATATGCAAACCAGGAGTGGTATAAATACCCGAAAGGTGCGAATGCCAACACGTATAGCAATGATACGTGTACCCATGGGAAATACATTATTCTGTCAAAGTATTTCGTAAGCTCTGGATAAAAGAGAACGGACGAAATCCGTGCAGATTTATATTTATAGTAAATTCTGTCATGTTACATCAGTGTCGCCTTGTTATATATTTCTTATGGGACCCTATCAAAAGATTCTCTCACACTTAGTTCGGAAGACAACTAAAACAATTTATAAGAATATCTCACAAATTAATGTGTCTAGGTAAGCTGAAAGCCACTCATTGGGCACTAAGGCCACGTGGTAGCGGGCATTACCCCTTGAATCTACCAAATAAAGTTTGAGCCTAAGCATTAGCAGCCATGGACAGCTTTTTCGGCCTTGTTAGGCCTCGTCTTGGCACTCAAATTTTACTTGGTAGATTTAAAGGAGAACGGAAGGCTAGGAGTCGTATTTTATATGGGAGCTTAAAACTGTTGAAATAGCTTAAATTTGTAGTAAAAATGAAGAAAAAATGAATTTTGCCTGTCGAAAGTGACGAAAAGAGTCCAAAACCTGTGGTCATTTTCAAAATTGAACGTCCGCCATTTTGGACATCTTTCTTTCCGGTTACTTCCATAGTAGGAATGCCCGCCGCCATGCTGTGACGTCACTGCGCACAGGCCTTTTTCTAGGTCAACAAAACTTGTGAAGGATCTTGTCTCGAAACGGCCTATCGAAACTTCATTTAGCTTGGATTATAGCTGAGATCGAGCCTTCCTCTTTTGAACCTAAGCAAGACAGTTCGGCGTCAGACGAAGACAATGTTCACGAGAGTCAAGATGAGCGCAGAAGAGGAAATACATAGCGGATATTACACGGTGGCGAGAAGATATGAATTTTATGTTGGACTGGCAAGAACAATATCTCACGAGTGAGCGAAGCTCACTCGTGAGATATTGTTCTTGCCAGTCGAATATAGAATTCATATCTTCGAGCCAACGTGTAATGTTCTTTTTATTATATGGAGACTAAACAAACGCGACGCGAGAAACCAATTCAACAAAAGCAAAAGGCGGGAATCGTGACGTCATTGAACGATACGACACTCACAAAGGTGACATACGGAAAATACGTCACTCGGGTCCCGAATGAAGTGGCGTATGGAATCTACGAGTGGCTTAGTTCCCAGTAAAACACTCTCCTCCATATAATAAATCGTGATGTGTATGCGAGTGTTGTGCGAACTGGGAAGGGCAACAAGAGAAAGAATGTTTATGCTGCAAGGAGATCGAGGCAGCCCGTAAATAAAATTTCAGGTGATGATACTTTGGTATTCCGCAGGTGTTAATTATTTTGGCACTAGGGAGCTAATAAACAGCCATGGACTCGGTGGGAAGAAAGTGTTGTTTGATTCTGATTGATTGATTTTTCCATATTTTGTGGTGGCGTGCGTGGCAGACTAACTGCGAAATTGTAGCGAGATAACCTGTTTATATTAATTTTGTTCATACATAGAGGCAGCTCAACCGACTCCTTGATGTATAACACAGCACCCTCTCTTTCAAACTATTTGTTTACAACGGGAGGTCCTAAAGATCGCTATCGTGGGTTTGTGACAAGTGCACGGAATGAGAGCACCAAGAGAACTAAATAACTTGTAAGCTTATGTACACAAATGCTCACAAAATAGTTTTCCAGCTGTGACATTTATTTCGAACGTTTCGTTGAGCTCGGTTAACCCTCCAACATAAGATTCAATTATACACAAACGCAACATTTTAAGCTCTACAAACAGTGCTATATTTTATTCGATTTGACTACAATCTCCCATGTGCGCAGTGACGTCATTCTATGCGCCCAAGCCTTCAACATGGCTTCCAAAATGGCTGACGTTCAAATTGTTCTGGTACGGAGCTTTTTGCTGTTAACGACATATCATGTGCTTTCGTAAGAACGACGTTTTAAAAACTAGATTTTCGGCCTCCGTTCTCCTTTAAAGGGGTAATGTCCGCTACCACGTGGCCTTAGTGGCCAATGAGTGGCTTTCAGCGTACCCAGACACATTAATTTGTGAGGTATTCTTGTCACTCCAAGAAACATCCCACAACCCTTACACTAAAACAATTTACAGCATGTTTTCGTCGCCTGATTCTTAAATGATCGGTAACATTTTTCTTTCGCGAAGGTAAGTTCGCGCAAAACCCTAGCCTGGTAGTAACCAAATTTAGTAGTGTTCCATCTCTTAGACCTAGTTTATACGTCGCGCTATCGTCAAAATTAATTCAGACGAATTTAATTCAAGCAATTAATTACATTGGACGATAGCGCGACGTCTAAAACGAATTAGATTCATCTCGCGAATTAAATTCGTCCAAGACGTTTCATTCGTCTTGGCAGGACGAACAAAATATCGGTAACGCGTCTTCAGTTTATTCGTCATATAAGTGACGCATCGAATTAACTGCATACTTTATTTTGATGTTTTAAAAATTATTATTTAAATAAAATGTAACCTCTAATCAGAAATAAGACATCACGGAATTAAATTCGACTGTATTAATCTCGACGTCTATACAGCAATTCATGTCGACGGGATTTTTGTGTATATGGAATGGAATCGTGACTTCCCTTTTACTAACAGATCGAGCTTCACGGCGTTATTTCAGGATGATAAAATGACTGTGGAGCAACCATATTTCTGTCAAAGTTTTCTGAGTAAGAAATTGTTGTATTAAGTTGTGGCAAATTATACCCTCTTTTGTGATGAAACGGAGTCATATTTTGAAATATTAAGGCGTTTTTACGAAAGTCTCTGGTTATTATTTCGAACGTTTGATTTTCTTTAAAATAGTTGTTCTTACGATTGTGTTTCCATTGCACAAAGTTGCAGTTTTCTTGTTTCCCAAAATTATACTCGTGCATGAATAAAATTTATTAAACAAGAGTCTTATTATGATAAAAAAAATTGACTACCTTCCTTGTTGGATTCAGTGAGGTCCAACAAGATGGGTTTAATTTTGATTTTCCTTTTGAAACTATCGCTTTGGGAACAAAGAGCTCTAAGATATAAACTTTGCAAGTTTTTGAAATAGGAAAGTACTTTATGCCGTTGTATCCTCCAGTTTTCGTGATATCAGCTTCCTTTCCCGGGTGTTTTGATCTTTCATTCTTAAGGGCAGCTAAAACATTCACCAAGTTGAAACCGTAGGTGTAAATGTTTTAGGTGCTAGAAGAAGTGCCAGAAAACGTTTTTATCGCTATTTATCTTATTTAGCCTTATTTAGCCATAGTTATTATTATTTCACCGCATGTATCTTATGTAGCCACATTTGTCTATCGCATTGTTCCTTCGTTATTTAAATATCCCTTTTAAAAATCTTAACTCAGTGAGCTAGCATATGAATGGAAACGAGGCCGGTAGTCACCTTGTTTTGATAAGGATCTCACTGCTTTTTTCATGTAAATCGCGTCTCAGTATATGGGCCGTTGTGTGTTATTACGATAATTATCAGAAGCAGCTTTTCTGTGCTCTATGCTCAACGAATACTCCAGGATTCGAGGAAGGGCGTATGTAAGGTTGGTTTTTATTCCTCGTAAGATTTATATTGCAAAGAATTACAAATTGTGCTATGCTACTTGTCAGGTCCTGTAAATGTATGTCTGTACCTTCTGATCTGCTTTCAATTTGTAACGAAACAAGTTATGTGGAGGTTATATATGAAATAAATCGTCTATGAACTGCGGACGTGAAATCAAATGAAGACTGATTCAAAAGAAGCCTGAAAAACATTCATTCATTCATTCATTCAACGGGGTTTGAACCCGTGACCTCACGATACCGGTGCGATTCTCTAACCAACTGAGCTATGAAGTCACTGACGTTGGGAGCAGGTAAATTGTAAATCATATTTGAAGTGCGGAAGTGGAATCAAATGAAGACTGATCCTCAACAAGTTAGCTACTTTGAAATTCAAATCAAACTATATGGCTTTTGTTTCCTCACAAACAAGGCAGCTTGTCTTTCCGAAACATTAAGCTAATTCCACGTTTCCATCCGTTCATAAATATTTTAAAGTGGGGTTAATATTAACGCTGCTAAAATTGTATAGTGTAAACAAGCAGCACTTAGCATGGTCTTGTCTGTGCTATGACTAATGTTCTAATCGTAAATTTCGTTTTACGAATTGTGAAAAATGGTAGATTTGTAAAGTATTTCGAAGCTGTGCACTCAGAAAAAAGGTGTCATTACCGTGCCTTCCTCACTTCAATGAAAAGATGCGCGAGCTATATTACAAAAGAGCAAAAGCCACTGCTGAGAAAACCTTTTCAAAGAACCGCTGGTCCTATCTACATGTATCAAACAGAATGGGGCGTTCACTAAAAGATACACTCATAATAGCTACAATGAAAACAGGCTGTCACATGAAGGAATTTTCCGAGAATTTTAAGCAAACGTATACGACAACAGCAATCTTAGACGAAACTGTTGAGGAAATTGAGCTTCAAAGCCTCTTTATGTGATAACAGTAACAACCGTATTACAACCCCCACCCCCGCCTGGCGTTTCCCTGAAAAACTGAATTCTCCCCCACCCCCTCCCCCTATTCAAATCCAATATTGAATAAGAGGCAGGTGGACGGGTAAGCTAATGAAGTAATACTATAAACCGAGATTTTTTTTCTAAAGGATAATTTGGACACCAATTGGCTACTTTTCTGGAATAGTTTGTCCAAGATTGAGGTTCGCTGGATTTATGTAAACGCCATAAAAAGACAAACAAACGTTCATTCCTCCAAAATCCCGGAAGGAGTTCGGGCCCGAAAAGCTATTTTAGGCGCTCAATGTTTAATAACGGAACTCCTTCATACATTTTGCTAATCATAACAAAGTCTACCAACTACCGACAGAAAAAAACAGGGAAAAAAGTTTGCCAACAAGGCCCGAAACCGCTGGTGGGTGCACGGGTGGAGGTAAATTAAGAATTAATAAAATGCTGGTTTATCAGTTATTAATCAAATTATCCACATCACGTATGGCGGA
Organism: Galaxea fascicularis; assembly: GCA_948470475.1. Classification (NCBI taxonomy): domain Eukaryota; kingdom Metazoa; phylum Cnidaria; class Anthozoa; order Scleractinia; family Euphylliidae; genus Galaxea; species Galaxea fascicularis. The sequence continues at coordinate 24,114,277 of OX419340.1, read as the reverse complement.
TTTAGTAATCCCAATGCATCTTTAATTTATTGCATTCGCAGTTAACTTTCCCAGATCATTCGATCGCAATCTTTCTGATAACAGCCCCAAACATCTTCCTTGGGCGGAAAAGAAGGTTTCGCCTTTCTTCGTATTCTATGTAACCAGCTTTTTATTTCAGGCCTCTTTACGCAATTGCATACCAAAAATTAGTTCACAACTGCAAGGATCAGTCTTCATTTGAGTTATTTTTAGCTTGGCCAAATGACAAAAATTCCGCAGTAACTTTGCAGTGTTCAGCTAAGTGCTTTTAATGGCAGAGTAAAGCAGTTGGCCAAAGAAAGGGCAGGAAGATATGTATGTCTAAAATACCAATTACAAGATAAAGATCCTTGTCGTTAATTAATAAGTTGTCAACGAAGAAAGCACTTCGGTGGTTCAAATAGAGGAGCTGATACAAGGCTTATTGAAACCTTAATGATTTGCTTTCTTTAGATATCTGTTTTTGCTTTTTTTCCTATATTGGTTTTAAAATTACAAGCTCCAAAGACAGCAATTCTCAGTTTTCCATTTTTTCACTTCTCGGTTCTCTTTTAAACCAGAAAGTACATATAGCCATATTTCGGAGGTAACGTTTTGTTTTCTATTCAACGCGCATTTGAATTTTTCAAAAAGAAAACTGTATATATATACATTATATGGTGTGAACTAGAAGATGACATCCAGATGCTGTCTGTGACTGATCTATAAAGAAAGGAAACGGACGTTTTTTCTTTATTTACAGGCTTTTGCTTCAAACATCTAAAGTTTCATTAGCCGAATCAAATGCCTATTTAGGTCGGCCCAAATGAATTAAATTCAACATTGATTCAGACGTTGAATTAAATGTGTACCTCGAATGTGCTAGATTGTGGTTAGGAAATAAATTAAAATAATTTAGGCCTCTGTATGAATTAGATTCGATGGAGCCACTCTAATTCAATAGTTGGGTCAACCATTTCAAACTCGTCGAATTTAATTGATTTAAACGTCGAACTTCTCAAATGCCGAATCTGATTTGATTCAGCACAAGAAAAGTAACGTAAAAGATCGACGACTGAAACAGGCCTAAGACGCTATCGGCTTTGCACCTGTTGTTATCATTTACTTTGTGAGTGTAAAATTACCGGCATCTAATTTGGCTAACGTTTTACCGGTAAAATAAACACGACTTGTTCGGAACGTTTCACCTATTTAATAACGAACACCGGCTAGTAATGTCAGTGAAAACAATTCATTCATCAGAAATACCTCCAGGAAACTATCATGAAAGAAGCTTAATCGATTTCTACAAGCCTCGAACGTAAGACAATGCCTTTGATTCTGTATGAAGATGCAATTTTTATTCAACACAGCATCTAATTTCCTTTTATCGGCGTCCTTTGTTCATAAAACCGCAAACATTAACGGAAAATACAGTTAAACGGTTTCTCACAAAAACGACAACCAATTAGGATAAGCTATCTTTTCAATCTGATTTCCGCTTCCAAAATACGTATTATGCTGTAGAAATGAATTTCGCTCAAAGGCATTAATAACAATTAAATATCAAATAACCTCTGTGCTAGTTTTATTTCAAGCAGAGCAGAGTAAACGAGTGTTCTTGAATATAATATCTTCAACCAAAGCATACTGCAGTCGGGAATCATTAGACACCATTTAAATTTGACAGTAAGTTCGTTAAACCGTGTTTTCATGTAGTGCTCTCTAAGCTAATTATTCTTTTTCGGTCAGTTACCTATTCTTCCATTGTTTAACATATGCTGTTTTTCAACGTTGGTAACGTTCTTTTATCCTGCGTATTTCTATGTTTTCTGAACTACGTTTATCCTATGAAAAAATACCTAATTATTAGAAAATGACAAGTGTTTAAGAAAAACTGTAAATGTTAGCTATTGACACCGGACCCGTCGAAACGAAACGAAAGCAATGAAGTCGCTTAATTCATCAAAATAATGTCCATTGGCTAAAGACAAACTTGTGTCTTTCGTGTCATGTTTACTTCGGTGCTTCTTTATATCAAAAATGTGAGTTGCACTCTAAAAGCAAGTTTCTTTGCGAGTGCACTTAAAATTATATTTAAGAAAACATCAAGGCAATAGCATGAGTTTTATATTTTGGCACTAATCAATGCTATGTATTTAAGGAGCGCCTTTCTGCAAACAGCAAAAGCAAAGTTTTTAAAAAAGCATATCATTGCCCTGAGAAATCGTTAAAGGAAGAACTGATGGAAAGCTATTACATATAAGAAGGTGCTTCTTTCGGTTCTAAAAAATTACATTCCATTTAACGATTGCCATTAACATACCGAAATCCCTGTCTAACGAAATTTTAGTTAAGTTAACCTAAATGTCAGTTACAGCCGTCTTCTCAATGCTCGTTTTGATGCTACAGATGTCAAAGTCGTCGAGACACACTTGACGTCTGAGACGTTAAAGCCGCCTGGTATAAAAACGGGACCTATAAAAGTAGACAAACTAACGGACAAAAACAAGATTTTTCTAAGAAAGACTGGGTTCTATTCTCGGAAGACACTGGGCACGAGCAACTTGTCACCAAATAAAACGCTGACACAGGAATATACTAGCAAATAGGCGTGGCGGAATTGCAGGTCTCGACGTCGCCAAGAAGGACAGATGCAAATATTTTTGTAAGAAAAATCAGTCTAGGAAACAGCATTTTCTGGCGATGGACGAGGAACTAGATGTAGCACATTGCTTGTTTGTCGTGTCGACCAAGAGAGAAAGGAATGGAAAGAACGGAGTGTAGATGAACAAAGGACTCAGGGCTAAATGCGTCCTAGTTAGGGCGTCCCGTTTTTATACTAGACGCATTTAACGTCTACGACGTTAAAATCGTGTGTTAAGTGCGTCTCAGCGACGCACTTAAAACAAGCCGTTTACGTCGTCAGACGTTAAATGCGTCTGTTTTATTTACCGTTTTTATACTAGACGTTAAAGTCGTCAGTAGTTTTATAGATAGGCGTACTAGCACATTTTTCAAATATAAGTTTCAACGCCTATCTGCACAAAATTAGTAGGTGTACCAGCACACAAAACTTTTTAATCTAATTTGTTTTATGTTTTACCAGCACATTCCTGATTTGGGTTCCACCATATGGTTCTCACTACTTGAAATTTACGAAATGACTTTAAAATGTATTTCTAATACTATAGTATAAGATAATGGAAATGAAGATTGTCCGATCATGTATTCCAGTACATAATGAACTCGCTATTGATCATATTTTATGTCCTTGTTATAAAAACTGATAGAAAAAGAATGATTAGTATTACAATAATACAATACAAAAATTTAAATAAGGTTACAAGAGATCTTTATATATATATTTTCTTTTTTTACAATAAGATATTAAGTAATTTTGAAATTTGTATATAGTTTAGGAAGGAAATGCCTAGTGCCAAAATGAACCCTAAGGTTTTCGAGTTCAGCCCTATTTATTAAGAAAAATAATACAATCAATGAATTTACCTTTCGATTCAATATAAGTCAGAAATCATAAAAACACTTTGGAATTTTATAACAATTGGTGGGGTAATTAATTAAACATCAGTTCTTTTAATTTCAACTTTTTCTTTCTCTGTAAATTTTTTCTTATATTGTTTTTTGAATCTTTCAACATTGGGGCATATGTCGATAACTATTGAATCAATAGTTTTCAACTCCTCCAAATAATAATCTAAATCAAAAGTATATCCTCGAATTGCAGCTCTTAAATCAACTAAAACTTTATCATAAGTTGTATAAGGAAACCTACATATTTCCATTTTTCGTTTATGATATTTAGTTTCAGAATAAATATTTGAAGGTACCCCAAACTACTTAAAGAAGAAAGAATAATAGGATTTAATGTTATATTACCAACTATAACTCCAGAAACCACAAAAACCCCAGAAGATAATTTTGACGTTAGATCCATTTTTTGAAAATATTTAAATGCTTTTTGATATACCCAATATCTTTTTATGATAATAACTATATAAAGACCTCAATTCAGTTAATCTATGTTGTGGAATGGAGTTATTGATATGATTGAAATCAAAAACTGAAATTTTTCTTGTTGTCATATATTATTAATTTATACAATTAAGCAGCATAAAGAAGAATAATTGGATTAACTTTCATATTCAATAACCAACATAACATCATCGTCATTCTGATTTTGAATAAAAGTTCTTTCAACCTCTAAAAAATAATCAGTAGTGAAATTAGAAGGAGTACAATGTCGAGTTCTTCCTTGAGAAGTTTCACGTGGGGTGATGTTGATTCTTCTTATAGGATCTGGTCCGCCTGTTAATGTAATTCTCGGAGATGAAAGACGTACATTTCAGTAAAAAAGAGTTATCTCATTTATTTTTCCAGGCTTGGTCATAGCTTGTTTCCAGCCTCCTTCAAATAAATTTTTTTCCTTGACTTTCCCTTCTATAACCACGTATATGGTGTGTTATTTTTGCATTTTTTTAATGTATTACCATTTAAATCAATATTTGAATGCATTTCCATATAACCATGTTCAACAGAAAAAATATTATCCTGACCACTAACCTTATATCTATCCAAATCCAAATTTTCAGTCATGAACATTTTATTATATTTTTGTTCAAATAGTTTAACACCACCTGAATAGTAAGGTACCACATTATCAAAATTTGCTCTAGAATAAACTCTATCACTTATTTCGAATTTTACAGGATTACCAATTTTCAACTTAGGTGTTATGTATAAATATTCATCTTCATTTTTGTATCTTAATATTTGTACCCCATCATTAATCAATTTCTTAGATTGTAAATCCAGATCCATTTTTAAGTTAATTGCATAATCTTGTATATAAAAAAGTGTTTCGTAATAAACATTACTATCTATATTATGAGTATAATAATCAACACCATATGCTGCTAAATTTAAACTTAAATTAGGCAATCCTACAACACCATCAATATGACATGTGAAATGTAAATGATTTGAAGGTGCTGTTATTTTACTGAATTGTATAGTTGTTTTGGTATAGTAATATTCTATTGAACTGATAAGGTAACTAAATTTTTCAGTACGATAAAAAGGAATTGAAACACCAGTTTCATTAATTGTAATAGTTGCTTTATTCCAATATGTTTCAATATTAAAAAATAATTCTATACAAAGAGTGTAAGGTTTATCTTCTGAAATTAGACCGAATGAATCTATAATTATTTCCATCTTTTTGCGCTTTAAAAGCTAGTACTGTGTTATTTCGATGAAATGACCATACTAAATTTAACAAATCGAATGTGGTTTAGCGTTGTCTGTACTCTTATCGACAACGAGTATGCGTCATCACAGGGGTCAAAATATTGTGGACTCACGAGGCGCAGCCGAGTGAGTCCACAACAAATTTTGACCACTGTGATGACGCATACTCGTTGTCGATAAGAGTACAGACAACGCTAAACCACATTCGATTTGTTTTTTACCACAATATCCGCGTCAAAGAAAATGTTTTTTTCAGAGCGTGACCAAGATCGTGACACAAAGAAAGAGCAAGCGTTGTCTATAACTTTCTCGCAATCTGATTGGTTTATTCCCCAAAATGAGCGTTTCTGATTGGCTATTAAGCTACCACAAGATCTGAATCCAGCGAAGCGACCATCAGGAAACTGCAAGTTTCGATCAACTTCAACTGTTCAGTTACTGCAAATATTCAAGCAGGATTATAATGAATTTACGGCAAAACATACACATTGGCATTTGCAATGGTGCAGTCATGGAAGAAGCCATTTGGGAAGGCCAAAGCACCGGAGTTTGAGGCAGAGCACGAAATCGAACTCGAAGCTGGCGTCACTGGAACATGAACAACTGCTGAACTCGCTTCTCTACTAACTAGAGCATTTGAGTGGACGTCGGAGCAGTTCTTCAACTGCTTTACAGATGGTCTTGAGTTATAACTTGATATGCTTTGCTTGTTGGCATGGCCCGAGATGGACATGATGTGGCGTGAACAAACGAACGTTGGCGTTTGACTATTTGTGAACTCACTCAGCTGCACCTCGTGAGTCGACAACATTTTGACCTCTGTGATGACGAACATCGTTGTCGATAAGAGTACAGACAACGCTAAACCACATTCGACTTGTTTTTTACCACAATATCGGCGTCAAAGAAATGTTTACTTCAGAGCGCGAAAGATAAAAAAGGCATTGTGTGACAAGTTGACGTGTGCAGCGTTGTCTAGACTCTTATCGACAACGGCAAATTAGCCAATCAGATTGCGAGATTACTGGCAGTTGTGGTAAAACAACATATTTATCCACTTGATATTTCATCAACATCTTTCATTAAATATTTAAATTGATTTTCTACAGAATGAGAAGGATTTAATTTAATGATATTATCAACATATTGTTTTGTAGTAGCATCTTCAAGATTAGTTGGTAAAGGAAGATTGGTAATATGTTTGTTATGAGCATTTAAATCACCTTTTAGGATAGCATTGAATCGATTAAGATAGTTTTATTATATGGCTAGTGTTTGTATACGATATAACGAGCGCTCTGATTGGCTAAGCGAAGCGAAGCGGTAGGGCATTATTCTCCCGTAATGCCCACGGGCCGATTACGGATGATGCAAATTAGGAACAAAAACAACAAAAAGTCATCCAAAGGTCACATTTGTTTTATTTACATCGAAAATTGGTGCCTCAAAAAACTGAAAACTCGACCAGGAAAACTGTTAGTAAAACGTTTGACATGAGTTTGGAAAAAATTAATGAATAGATTACCGTGAAGCGAAGACTTGTGCTTGAACTCATTTTTTTTCCCTTACAACCGTTATGTTAGCCATATAATAAACAACTTAATAACCTCGACTGTTCGGTCGTTACGGGAAAATCTCAAACCTCGGCCTAGCTGTATTGACCTCGCTATCGCTCGGTCAATACGGCAAGGCCTCAGTTTGAGATTTTCCCGTAATGACCTCACTCTCGGTTATTAAGTAGTTAGTTTTTTATGTATTTAACATTAGCAACATCGTTGTCTGATGTATTACTGTCGTCATAATCTTTCAACTTTTCAGTCTTTTGATTATTCATATTCAAATTACCAGACATTTGAGTGCTGCCATCAAGTTTTAAATAATAATCTTTAACATACTTAACATTAAGAACATCTTGATCATTAGCATCATTTGGATCATAATTTTTGAGATTTAAAATTTTATAATCATCCATATTAAGATTGTTTCTGAATTCTTTATTACCATTTCTATCCATGTGATCATTTAATTGACTTTCAAGATATCTTTTATTAACCGAATCTTGTTCATTAACTGGGTCTAACAAGTTTATGATTTTCTGTTCATTCATATCAAGATCAACAGCCATCTGATTACTACCACCACGTTTCAAATAAATAGGGTTTGAATCAACATAAGACTTATGAGTTAATTGATTATTATTTGTCGGTGTTCCTGCACATACAGGAAAAGAAGAAACTATAATATAATGAACAAACAAGAATTAATAAATGAGCTCCTTGATGGATTATCTATTGAGGATATCCAAAGTCTTATACAACTGAAAAAACAAATACTTCATCCTGTTCCTATGCCAAATGTCATACAGCTTGTAGATCACTATGAAAAAATTAATAAGCCTATAATTGAAGACTCTAGTGTTCCAAGAAGACCTCCTTGACCTAAAAGACTTATTAAGAAGATGATACAACACTTTGAAAATCTTAGGATACCTGTGCCAGCACCAAGAACTAAAGAACTAGTTGAAAGACCTGTACCAACACCAAGACCTGTATTTCAGTTAATGGATCGAGCACTGAAAGGATATACAAAATCATATAATATAGGTATAAAAGATGAAAAAGATCCATTATTACAGCTAGAAAACACAAGAAAAGCCATTGAATATCATCTCATAAGAATATTACAGGAAATGCAAGGAATTAAAATGGTTGAAACATTAAAAGCCACATTTGAAAAGGTTAATGGTGATTAAATAATGACCAAAACAGCATAACCGCCGTCCGGTTAGCTCAGTTAGTAGGGCACCGAACTGCTATGCGGGAGGTCGGGGGTTCAAACCTCGACCGGACCAACACTCAGGGTCCTTAAATAACTGAGGAGAAAGTGGTTAGACTTTCTAGTCTTCTCGGATAAGGACGATAAACCAGAGGTCCCGTCTCACACTACTGGTGTGGGACGTTAAAGAACCCACACACTGATCTCAAAGAGTAGGGGACGTAGTCCCCGGTGTGATGGTTTATTCACTTAGTCTGTTCTGGGGGAACCTGGGTATCATACTACTCTCTCTAATAAGATTGTGAACTGCGTGGCTGCAGTTTGCGCCTTTATAAGCAGTCTGGCAAAGTCCTCCACAAAGTGTTGTAAAGTGCATTAGATCATTGCTCCTAAACTGCTCCTAAACTGTGGAACTCTATACCTGAACATATTAAGTCAGCCTCGTCCCTGTCAACTTTTAAAACGGCAGTTAAGACTTACCTTTTTCGTCGCCACTTCCTTGATGACCAATGATACCTTTGTAGTTTAAGTGTTTTAATTTTTATTGTTGTTATTGTTAATTTGCTATTGTTATTATTGTTATTATTTATAGTAAGCGCATTGAGATTTTTAAATGCGTACTAAGAACGTTATTATTATTATTATTATTATTATTATTATGGTAATGCGCTATAGAAATTGATAGACTTACTTTTTCAATAGCAAACCACAAATCATAATAATAATGGAATTACAGAAATATTAGAAATGTCAAAAGAACAAATATTGAATCTGATAGCTGTCTGGATATCTGAAGGATCTGGTTGGGTAATAAAATCAGTTGATAATCATTATATTAATATAGTAAATTATAAACCAATGAATGGTAAATCCTATATTAAATTACCAGTTGAATTACAAAATAAGAAAAAAGACTAATTAACATTAAAAATGAGGTCAATGAATGTTTTAGATGGTGTCATATCAGATATTTGAATCCACAAGAAACAAACCCTCAAAGAATAAAAAAAACTGATAAAAAATTCATGGAAAAATGAAATTATGAAGGAATTGAATTCCCTGTCAATACCAAACAATATAATAAAAGTGAAACACAAGATAATATAAACGTTAATGTATTCGGATATGAAAACATTCCCTATATATATCTATCAAAAGAAAAGTTTGAAGATGTTATGAATCTCTTACTAATAACAGAAAATGAAAATAAACATTATGTGTTAATCAGAGACTTCAATAAATTCATCTATCATCAAACAAAATCCCACCACAAAAAACATTTCTGTATGCATTGTCTGCAATGCTTCAGTTGTGAGGAAATATTGAATAAACACAAAGAAAACTATATAACAATCAATGGTGAACAGGCAAGTTTTAAGGGATCTAAAGTTGAATTCAATAATTATCACAACCAATTGAAAGTTCCATTTGTGATAAATGCAGATTTTGAAAGTATAATAGAAAAAGTACCAGGTTGTACAATGAATAATGATGAATCCTAAGCTTAAGCATATCAAAGACATACCTCATGCTCTTATGGGTATAAACTGGTATGCTGTTATGATGATTAGTACTCAAAAGAAGTACAAATATATCGTGGACAATATTCTGTTTATAAATTCATAGAAAAAATGATCGAGGAAGTTAAGAGCTGTAAAAAAATAATGAAAAAGTATTTTAATAAACCTTTGATAATGACACAAGATGAGCTAATAAATGCCATATATGTGACAAAATTTTTACTGAAAAAGATACTTGGAGATCATTGCCATATCACAGGAAAATAAAGAGGCAGTACTCATCAAAAATGTAATCTTGAATTGAGAATAAATCCTAAAAACATTAAAATTCCAGTGATATTCCATAATCTGAGAGGTTATGATAGTCATTTCATAATGCAAGAGATTGGTAAAATAGCAGAAAAAAAATGAAATGAATATAAATTGCATACCAAATAACATGGAAAAATATATGGCTTTCATGCTTGGAAAACATCTTGTATTTATTGATAGTTTTCAATTCATGAGTCAATCACTAGACAAACTTTCTAGCATCTTATTAGATGATCAATTTAAATATACAAGTGAGGTCTTTAAAGATGAAAAAATGAAATTAATGAAGCAAAAATGTGTATATCCATATGATTATATGGATAAATGGGAACGATTTGATGATACACAATTACCAACACAAACAGAATTCTATAGTATATCATATGAAAATATATCAGATGAAGGTTGTAAACATGCCCCAAATGATTGGAAAGAATTTGAATGCAAGACAATGGGTGATTACCATGATATATATTTAAAAACTGATGTATTATTACTTGCAGATGTATTTGAAAACTTCAGAAAAATGTGCATGCAACATTATATATCAATTAAATCCTTGCCATTACTCTACAAGTCAAGGATTAAGTTGAATTTAATTGATTACTGGTATAGATATGTTTCAGTTCATAGAGAAAGTCTAACTAAGTCCAACAGATATGGATCAGCAAACAACAAATACATGACAGAATATAATTAAAAGGCGCCTTCAAAGTATGTAATGTATTTCGATGCTAATAATCTGTATGGTTGGGCTATGAGTCAATACCTACCAACTGGAAATTTTGAATGGTTGGGTCAAAAGAAGATAGAAAAAAATTAATTTAGGATCTTATGCAGAAGAAAGTAAAAAGGATTAATATTAGAGGTTGATCTTGAATATCCAAAAGAATTACATAATATCCGTAATGATTATCAATGTGCTACAGAAAAGATAAAAGTAACACAAGATATGTTATCTGATTATTGTAAACAAATACAGAACAAATATAATATAAGCACAGGATAAGTACACAAATTGATACCAACATTATCTGGTAAAACAAAATATGTGCTACATTTTAGAAATTTACAATTATCTAGATCTTGGACTTAAACTCAAAAAAGTACATAGAGTATTACAATTCGATCAGAATCCATGGTTAAAACAATATATTGATTACAATACACAAAAAAGAACAAATGCTAAAAATAGTTTTGAAAAGGGGAGTTCTTCAAGTTAATCAATAACAGTGTATTTGGTAAAACTATGGAAAACATAGGGAAAAGAGTTGATGTGAGACTAGTAACTGATAAAAAGAAATTGATAAAATTAACAAGTAAACTAACATTCATCTCAAGTAAAATATTTAATGAAAATTTAGTAGCTGTGCATAAAATTAAAGAAGCATTAATCCTCAACAGACCAGCTTATGTAGGTATGTGCATTCTTGATCTGAGTAAAACATTATTCTATTATTTTCATTACAATTACATTAAAAATAAATATAAAAACAGAGCTAAGTTTTTATTCACAGTTACTGATAGTTAATGTTATGAAATTAACAGTGATTATGCTGTTGACAATATATAATATAATTTCTCTGAAAATAAGAAAGTGATTGGTAAAATGAAAGATGAAGCTGCTGGAATACCAATTACAGAATTTCTAGGGCTGAGATCTAAAATGTGGTCATACATGAAGGATGATTTAAAAAATGAAAAAAACAGCAAAGGGAGTTAAAAAGATAGCAATCAAAAAAGACATCAAACATGAAATTTATAAAGACGTATTATTTAATAACAAACAGATCGTACATAAAATGAAAACTATATAATGATGACAAACGTTATATTCATAATAATGGTATAACCAGTTATGCTTATGGACATTATAAAATATAAATATCTAATCAAAATTTGAAATTTCAAGTAGTGAGAACCATATGGTGGAACCCAAATCAGGAATGTGCTGATAAAACATAAAACAAATTAGATTTAAAAAATTCTGTGCTGGTACGCCCATTACTACTAATTTTATGCTGATAGGCGTTGAAACTTATATTTGAAAAATGTGCTAGTACGCCTATCTATATAACTACTGTGGTCTGGAAACGATTTTAACGTCTCAGACGACTTGGTCCGTGTATTTTCACTATAATAGAAAAAACAAATTTTGTGTATGTATAGTGTTTCAAGTTTATTTTTGAAACAGCGAAATAATGTAAAATGGATCAAAGAAGGAAGATTTAGACTAATTTTTCATTTTTCTCCTTTTTTGCTTTACGTAAGAATTAAAAAAACGAATTTATTAACAAAAACAACTTTTTAGGCAGTTTTTTCAGTTTACTATTTTTCGGCAAAAAAGAGGAACTTAAAGTAACGAGGCGACGTTGATTAGTCTTTAATTTTTTCATTTTTCTATTTTTGAGAAAAATTGAAAACTAGAAAATTTAATATCTTTGCTCTTTCATTTTTCTATTTTTCGGGTTAAAATACAAAAATAGAAAATTGGATTTAACGTCTATCAACTTTTCATTTTTTGGCTTTAAAATCAGCACTATGGAAAATGGGCTTAAGAGCAAATGTGGCCAAAAATCGAACATTTTCAAAATACGGTGGCGACAGCCAAAAATCAATTCGGCTCATATTCTCAAATTAGGTAGCTTTAAAGTGAAACAAATTACTGTGTACCTTATTTGGCTGAATATCGATTTATTTTCGAGAAAATCGATAACAACTGAATCCGTCAAAATGCCACTTATGGAGCTCAAAATTTTACACGAATCTCCAAGCTTCGTTTAACAAAATTCAACAACCCACACCGCTAAAAACTACCAGATCTTGAAAAACAACATCAAAACATATGTTGACAGCAATTTGAACAATTCTTGTCCATCTTTTTACAAAATGTAATTTAATTTATTCGACCTACTTTTACCTACAGTAAAATAGGTCAAAAGTAACCCGTTATTTAACGATCTGCTACATAAAACAATTGACTGAAAATCTGGCTTCTGGAAGGCGTAGTGTTGTTCTTTTCGATCTCCAAAGGGATTTTGGGGGAAATGATTCAGCGCGACTTAATTAAATTTGAAAGCTGGATAAAATGCGCCGATTCGACGGTGCCTTTAATTAGCCTGAAATGTACACATACACAGACAAACTCAATTTTTTGGCATTTTAAGTCCAATCTTCAACTTATTTAACATTATATCAGTTTAGCTTCATGTTGCTGTATCAAACAAGAGGGCTGCAGTCTTGAAATTGTTGCATCGTTCAAATAAAAGTAATATAACTGGGCAGCAAAGTGCAACGCCTGCTGATCATGAATTGTTTACAAAGCATATTTCAGGGGGTTTTTATTTGAGGTTTCTCTGTTGCCATTTCATTGAAGAGGAGACTGTAATAACTTCACATAAGAGATCTTTGCTTAAATATTAATCTTAAACCGAACAGCGAAGCAAATGCAAGCGGTATGTCGCTGGTTCGGGTATGTTATCGTGTGGAGGAATAACGCTAATTAATTCAAAACGAGGCAATCGACAACAAAGCTGAACATTGGACTGTGAAACGCGTGGCTTCGTAAACTTAGGTTGAGTTTTAAATATACGACACAGGAGCAAACAATCATCTAACCCCGATCCTTATTAAGTATATCATTGTCTTTAGTAAATTACTGTTGTAGGTGATAAAGCTCATTTTAGGGCAAAAAGAGCGAGAGCTCTACCTAGTTCTAATTCTAATAGGCCATATTCGTATTCTCGGTATTGGACTGGATCTAGCATGAAGTCGAGGCTCTTGCGGGGGAATTCATTTACATATGAAAAGCTTCCCCCGCAAGAGCCTCCACTTCATGTTAGATCCAGTTCAATACCGAGGATACGAATAAGGCCTATTGTATAATCTGGAAAGGGCATAGCCCATAGCTGCAAATGTGCAGGTGCAGTGTTAGAATATTTGTTTATTTGAAAGAAGCTGTATAAGGGTCAAAACTTGAACACCACAACTTTCAGTAAAATTTTTGTATTAGCCAACGCTCCATGAAAAGGGGACGTTTGGTAATAAAACCATTTCTGCGTATTTCAAACTCAAGAAACCACTAGAGTAATCATTGCACCAGCTGATATAGCAGACTCAAGTGTGGGTCAGTATACCTGACATCAAAAACTTAGCGTTAACTGGTTACAGTGTCACTGTTGTGAAATACATGTCCCCTATAGCGTTAATTGTACTGATATTATACATTTAAAGCAGTGGCTTTTGAAAGAATCAGTCCTGCTAGTCAGCTATTTAGTACTCTTACTTAAGAAGCTAGCCGTATAAGCAGTGATCTATCCCCATCATATACAGTCGGCTCCAAAGCCATCAAAGAATTATATGACAACATATTACAGAGCGTAGATGGCACGTAATGACAAATTTAGCACAAGCCTGTCGTCTAGTCTGACCAGAATTTTCACGCCCATTTCTAAAAGGTTTACCACTAGATTTTACTAGAAAAATGAAAGTAAACAAATCCCTAATCTTAATTTATTTGCAAGTTGAGAAATTTAAGAAGTAAATGGCTACTTCATACAGACAGCCTACAAAGAAACACTCCCTTGTTCGGCTACAGCGTATCACCCAGGTACGTTAGTGATCCGTTAGATTTACCGACAAGGCGCGGATCTTTTCGAAGGCCAGGATTGCATTAGACATTAGACATTCAATTCATGTTTTTATAACCACACTTGTCAACTAATTTGCCAATTCATGGAGAAAGACGGTTCGTAAAGACTTCCTCTTCCGTCTCTTCTTCCACTTCTTTCTGAATCAAAATAAGAAACGCAATTATAAACTCCAAATTTCTTCAGATATTCTTGGATTAAAAAGTAACAACAAACTAATTTAAAGTTTAAAATGTAGATAATACGATTATAGAAAAGGACTTTATTATATTGTTTTGCATCAAGGTCTTGTAACCAGTCTCCTCGTATAAACATATGCTAAATAAGACATGTGCCTGTAGTCTTTCTGCTTCCGCCGTCCAAAAAATGCTAAAAATTAAGTGTGAGTAAAGAAAAAACGTGGTCACCAAACTGTATTTCGTCTATGATGGTGGATCCAGACCGAAGGAGTACAGACCTCCTTTCCCCCGTGAGACCAAAGGGTTACGTTACATCTGCACAAGGCTTATTACAAACACAAAAGAAGTATGTTTCGAGGCTTTTCTTTACCAAAATAATTTCATGCGCAAGTAGAATGACAGTAAAGGTCGACAGAAATTGATAGTTAATAGCTAGAGTATAAATTGAGTACGTGTTTGCATCCCTGTTTCAAAATCGCTGAACCGTATATGCCATTGGTATGTTTACTGCAAGTAAAGAAATGTTGTCGAAGCTTACCAGAGTAAGTTTTTCCATCTGTTCAACAACATTGACGGCTTCACGCGATGGCGACAGATGGTGAAGTTACAGTGGTTTCTTCTGTCTCGTCTGTAACATGCAATTTGTAGAAAACAAAAATAAAATTTCAGGCGACTTGGACTAGGATCAAACTAGAGGATATTTTTTCGGACTCATTAATGTTTACGGATTCATCAATTTTTGGGTTATCGGATTCGTGGGAGTTTACACTGAACGGGTATCCGGGTTCCTAGTCGTTTACACATGATTGAATGGTTACAAAGCAGGCGAAAAAATATCCGGATTCGCCCTTTCAAATCGTTTACACGACTAACCCCTCCGAATTCAAAAGTTTTCGGATTCAAAGTTTCCACTTTAGATTGCGGATTCAAAATCTCCGGAGACATGACCAAACCGGGGAGGTTTTATTTCGTTTTCCTCCACTTGTATGTAAACGGCAAAACGAATCGGGCGGCGTTTACCATGGTATCAGTTGGCGTTTACACACGCAAAATATTTACCTTGGTAAGTTAACTCCAATACCTCAGTAAAACGCTCAAGTGTAAACACAGCATGATCAGGCATGGTTCGGTAACCGAGGTCGAGATGACAAATATATCCGCTTGCGGTCGCATAGTATTTCACATTTCGTGGTTTCTAGATTGCGTCAGTCTCATTCGATCACGTTTTCGCAATTCATTTTCGCGTTTGTTTTTTATCTACCCACGAGTCATGGCGAAAAACAAAGACATTATTCCTCACGACGACGAACAATTTGAGAGGTAAAGTTAACATCATTGCATTGCTAATTTGTTCTTATTATTATAATTTCTTTCTTGTGGCAATTTCAGTTGATTCTCTGTATTTATTCTACATCGCATATTTCGCCAGGGAAGATGTATATTCCACGTATTCGCCATTCGGCTACGCGCTACAACACCTGTTACAACACCAGTACAATCAACAATTTCTGCCACAGATCCCTCATCCGTACTATGGCTCAGCTATGAGGTCTCCGTTGCAGATGATGGCACCCCCGTTTGCTCCTTCCCCTGCCCATGCGGCTCAGACTTCCCAGTTTTCGGATCCACCTCCAACAACAAATCAAGATAGTGGAGCGGAAAGGAGAAAAAATCGGTGGAGCGACACGGAAGAAAGGATCCTGATCGAATTGGTTTCTCGGCCATGACCACGCACGTCTAGTGCGCCTTGTCTTTCGAAGTGCAATTTTAAGCAAAATCAATCGCTTTCGCCTCGACGTCTTGAGGTGCTGCAAAAGTATAGCGTGGTGGCAATTGAACTGCATTGTGAGACAATATACCAGTGCACCTTATCCTCCACCAAACAGCAGACACGTCCCCAAGTGCCAATCAAGGATTACGCCTCTTGGAACCTTGTGGGGCTCGTTTGAAAGAGAAAGGTTTGTACGTCGGACGAACTCTGGTCTCTGTAAGGGAGTGTGGCCCTGTGCCCGTGAGGATGTTCAACACTACAGATAAGACACAAAATATTGGTGCTCAAACGGTTATAGCTGTGGCTAAGCCTGTGGCCAGTGTGGCAGAGTTGGAACTCTGACTCACAGTGCGTCCCTTGTGAAGAAGAGTGCTTCCAAAAGAGTGACGAGTTCAATGGAGACACATTACCAGATCCACCCAGAGACCTCTGGCACCGTAGCACTAGTGAGCTGGCTGAACCCCAACGCAGGGAAGTTGCAGTTCTACTTCACCGATACGAATGTGTTTACTCATTGGCAGAGAAAGATCTTGGGAGGACTAACTTGGTGACACACCACATAGATACGGGTACTGCAAAACCCATCAAACACCAACCCCGACGAACATCACCATCAAAGCATGCTGAAATCGAGAGACAGGTTGAGGACCTATTGGACAGAGGCCTTGTAAAGAAATCTAATAGTCCGTGGTCTTCTCCGGTAGTGCTCGTAACCAAGAAGGATGGCACCCAGAGATTCTGCGTGGACTACAGACAGGTCAATGCAGTCACGGTTAAAGATGCCTATCCCCTTCCCCGCATTGATGACTCCCTTTTTGTCCTTTCTGGAGCAAAATGGTTCTCAACGTTAGACTTAGCTTCTGGGTATTAGCAGGTTCCCATAGACTCAGCAAGTAGTGGCGAGGCTGCCCAACTTCTGGCCTTTACAAGTGGACTGTCATGCCTTTTGGTCTGACTTCCTCTCCAAGTACGTTCGAGCGATTAATGGAACTGACCTTAGTTGGACTAAGGTTTGAAACTTGTTTAATCTACTTGGATGATGTTATTGTGCATGGGAGACCGTTTGGGGAAGAACTGAAGCGCTTAGAGGAGATATTCAGTCGCTTTGCTCCAGTAGGTCTTAAATTGAAGCCCAGCAAGTGTGTGTAGTTTCAGACGAGTGTTACCTACCTGGGTCATATTGTATCAGAGAAGGGCATTGAAACCGATCCAACGAAAGTTGAACGAGTCTGTAAGTGGCTAGTACCTGAGAATGCAATGGAAGTGAAAAGTTTTTTGGGGATTGCAAGTTATTACAGGCGATTTGTGCCCAACTTTGCAAGTGTGGCAAGACCTCTTAACAAGCTGACCGAAGCAAACGTTGAGTTTTCTTGGACATCAGACTGCCAGTCCTCATTTGACACGTTAAAGAAGTTGTTGTCCACCGCCCCTGTCTTGTCTTACCCTGACTAGACCGTCGAGTTCATACTGGACACAGACGCCTGCAATCACGGTATTGGAGCCGTTCTAAGCCAGGTAAAGGATGGAGATGAACTCCCTATTACTTTTGCGAGTCGAACCTTAAACAAAGCGTCACACGAAAAGAATTGCTCGCAGTTGTGGAATTTGTGAGGGAGTTTCGTCATTACTTACAGGGACCCAAGGTTCGCATCAGAGCCGACCACGCCCCACTTCGTTCAGTTCTGAAAACCAAAGACCCAGAGGCACAGTTATACCGGGAAGGTCAGCGACATCATAATGCAGATGCCATGTCACGAAGATCTTGTGGTGAAGGTTGCAAATGTTGCAAAGATTGAAAGAAAGCTGAAAAAAGGATCAGTGTTGCCGTTCAGATTGAAGTTTCAATGGCTAGGCCTGGTGAGTTGGTGGAAGGGCAAACAGGAAGTCCTCAGGTTGAGCAAAATGAAGTAGAATCGTCTCCAGCTACTACTGAACATTGCCAAACAATTCACCCACCCCCTGGTGCAACACTATCAAATTAAAGCCAAGCTGGACTCGAAGTTACCTCCTGGAGCAGCAAGTAGCAGATCCCAGTCTGAAGACGATATTTCAGTTGAAGGAAACGACGGCTGTCAGACCAAGATGGGCGGACGTGTCTTCCTATGACCGGACTGTGAAGTCACTCTGGTCCCAGTGGGATCAAGTGGAAATTCATGATCGGGTACTGTGCAGGAGATGGGAGGAAGGAAGTGGTAACGTAGTGAAGTATCAGATCATACTCCCACGGAACGTGCGAGAGACTGCTCTTAAAGCACATCATGATCACACTACTGCTAGTCATCGCGGCGGGAACAAGACACTTGCATCGATCAGACCACGCCATTACTGGTCAGGGTTAACTTCACAAGCAAAGAAATGGGTCAGGATCTGTCATGAGTGTGGTGCAAGAAAAAATGGGGGAAGAAACGCCGTTCACCGCTTCAGCAATACATGGTTGGTGTACCAATGGAACGTCTGGCGATGGAAATATTAGGGCCCCTGCCTTTGACTCCTTGTGGGAACAGATAGGTGCTTGTCGTAACCGATTATTTTACCAAGTGGACGGAGAGTTATGCAATACCAAATCAAGAACCGGAAACAGTGGCTGAAAAGTTGGTGTCCGAATTTGTGTGTCGATTTGGAGTCCCTCGAGAGCTGCACAGTGACCAAGGGACCAACTTCGAGTCCAAAGTTGTGGCCGAGGTATGCAAGCTCTTGGACATTGAGAAAACTAGGACATCGCCGCTGCATCCTCAATCAGACGGTCAGGTGGAGCGCTTCAATCGCACCTTGATAGAAATGCTCCGAAGTAACCTGAAGGCAAGCGAAGAGGACTGGGACCTTCAACTTCAACCCTGTATGATGGCTTACAGACGTTCAGTCCACGAGTCTAAGGGTGAAACCCCGAACATGTTGATGCTGGGTCGAGAGATTGAAGTGCCATTAGATGTGATTACTGAGTCACCTCCAGACGCGCCGCCACTCACCACTGAGTACGCAGTGGCTCTCCAGCAGCGACTAGCAAGTGCCCATGAAGTAGGATGCCGACATCTGGGTAAAGCAGCAGAACGCCAGAAACGAAACTACGACAAGCGTGTGTCCAGCAGACCATTTCAGGTTGGGGACAGTGTCTGGTTACACAATGTTCGACGAAGAAAGAGGAGGAACCCTAAGTTGGATAGCCCTTGGGAAGGACCTTACCTAGTGGTGTTTGTTGTCTTACGTTACGTATCGAAGCCAAAGAAACCGCAGAGCGAAACTTAAAGTGATCCACGCTGATCGTCTCAAGCCGTATCTTGGTCCTGCATTGAAAAGCTGAATTTCGGAAGAAGGGACTATTGTGTCTGCCGAAACCCCAGCTGTGGGTGCTGAAAGGAGCGAGCCTGTTGTTGCAAATGGCCCCGTGTTGGCTCAACTGGGGAAAGGCCAGGCGGTTGGCAGCGTTGCCACGAAGTCTCCAAACCTGGCATGTTCAAATCCCGCTGTGGAGCAAAGTCTCAAGGTTACTGCGACGACGTTGCAGGATATCGCCTCGGGCAGCGTGGCAGAAGAGGGTTGCGACACAAGTACAAGCAAAAGCATTCAGGAACAGTCAAGAAGCCGTCATGGAAGAGAGCGGAGGAAACTGCAACGTTATGGTGAATGGGTATAGTCCTTCCACTCAAGAGAAACATTGAATGCTGAATGGTTGAAATTTTGAAGAGTTAATGTTAGATAATCCGGTTACCTCTAATGTAAAACTGTATCGACAATGT